>CM046036.1:71424090-71869021 GCA_025215565.1 Flaveria ramosissima
CAGCACTATCTAAGAACGAATCGATGTATTAGAAATATGTGATCGGTAAAACGTTGAGACCGACAAGTAGCACCTCAAACAAGTTATATATATCGTATTTTTTTCTAAAACTAGTTTTATAAGAAATGATTGTATCATATGATTTATATACCAATAATAAACTTTATTCATAAAATTAGAATGCCTCTCACATGAAGTAATTTAGATACTTTTCTGCAATCATATAATTATCGAAATCATATGATACGATAATTTTTTTACAGAATTTGGATTCTAATTTGAACAAAACATCTGAATAACATCATAGTGGCTTGCATTCTAATTTTTTTAAGTTGATTATTGATTCTTTAATCGTAAGATACAATTAACCTAACTTTATAGAAAAGTGGTAGTAAAAATATATAAAATTTATTTGAGATTTTACTTGCTAAGCTCAATGTTTTCCGGTCATATTTTCCTAACTAACTTAATGTACTTTTGATCTGATTTCTATTTGTTAAGTTTATTATTGATATTTAAATTATATGAAAAAGTAAATTTTTATATAACACTCTTGAAAGAGATGATGATAAAAATATATAAAATTTGTTTGAAGTTTAATTCGTTGGTCTTAACGTTTTACGAATCATATTTTTGTAATACGTCTATTCAATTTTTGATAGTGCCACCTACATGTTTTTTAACACATATACCTTCGTATGATAATCACGTGACCTAACTTGACGATGCAAATTAACAAGCGTTATACTAAATGACCAATGATAAAATAAGTCATATACATAAAGGTTGTTTATTATAATTTTTAAAGATAAACGTCGAAAAGTGAAATTAATTATAAAGGTAAATGCTTTTTTTCTTGTGTTATTTAGTCTATTATTTTTTATAGAAAATTGCAAAAATAGTCCCTATGGTTTGATCATATTGCAAGTTTGGTCCTCAGATTTTAAAAATTACAAATTTAGTCCAAACTTTTGGAAGTTTGTCGCAAATCTAGTCCCCACCGTTAGTGTCTGTTAGTTTTTAACGATCTGGGGACTAAATATGAAATATGATCAAACCATAGGGACTAATTGTGCAATTTGCTCAAAAAATTAAAAAAATTGAAAATTAAAAAAAATTGAAAATCAAATAAAATATAAAAGAAATTAAAATCAAACATAATAAATTTCAACAATTTAAAAAAAATAAAATAAAAGTTAAAAAATCAAATCAAATTCAAAACTAAATAAAAGTAAAAATAAAACGTATGTAAAAAGAGAAAGCGAAAAGTATTAAAAAATAAGTATGTGATTATAATAAAACATTAAATAAAAACCAAATAAAAATTAAAAATACAATCGAATAAACATTTTATAAAAGTTAAATAAATATTGAAAAAATCATATTATAGTTAAAAAAAATAAAAAAACGGTTCGACTTCATTTTTTGTTTTTTGAATTTATACTTTCATAAGGTTTTTGTATTCTTCGATTTAAATATGACATATGAACTTTTTAAATTTTAATTTTTTAATCTTTATATGTTTTTTTAGTTTTTTTTTTAATTTTTTGAGAAAATTGCACAATTGGTCCCTATGTTTGACCATATTGCATATTTAGTCCCCAGATTGTTAAAAACCAACGTACACTAACGGTGGGGACCAAATTTGCAACAAATTTTTAAATGTTTGGACTAAATTTGTAATTTTTAAAATCTGGGGACCAAACTTACAATATGATCAAACCACAGGGACTATTTTTGCAAATTTCTCTTATTTTTTTGTATTAACTTTGTTGTCTTTGTACGAAAAATAAACTTTGTAATCTAACTTATCCACTTATATATAATTAACAATCGGCTAGGCTAGTGCTAAGGTTTTAAAGACTCAGAGTGAGTTAGAAAATGAACCCCAAATGAAAAAAACATTCTGTTACAGCCTTTTGTTTTCTAATAGGTTTTAAATTGTTTATGCGTTATAAGCTAATTAAATGTGTTAAATCGTTTAACTCAATTAAGGTAAATTGAACTTTAAAGTGTGTAATTAATTAATTTTGTAGTATATCAAAATAAATATGTACAGTACATCATATTATATTTATGTTGTATCATAATACTACATATAATTAGTGTTGATGTAAAAAAAATTGATATAACAATATTATACTCAAATTAAAGATAAAAACAATTGTTATTTAATGGTTTAATTTACAAAAGTAATAATAACATATGAAAAAGTTATAGCCTTTAAATTTAAAAAGAAAGGAGTTTTCAAGTTTTCAAATTATAATTGTTTCTCAAATTAGCCTTGAGCGGTCGTCCCTCTCTTAGGCCGGCCCTTATCATCAGGAAATGATTTGAAATAATAGGGTATATGTTTGATGGATAGCTAGTTTTAATGCAAGAATCTTATAATCGAGGAGCTTGAAACAAAATCTATTCTAGAACAAAAGAAACGATGAGAGACGAAATGAATATTATTATGAAGGGTACTTACAGGATTTTCATGTTTCCATTGAATCTCTAAAGCTTCCTTAAGGCTTTCCACAATCTGACAGATATCCGAGCGTTTCTCACATTTGAAGCACTTACCTATTGTTTCTGAGAAGATGATGAGCGACTGTGAATGCATATGTGTAGGGTCAATGAGGTCATTCAGCTGTTCATGATATTGTTTTTTCTGCATTTGAGCTAGATGTCGATCCACATCCCCAGCCGTTAATTTTCTCCAACAAAGGACTTCCAACAATATCACACCCAAAGAGTGCACATCGGTGTGTTTTGGGTCATACCACCTTGATGGATCATCATGTGACAAAATTCCAACACAAAGCATCTTGGTGTCCAATTCTCGGTCTAACAATATGTTAGAGCTCTTGATAAAATAATGGCGGTCAATATAAACACCTTTGATATCATTTTGGATGTATCTAACTGCAAGTGCAGCGCCATAACATATATTCAGTCTTTGGGACCATGTGAGGGTTGTTGGATCATTAAGAAGTTTTTCCAGACTTCCATTAGCTACATGCTCCATAACTATCATCCATTCATCTTCCTCGTCACAAAAACCAATAAAAGATGCGATATTTCTATGCTTCATACGAGAAAGTATGGAAATCTCATCCTCAAAGTAATGATCTTTATACCTCTTAGACCGACTAAAGCGCCATATGACCACATTTATAGGTAAACTGGACCGCAAGAGCATTCCTTTGTAAGAATCTGCGGTTCCACCACGCTTTAAGAGTTGTTCTTCAGCGAAATTATTGGTGGCCTTAAATATATCTTCAAGTGGAATTCGTAAGGGAGACTCCTTGTCTAAAGAAGACTTGCCGTAACAAACCCATGATTGCGAATAACTGTCTATCATTTCTCAACCTTCAAATTAGTAGTGATCGAGTCGGAACCCAAACACGTGACAACCACCTAACAACCAATGTCCGATGCAAGCTGTAACCAGCACCTGTCGTCAAATATGATTAATAAACAACACACCAACCCTACATAAAGTGGCGGAGCTTGAATACTCTCATAGGGGGCGGGGGCGAAATCCAATTCTTTTAGGGAACGAACTGGTTATATATATAAAAATTTTTACTACCAGACCAAAAATTTACACTATCGAATAAAACATATACACTATCGACGAAATAAAGGGGCCACCTCCACCATTGTGGCTACATTGGGGCACAGTAGGCAGTTAAATTTCAAACCCAAATATAATTAATGGTACCTGAGCTTGCAGCAGTGATATGATTGACCTTGCGATTTGTAGCAATTTCAATCCCAAAAATGATTAAGGAAACCTGAGCTTGCAGCAGTGATTGATCTGACCTTGCGATTTGTAACAAAGGGGAGAGAGTATACGAATAATGTAGGTTTATTAGTTTGTATGAATATGTATGAACAAGAAG
The DNA here is from genome assembly GCA_025215565.1 of Flaveria ramosissima. Classification (NCBI taxonomy): domain Eukaryota; kingdom Viridiplantae; phylum Streptophyta; class Magnoliopsida; order Asterales; family Asteraceae; genus Flaveria; species Flaveria ramosissima. The sequence goes on from CM046036.1 coordinate 71,427,984, forward strand.
ATTTGATCATGTGAATTATATCTTGTGTTTGACTTGGAGAGCAGATCTGTAGATCTAATCTGTATATACAGGACAACAACAGCTGGTAAGGTTTAAATTGAATTTGTTTATACAATAAAAAAATAAAGGGGTAGTTTCTAAAGATATATTTTATTGTATTAGATAATAGTGGCAACGGATTAGTTTAAAATAGATAATCTAAAGAACTTTGCAAACATGTACACATTAAAGGTATACTTATTTATAACATTTTTCTTAACGATTAGTTTGAAATTAATAATCTTTGCAAACATTTACACGTTACAGGTATATTTATAACATTTTTCTTAACAACAGTGTTAGATTTGAATCCACCGTCATTTAGGGAGGAACAATCATCAAATTTACTAAGGTACAACGTCGTAGACGACAATATATTTTTATTACTTGCCAAACCGAAATCTAGATTAGCAAACATTCTCAACTTTCATAATTCATATGACCCAAACTGATGTAGAGTATTATGGTTGTTTACGAACCGAACCGAACAAAGGCACACTCGAACTCGGTTTATTTACAAACTGAGCCACTCGGTTCAGTTCGAATATAAGAAATTAAGTGAAAATTGCTCGCTCGAACTCGATTCGGTTTATAACCGAGCGCTTGGTTCTGCTCGGTTTGGCTCGGTTTCATATTACAATTTAGTACAAAACTAATCATTTATTCAAAAGTATCAAGTTTCAACTCAAACTTAACAATGTAACAAAAGAAAACATGCAAAATAACAAAACAGAAATCTTAAACACAAATAAAGTTCTAATTCGAGCTCGAATAAATGACGATAAACCCACGTGAACAACCTTCATTGCGACAATTAGCACATCTACTATACCCGTTTTTCTTCTTTGACCATCTAACAACCTTGCCCAAAGACTACAAACATCCAATTGAATTAAAGTTTAAACAGGTAAATATCCAAGAATAAAGTGGTAAATAAATAAAATGGCAACATTCCAAACATAAACGACAATTTATTTTTATTACTTGCCAAACCGAAATCTAGATTAGCAGACATTATCAACTTTCATAATTCATATGACATAAATTGATGTAGAGTATTATGATTATTCACAAACCGAACCGAACAAAGGCACGCTCGAACTCGGTTTGTTTACAAACTAAGCCAATTCGGTTCGAATATAAGAAATCAAGTGAAAATTGCTCGCTCGAACTCGGTTCGGTTTATAACCTAGCGCTCGGTTCAGCTCGGTTTGGCTCGGTTTCATATTACAATTTAGAACAAAACTAATCATTTCTTCAAAAGTATCAAGTTTCAACTCAAACTCAACAATGTAACAAAAGAAAACGTATAAAATAACAAAATATAAATCTTAAACACAAATAAAGTTCTAATTCGAGCTCGAATAAATGACGCTAAAACCATGTGTACAACCTTCATTGCGACCATTACCACATCCACTATACTCGTATTTCTTCTTTGACCATCTAACAACCTTGCCCAAAGACTACAAACATCCACTTGAATTAAAGTTTAAAAAATTATTATAAGATTGCTCATCCAACTATTAAAGATCAAGCTTTGGCTCAATCCTTGCCTCACTACCAAACCACTCATCAGAATCCTTATGTCCAAGCTCAAGTCCAATCTCAACTTCAAACCTACTCACAAATCCAAACCACTCAATCTACACAATAAGCTTTTGTTGTAAATTCTCAACCCAACAAACAAACCATTCAGATAGCTGAAGAGCACCTGGCTCTGTTTACAACCTTCATGAACAGCTATGAAGCATTCTCTACCGGAAGACTCAATGCACCCAACATCTTGGTTGATCACTTGCAACAAGCTAATCCTGATGATGTATAAAAGAATGATATCAAATACCAAATGGCTATGGTGGTGTACAGAGCAAAGAGTTTTTCTAGGAGAACTGGAAGGAAGGTTTTTAGGCTAAACAACTCCAGTAAAATAGGGTTTGATAAGTCCAGTTTGAGATGCTATAATTATTTATGACAAACCTGGCTATAAGGATTCCTATAAGTCTGATGCAGCCAAAACATACAAAGTCTCTCTTCAAGCATGCACTAAAGAACTGAAGTAGAAATGCTTCGGAAGTTTTACACCATGCACTAGAAATATTCTAAGTGTAAAATCTTCCAAAGCCAAGACCAATATCTTCCGAAGCCAAAAGTGAAGTCTTCCGAAGCTTCAAAGACAAAATCTTCCGAAGCTTCAAAGACAACGTCTTCCGAAGCCAAATAATGAGGACAGATTTCTTCCGAAGACTTTTTGAGATATGCCTTTATCTGATGTACTTTACCATAAAGCTGGACCACCTTTCCGCTGCAACTCTGTAAAGTTACCAACTTACATGAGTTGGTGAAAGGTCCATGCTTTTGGTAACTGTACATTGAGGTCTTGAGTCCATGCTTTCTACTTTATGTACTTTTATCCTTTTTGTAATATATTAGGATGTGAGCTATGGCATGTCATAGTCACAAGTCAAAAGGCAGATATGCCTTTTGACTCTACAATTGATTTTGTTTGTGTCTAGTCAATTGTATCCAGCTGGCTTTGAAAGTATAGCCGGCTGTAGGTTGTAGTATAAGTATTCCATGTTCTTGTATCTTTCTTTATGCTTTGTAACACTTGTAATAGAACTTGAGAAAGCAATATACTACATCCTTGAAACCCAATCTCTTTCTCTTGTTCTGTCTCTTACTTATTACTTGTGTTCTTAGTATCATTCTTATGGTTAATCCAGTTTACTGTTTGATTAAGTTTGGTTAATCTCCTCATTGTGTTGTTGTGTTGTAAATGACCACCCTTCACCGGTCCTGCAATTGGTATCAGAGCATTTCAGGCTCTTGATATAAGATCTCACCATCTTAAGATCCCTCACACACACAAATACTAAACTTTTCAAATGGCAGCCATTTCCAAGACTGATATGGAAACTGGAACCATGAACAAGTCTCCACTTATCACTCTTGATGACTTTGATACCTGGTGCATGAGAATGGAAGGTTTCATCAGGTCTCTAGACTCAAGAATGTGGGAGTCTGTTGAAAATGGACCTTTCATACCCAGCACTCCTTCTGCTACCGGTGCTGGTATGATCCCCAAAGATGTGGCTAACTACTCTGATGAAGATAGAAAGAGAGTAGAGATTGACAGAAAAGCCATGACAGCTCTTCAAACTGCCCTTCCAAACTCTGTGTACAGAGGTTTTAAGAAGTGCAAAACAGCTAAACAGCTGTGGGATGCACTAAAACTGATGTATGAAGGCTCCTCTGAAGCCAAGGAGAACAAGAAGGATCTCCTGAAGCAGCAGTTTGAAAACTTCACCTTCAAAACAGGTGAAACCATGACTCAGCAATACTTCAGGTATGTTGAGATAGTGGATACCCTTGTACATGGAGGAGTTCCTCTTGAGAATAGAGACATTGTAAGGAAGTTCATGTCCTCACTTCCTAGGCAATGGACACACTATTGTGTGGTGATCAAGAGAACTGAAAATCTCAAAACTCTTACTCTGACAGAGTTATATGGGATTCTCAGTGGCTACCAGATGGAGATGAACATGCAAGGTTCATCTGGCAACTCCAACAATCAATTGGGTTCAGCCCTGCACGTGGTTGAAAGGGATAGCACAGAACCCTAACATCATCTCATATGCTACCCTGACAATTCACCAAAGGATCCTTTCATCACCTTCCCAGAGACACCCAGGGAGAACTATACTCAAGGAAGCCCATTCCAAGAGACAAGCTCTTCTCAAGCTTTTGTGTCTTCTGATGAAAGCTGTGGCAACTCTCTTTTCACTCTTGAAGATTGTATCCATCCAGATGATCTGGAATACATGAAAATAGTCCAGCAGATGGCTCTTCTCACTCATAGAGCCAAGAAGTTCTACAAGAGAACTAGAAGGAAGTTTCCAAGCAATGCAACCAGTGGAAAGTTTGGCTTGGACAAAGGCAAAGTCAAGTGTTACAACTGTAACTTGATGGGCCATTTTGCCAGAGAGTGTAAGGCACCCAGAACAAATGGTTTTCAAGCACAAACCAGGCCAAACTACACTGAGAAAGCCCCCCAGAATGAGAAGCCAAAGCAACAAGCTGTTGTTGCTGTTGAAGAAGGAGGCTTTGACTGGAGCTTTCAGGTGGAAGATGCTTCTCCAAACCAAGCACTAATGGCAGATTATGATGAAGCCAAGGTATTGGAACATCTCTGTACTCCTGAATGCATTGCTAAAGTTAATAAATACTGGTCCTATAACTTGGAGATGAGATCTGATCTTGAGTCCTTAAACATTTTAAAATCTGATTTTAGAAAGTCTGAAAATGATTATAAACTAAAGATAGAGGACTTAGAGAAAACCATTTCAGTTCTAAAATAACGAGCATACATATTTTAGGACTCAAATCAAAGATCTCATAACCAAGCTGACTGAGTGCCAGGCTGAGCTTGTGATCAGCAAAGCCAGGACAGAAAAGAATGTTATTGAAGAAGAGACCTTCAAGAATATGATATCCTCATCCCTGCACAACAAGGTGTGTTATCAAAATAGGCAGGGACTGGGATCCAATGAGATAGCTCCTCCACACATAATCTTGTCAGTAAGATCTCCTAGGTGTGGAACTTGTGAAGATGAGCTTCCTCTGATAGATCCTATGAGTGACGAGGATGAAGAAGAGATAGTGAAGAATTCCTCTGAGAAGAGTGAAGAGGAGGATTCTAAGAGGGGCCACTATCCTTCTGAGGAGAAGAAGATTACTGTGATGACCAAGTCAATGAGAAAGAACTTGATCAGGAAGAGCAAAAGAAAGCAAGAAAGGCTCAAGAGATCAAGGCTACTTTTGACTCTAAGCAGAAACATGTTTTTATCTCTGCAGGGTTTGAAGTAGTAAAGACTGAAGACATCAACCCAAACTCTTTAGCTAAGAGTTCTGGCTCAAATCATCTCAGTACCAAGAAGAAGACTGATCTGTTGTGTACCACTGCTGCACAACCTGGACCATCAAACTCCAAGAACAGTTCCAAGCCCATAAGGACTGTTTCAGCATCTGCAAAGATGAAGGTGGAGAAGGGATGTGACCAAAGACAGTCTTGTTCTCATAAGAAGACTCTTGTGAAGAAGAAAATGGTGTGTGTCATGTGTGAAAGTACCTCTCACATTGCTAAGGATTGTCCATACAATCCTAAAAGTACTGTCCATATGACCAAGACAAAGAATTCAAAGAGTTCCAAGAAGATTCAAGCTTCGAAAGGAAAATTTGTTTCCTTCGGAAGCTCCAAACATCAAAGATCAAGGTGTTGAGAATGTCTATACATGGTAAGACATAATCAACTTACCTCTGCATGATCTCTTTGAGATGAGAAGATATTATGAGAGTCTGAATGATCCTGACCATCTAATGAAGAAGGGTATGGTCATCATTGTGCTGAAGACTACAAACATCTGAAGATCTTCTAAATGTTTTGGTAGCATCAGCCTAGGGGGAGTTTGTAAGGATTCCTATAAGTATGATGCAGCCAAAACATCCAAAGTCTCTCTGCAAGCATGCACTAAAGAACTGAAGTAGAAATACTTCGGAAATTTTACACCATGCACTAGAAATATTCTAAGTGTAAAATCTTCCGAAGCCAAGACCAATATCTTCCGAAGCCAAAAGTGAAGTCTTCCAAAGATTCAAAGACAAAGTCTTCGGAAGCCAAATAATGAAGACAAATTTCTTCCGAAGACTTTTCGAGATATGCCTTTATCTGATGTACTTTACCATAAAGCTGGATCACCTTTCCGCTGCAACTCTGTAAAGTCACCAACTTACATGAGTTGGTGAAAGGTTCATGCTTTTGGTAACTGTACATTGAGGTCTTGATTCCATACTTTCTACTTTATGTACTCTTATCCTTTTTGTAATATATTAGGATGTGAGCTATGGCATGTCATAGTCACAAGTCAAAAGGCAGATATGCCTTTTGACTCTACAATTGATTTTGTTTGTGTCTAGTCAATTGTATCCAGCTGGCTTTGAAAGTATAGCCGGCTGTAGGTTGTAGTATAAGTATTCCATGTTCTTGTATCTTTCTTTATGCTTTGTAACACTTGTAATAGAACTTGAGAAAGCACTGGCCATTTCGCCAGAGAATGTACTGAAGCCATAACAAATCAGAATGACCATTGAAAGAAGATGGTAACTATGGAGGTTGAAACAAAGAATGATCAAGCAAGTTCGTCTAAAAACAAAGGCTGGTGTCTCAAACAAATGAAGATTATGATTGGTCAGATTAGATGGAGATTCTTGACATTAAGTTGTCCACTTCTCTGTTGGCTGAAATTCAAACAGTTGAAGAGCATGTTGAAGAAATTCTTTTTGCTGAATTTGTATCTGACGATCTGATTAGTGGTGTGTTTGCTGAAGAAAAGGTAGTAAAAGATGAGAAAGTTTTAGTTAAAAAGAAGCATGTAGAAGAAGTGATTGCTAAAAAAGTGCAGAACATTGATGAGATAGCTGTTGAGATTACTCCAGCTCAGAAGAATGTATTTGAAGGAAAAGCTGTTGAGTCAACTCCAGCTAAAGCAGAAGAGAAGGTCAAAGCTGTTGAGGAAACTCCAGCTTGATTATGTTTGTAAAGATATTACTGTTGAGATCGCTCCAGCATATGAAGTAGAAAAGACTACTAAAAAGGCCTTCATGGTGAATGTTGTCCAAGAAGAAACAAGCTGAAACTGATGAGGTATATACTAATCTTTGTTCCAGTGATTGCATTGAAAAGGTACAAAGATATAGAGTTCACAACGAGCATTTGATATTAGAAGTTGAGAAACTTCAATATCAAGCTCGTAAATATAAAACTAATTAGAAAATTTTCAAAGAGAAGATAGATGGCTTAAACAAATCAATTTATTAGTCAAAATTAGATATTTATGATAAAGAATGTAACATAAACAATTTGACAAATCGTAATAATGAACTATCTTTGGAAATTAATAAACTAAACAGTGAACTCTTATATTCTAAATTAATTGTTGAATAATTTAAATTATCTTCTAATATGGTTGAAGGTATAATCAAGTCTCAAATGACACATTTAATTAGTGGTGGTAAAGGAGGAGTTGGTTACTTAACATTGCACCACCAATTAATCTTGATTATACTTCATTGCCTTCATCAATTAATATTTGTGATAAAGAGACCTATGCATTAGGTTTTCAGCCATAGTCTGACTTAACACCTTCAGTCAATGTTCCTTTGACCCTATCGTAAAAACTGAAATTAAAGTTCATCATGATAATTCTTTTGCAGAAAGTGTGAAGATGGACGTGTTGGTTGAACAATGGGAAAGTGATGATGAAATATATTTTAAGAAAAATAAAACTTGTAATGGAAAATCATCTTGTAATTCATTATCAGTGATTAATGAAGGTTCTGAAGTTTCTATTACTATAAATGATTGTTTCAAATTGTCAAACAAAAAAAAGAAACTGAAATCCAAAATAGATTTCAAGACTAATGAAAAGAAAAGAGTTTCACCATCTATATCTGACTTGAAAATTGATTTCAAGAACAAATTTATTTCAAAAGACAACATTGATAAAGAAGATTATATATTTAAAGAAACAAACGCAAGGTTCTTTAAAAATAAGTTTCCTATTATTGCCAACTCTGTGAAACAAGATGTGTGTAGATCAAGTACAAAAGAAACTGGTCCTACTCCATTACCTTCAATTCACAAGGAAAAAGGAACAATTAAAGCCTCATTAGCCTCTGGAGGGAATCATCTTGTTAAGACATTTCATAATGAAAAAGAAAAACAAGATACTGTTAAAGAATCTATAGGCCAAAGAAATATTAAAGTCAGATTCTATGATAACAATGGATGTTATCATCAATAGTTTGAGAAAATAACTCGAGGGCAAAATGTGTATCGGAATAAATGTTTTATTTGTGTGGGAAGAAAAATCACGTGGCTAGAAATTATCATCATCAACATCATTTGACAAGTAAACAGATCTTTCATAATTTCATTGCAAATAATAGAAAATAATTCTACCTAATTGTTAAATTTAAAAGGAATTTCAATAAGTCAAAATCTTTTACTGATAATAAACAAACAAACACAAATTTTCAAAAAGAAAATATAACCTAGAAATCTTTACATGTCAATGATGGGAATTCATCTTCCATACAACCAATATTCAAGAAATTGATTACAAATCTGACCAAACCAATTAAAAAATGGAAGGTTAAGATAATTCAACCAGAACTTGATATTGTTGAAGATTACATCTTCAATGATAAAAAGAGTTATGATATTGAAATATGTATCATATTTGGATGAAAAAGGTGTGCTCAAGTCAACCATGGCTTGGGTTCCTAAAACTGAATAAATTATTCATTTGTGCAGGGACATCCGAAACCAACATCAACTGTGTTTGGCACGTTGACAGTGGATGCCCAAGGCATATGAGTGGTAATATATCTCTGTTGCACAACATAAAACCGTACAATGGAGGATATGTTATGTTTGCTGGAGATAAAGGTGGTAAGATTATAAAGAAAGGTACAGTGTCTAATGGTGTGTTAAGCTTTGAAGATGTCAATTTTGTCGAGAAATTAAAACATAATTTGTTAAGTGTCTCTCAAATTTGTGACAAACAACACTTAACCCATTTCGGTGATAAGGAGTGTCTAATTCTAAAACCTGGATTTGTAATTCCTGATGAATGAATTTTATTGAGAACATCGAGAGACAAAGACACATACTTAGTTGATATGAATGGATCTTATTCATTTGTAACTGTGTCGTGTTTATTATCTAAAGCCTTGGAAAGTGATTCATTGTTATGGTATTGTTGTCTTGGTCATGTAAACATTAAAAATATCAACAAGTTGGTTAGAGGAAATCATGTCGTATGCCTACCATCGAAAGAATTTCAATTAGCTGAACATTTTCTGTCATGTTCAAAGGGCAAACAACATAAACTTCCTCATAAACCAGTTGCTCATACAACAATTGACTCTTTCCTTCAACTGTTACACATGAATTTATTTGGTCGAGTTAGTGTTTTAAGTTTAGGATGTAATGCATATTGTATAGTCATTACTGATGATTTCTCAAGATTTACATGGGTTTTCTTTTTAGCAACCAAAGATGAGACACCTCATTTGCTGATAAAATTCATGACACTTGTGGAGAATCAAAATGACAAAACAGTCAAGTGCATTCGAAGTGAAAATGGAACCGAATTCTGCAATCATACATTGAATGAATTCTGTGATTCAAAGAGGATAGCTAGACAATAGTTCTACAGGAACTCCTAAATGGAGTTCCTGAAAGACGAAACATAACTTTAATTGAAGCTGCCAGAACAATGTTATCAGCAACCAAATTACCTTTATTCTTTTGGGCTGAAGCTGTTAACACTGCATGTTATGTTCAGAATCGTGTGTTAATCAATAAACAACAAAACATGACTCCTTATGAAATATTATTCAAACATAAATCCTAAGTCAAATATTTTAAAACTTTTGGATGTTGTTGTACTTTGTTAAACACATTTGAAACAAAATCAAAATTTGATGAAAAAGCTGATGAAAGTTATTTTGTTGGTTATTCAACCAACAAAGTAGCATACAGGGTTTATAATAAAAGAACTAAACAAATAATTGAGTTGTTTAATTTTGATTGGCATGAATCTTACAAAATAGATACAGGTTCTACACCTTCATGGGTATATGATTATACTTCATTATTTGAAACATTTAATCGATCTTCTGATGTTTCCACAACTATTCTACCCTTGCAATCCTCCATGCATGATATTTTTGCTAATGATATTGGATTTATCTCTCCTCAAGCAAAAGGAATATCTCTAGACATACCTACTTCTTTAAATAGTTGCTCCACAGGTTTTTGAATCTTTGTCTCATTCTGAATCAACTGATGAGCAAGTTCCACAAGATTCTGATCAAAGTTCTTTTTCTACTCAAGTTGAACCAATTGATACTATTCAAGTTCCCTTTGATAATTTATCTTCTGATAATCATCAAAAGGAAGATACTGTTTTGTTGGACCAAAAGAACCAATGAGCCGGATCAGAAAAACCTTTAAGTCCCACAGACGTCACAACAACTACTGAAGTCCACAACAGCTGAAGATAACACCTAAAGACAAAGTCTGAAGACAAGTACTGAAGACAAAGTCTGAAGACAAGTACTGAAGACAAAGTCTGAAGACAAGTGCTGAAGACAAAGTCTGAAGACACAAGTGCTGAAGACCAAATATCAGATGTTGTCATAACAGCTGAAGAGGACTTCTTCAGTAGTTGTGACGGTTTACTTTTCAGTAGTTTTATGTTTTATCTTTTCAGTAGTTTTGTAAAACGACTGAAGAGTTTGTTCTTCAGTAGTTGTAGTTTCAGTAGTTTTCTTTTCAGTAGTTTCATGTTTTATATTTAGCACTCTGACATGTTCTCAGTAGTTGTGAACATTTCAGTAGTTTGTTAAGTGTTAGTTATTTTTGTACTAGATCTGCTAGTAATCACCATCCCGTGATTACAGCAGTGATTGCACTCTATATAAGGAGTGTCAACCTTATTGTAACTGTGAATGATTTGAGCAATAATATTGGGCATTATTGAAACATTCCTTATCACAGAAATATATTCTCTCGTATTTGTTTACAAATATCAAACTCTTGCTATAATTTGTCTAATTCTTGATCTCATTCCGCTGCATTACTCTCTAATACATCAAACTTGAGATCGCTGATCCTGACAAATGGTATCAGAGCTGGTTAATCATTGATCGATCTAATAATTGATCATTGAAACTGCTCTTCAAGATCCAAGTTTGATTGAATTAGCATTTTTGCAAGAAACGGTTATAGAGATTGATTTTTCTGTGCTTTTAATCATTCATCCTGAGACTTATTCTTGGTTTTTATTGAGTGTGTTGTGGTTTGTCCAAAATCTTTTAAAAGCTTGAATAAAAGTGTTTTTGGACCCAAAATGACTACTCCTTCCAATGATCCTCATAATACTGGTTCGTCAACCAAGCCTCCAATGCTGGTTAGGAATGAGTATAACATATGGCAACGACGTATGCTCCATCACCTGTCTGTTAACAGCTCTCGTTGTTGGACATCAGTGGTACATGGTCCACACAAGCCTATGGTGAATAACCCGGAAACCAATCAAATGGTTCCAAAGAGGAAGGATCAATACTCAGATGAGGATAAGAAATTGTTTGAGATTGATGCAAAAGCCCATGGAATTCTGGCCATGGCACTACCCAATGAAATCTATTCTGGGCTAATGCATTATGAATCTGCCCATGACCTCTGGAATGCCTTGAAAGAACAATTTGGAGGAACAAATGAGGTCTTGGCAAATAATAGAGAGATCCTTGCCCAACAATATGAGACATTCTCTCATAGGAAGGGTGAGACACTGACTCAACAGTTTGAGCGGTTCTCTTGTTTGATCTCTGAATTAAAAATGGTCAAACATGAGTATACTAATATCCAGATGAATAACAGATTTCTCAGATCACTGCCTGAGAGATGGGACACATATACTATTGTCCTACGCTCCAGTGCAAATTTGGACAAACTATCTCTCACCCAACTTCATGGGAAATTGCTCACATTTGAGAGAGAGATAGAACAAAAGAGAAAACTGTCTTCATCTGGTAAGCTCACTGAAGACTTTGTACCAGGCAACACTGCTCTGGTTAGTCATGAGTCAGAATATGCTTCATCTGAATGCCAGTATGATGAGCATATTGATTTCTCTTCAAACATTTCTGATTCAGCATTTGTGAGTGTTGATAGTCAGTTTACTGGATGTAATAATGACAATTTATGCTTCATCATGGATGATCTCAAGGGGATTGATGATGATGACTTAGAAGAGATGGATATTTTGAGCCAAATGGCCTTGATAAATATCTGATCTCAGAAGTTCTACAAAAGAACTGGAAGAAAGTTCCCAGGACTCTCTGGCAAAACCAAAGTTGGTTTTGACAAGAGTAAGTTGAGGTGTCACAAATGCCAAAGGCTTGGACACTTTGCTAGAGAATGTAGATCATCTGGATCTAATTCCTCTGCACCTTTTGTGACTTTCCCTAGCAATAGTCAACAAAACAAAGGGCAACATCCTGTCAATTCTAGTCATCATTCTCAACTACAATCTCCTGCATATTTTGTTCCTCAGGGTCAAATGCCATACCCTTACCCTTGTTATTACGTGCCACAAACCAGTCAAGTTCAAGCTCCTATGGTACCACAACCTCATGCACTTCCAGAACCTCAACCATCTCATCAACCCCCTCAACCTCAACAACATAGCTTCTTCACCCCTGAAGTTGTTGACTGGAGCAGCTTGCCAGATGACATGTCTGGTCATGAACAACTGTTCACAAGTGCTGATCAACATGGTGGTGATAGTCCTTTTGGGAATCTGGCACTTATGGCTCTGGAGTCAACTGAGAGTTCCTGCTCAACTGCATCATCTTCACAGGTAACTCAGGTATCTTCAGAGGCTAAAGCCAAGTTATGTTCTGAATCATGCATAGCTGCCTTTGTCTCTATTAGAGAGGCAAATGTAGCATTAATAAATCAAAAACTTGAGTTTGAGAAAACCATTTCCAAAAGACAAGCTGAGTATGAGTCTGCTCTTAATAGTAAAAATGATGAGATTTATAAGCTTAAATGCCAATTAAATGATGAAAAGGCTAAGCTAGAGGTTATTCTGGAAGACCAGAGAAGTCTCAAAGAAACCCTTGCAGTCACCCAAGTAGAGTGTGATCGATGGGTACAATCATGCAAAGGTTTTGAAATGCTTCTTAGTAAGCAATCAGCTTCCAATGTGAAGTTTGGCATTGGTTATAATCACACAGCTCCTCCTACAGATTTTGCTCCAAAAGTAGAAGTGAAATCTGATGGAGAAAGCAATAACCAATCCACCTCATCATGTGATTCACTTTTTGATAGAGCATCATCAAAAGTAGAAGTCAGCACTAAGCCCTCTCAGAACCTATCAGCTGATGTTGATGGTTCAATTGCTGACACTCACATGATCAAAGAGATCAACTCAAGAGTTATTTCTGAAAGTCTTGAAAGGACTGCAGAGCAAGATTTAACACCTGAAGCTCAAACTCTAACTATTGGCAGCACTGAAAAGAAGAAAACTGTCAGTAGAAAGAGTTTGAAGACTACTAAAGAGGAAGTCAAGAAAGCAAATAATGCTTCCAAAGTACTGAAGAGCAAGTCTTCAGTAGTTTCATCCTCTTTAGTTGATGATCAACATAAGATGAAAAAGAAACCATGTGAAGTATGTGGTTTGTTTAATCATCTTACAGATGATTGTTGGTACAAAAGAGGATCCAAACTCAAACATAAAGAGGAAATTAAAGAGAAAATGGTTAAAATGAAAAATGAGTTTGAAGCCACATTTGTACCAGCAACATCAAATCCTGTAACCCTTAAGTCCAAAAAGAAATCCAAAAAGGAAGGGGTTAAACAGGTAACAGCTGAGATTGCTCAAAAGAAGAAGGTGCAACATAAGAACTTATCAAACTCCAGTGCTAATGTGTCTGAAGAGCTGAAAGCTTTGTCATAAAATCAGACACAACTGGTTATGATGGTTCAACATCTATTGGGAAGAGTCAACCAATTAGATGTTCCTTTGTTGAACCCACAGAAAAGGAGTTCCAAGCCAAAGGATTCTTTTTACTCACCATCTTCTTCCTCTCAGGCTGTTATTTCCAACAAACCTGTTAGTGTACCATCTGTTGATGTGAACAGACCCAAAACCAAAAGGGTTTGGGTCTCAAAATCTAAATAATTTGTTTTGTTCTGCAGGGTTCTTCAACATGCCACAGAAGCATCTGGTATGTAGACAGTGGAGGATCCATGCATATGACAGGAAACAAATCACTTCTTAATGACTACTCTCAAGGAAGGAAGGGGTTTGTATCTTTTGGCAATGATGCAAAGGGTTACATCATCGGCAAAGGCTTTGTTTCCAATGGGGAAATAATGTTTGATGATGTTAACCATGTGGAAAATCTCAAGTACAATCTCTTGAGTGTCAGTCAAATGTGTGACAAAGGCCATGTTGCTCTTTTCACAAGTCAGAACTGCCGGATTCTGTCATCCAAAGTTCTAAGCTTGATTGATAAGGTGTTGGATAAATACACTCTCCTTAAGGCCAACAGGACAGGAAGAGTGTATGCCTTAGATCTTTCTAAGAAAATAGATCTCAAAGGCCATCCTTGCCTATTTTCCAAGGCTTCCCCTCAAGAATCTACACTATGGCATAGAAGGCTGGGTCATGTTAATCTCAAAAACATAAATCAGCTGATAAACCATGGTTTAGTAAGGGGATTGCCTATAAAGGAGTTCAAATGTGAAGATGACTGCACTGCTTGTTTAAAAGGTAAACAGCACAAAGCTTCATTTCCCTCCATAGAAGAACTTAAGTCCACAGCCTGCTTACAGCTTCTTCACATGGATCTCTTTGGTCCTGTGAGAGTGATAAGTATGGCTAAGAAGAAATACTGTCTGGTAATTATGGATGATTACTCCAGATTTGTATGGGCTTTCTTCTTGCATTCAAAGGATGAAGCAGCTCAGAAGATTATCAACTTTGTGTTGTATATTGAGAAGCAGTATTCCCTCTCAGTCAAGTGTATTAGAAGTGATAATGGAACAGAATTTAGAAACAATACACTTGATGAGTTCTACCTCTCAAAGGGAATCAAGAGGCATTTTAGCATTCCAAGAACTCCTGAACAAAATGGAGTAGTGGAGAGAAAGAACAGGACCCTTATTGAAGCTGCAAGGTCCATGTTGGCTGACTCTGGACTGCCAATGACTTTTTGGGCTGAAGCTATCAATACAGCTTGCTATGTACAAAATAGAGCTCTAGTAAATAAGAGGTTGATGAAAACTCCATATGAAGTTCTTCATCATTTGGCCCCTCTAATTTCATTCTTCAGAGCTTTTGGATGTCCTTGTTTCATTCTCAACACACGGGATCAACTCCAAAAATTTGATTCTAAGGTGGATGCAGGGTACTTTGTTGGTTATTCATCAACTTGCAAAGCATACAGAGTCTTCAACTGTAGAACAAAGATGGTTGAAGAGACTCTACATGTTAAGTTTAATGAATCTCCAAAGGACAAGATTCCCCAAAACCATGTGGAGATATTTGATTTGGACATACTGCAAAATATGCTCCTCATCAAACTCCTGCTGTTGCTCCTGTCAACAGTTCACCACCTGGTGGTACTGCTGGTGCTGATGATGATGATAGTAGTACTCACCTCTTCAAGTTTAGTGATCAACTGCCTGATTCAGCTAGACCTGATGTTCCTGTAGCTCCAGCAGCACAATCCACAACAAATGCTGATGAGATTTCTACAACTTCAACTTCCTTTGAATTACCATCTACTGATTGGTTTCAAGGAAATACTTCACCATCACCATCTGTTGCTGCTGAGCCTGCTACAAACACTTGCACTGATCTCATTGTGTACCAAGATCTGAAGAATCACCCTATGTCTCAAATCATTGGTGATATCACTGCTGGAGTATCAACAAGAAGTCAATTGTCAAATTTCTGCTTCTATGCTCTCTTCATTAGTCAGCAAGAGCCAAAGAATTATCACATTGCTTTAAAGGACAATGGATGGGTTGATGCCATGCAGCTTGAGCTTCTTCAGTTCAAGAAACAACAAGTGTGGGAACTGGTTCCTCTACCTCCAGGTAAGTGTGCAATAGGCACTAAATGGGTGTTTAGGAACAAAACTGATGAAAATGGGCTTATTGTTAAGAACAAGGCCAGACTGGTTGTTCAGGGGTTTGCACAAGAAGAAGGTATTGATTATGATGAAACCTTTGCCCCTGTAGCCAGACTGGAAGCAATTAGATTGTTTTTAGCTTATGCTGCTTATCAAAATCTTAAAGTTTTTCAAATGGATGTAAAAGTGCATTTTTGTATGGGAAAATTAAAGAAGAGGTTTATGTATGTCAACCACCGGGTTTTGAGGACAATAAGCATCCTAATTGGGTGTATAAGCTTGATAAGGCTCTTTATGGGTTGAAACAAGCTCCTAGAGCCTGGTATGAGACATTATCAAACTTTCTTCTTGAAAATAATTTTACTAGAGGTTCCATAGATAAAACTTTATTCATTAAGAAAGCTGGGCAGCATAATCTACTTGTTCAAATTTATGTAGATGATATTATTTTTGCATCTTCTGATCCACAGTTGTGTGATGCCTTTACAAAGTTGATGCAACAAAAGTTTGAAATGAGTGCCATGGGGGAATTACAATTCTTTCTGGGTTTGCAAATCAAACAAAAGGCTGATGGAATTTTCATTCATCAGTCCAAATACACAAAAAATCTTTTGGAAAAATTTGATTTACAAAATTGTAAACCCTGTTCTACTCCCATGTGCAACAACACACAACTGGATACAGATCAGAAAGGTAAAGTGGTTGATGAAACACTTTACAGATGTATGATTGGGTCCTTGATGTACTTAACAGCTTCTAGACCAGATATTATGTTTGCTACATGTGTTTGTGCTAGATTTCAGGCTGCACCTAAGGAGTCTCATTTGATTGCAGTCAAGAGGATCTTTAGATATCTGCAAGGCACTCCATCTCTAGGTTTATGGTATTCTACTAGACATTCTGGTAAATTAGTTGCTTTTTCTGACAGTGACTATGCAGGGTGTAAGTTGACCAGGAAATCAACTTCTGGTGGATGTCAATTCCTAGGCAACTGTTTGATTTCTTGGCAGAGTAAGAAACAAACCTCAGTTGCTACATCAACTGCTGAAGCCGAGTACATTGCTGCTGCAAGTTGTACATCTCAGGTATTATGGCTTCAAAACCAATTATTGGATTATGGCATAACTGAGACTAAGACTCCATTGTTAATGGACAGCTCTTCAGCTCTCTGTATTGTCAAGAATCCTGTCCAGCACTCTAGGACTAAACATATTGAAATTAGACATCATTTTATTAGAGATTGTTTTGAAAAAGGTCTGATTGATCCAAAGTTTGTTCCTAGTGCTGATGAGCTTGCAGACATTTTTACTAAGCCTTTGGATAGTTCAACTTTCCACAACCTGGTGTTAAGGCTTGGTATGCTGCAGCTAGAATAAGTGACAACTACTGATGATCTCAGTAATAAATACTGATGATCATTGGTAACCATGTCATATATAAGTACTGATGAGTTCCTTTCCCCTCAGTAGTTTTTATAACTACTGAAGGCTACATTCCTCACAAGTACTGAAGTACTTTATTTGTTAAAACAGCTGATGTAGTTACAACAGCTGATGAAATCACAACAGCTGATGTAGCTACAACTACTGATGTCAGAAATACAGATAAGTACTGATGACCAATGAAACCTCTGAAACTCAGATGTAAGTCTGATGAGTAAGTGTGGAGGTCAGACTGAAACAGCTGAAAAGCTATGAATTGACGAAAACAGCTGATGAGTAATTTCTCTTCAGTTGTTTCTACAACTGCTGTTTCCAAACAACTGAAGCCAAACCTATGTCTTCAGTAGTTAACAACTACTGAAGACTAACACCAAGTCTTCAGCTGTTTACAACAACTGATGACAAAACCACTGTCTTCAGTAGTTTCACAACTACTGATGACAAACATCATGTCCTCAGTTGTTTCACTACTTGAAGTCAAAGTTGTCTTCAGTAGTTTTATAACTACTGATGACTAAATCAAGACTTCAGTTGTTTCAACGTCTGACGGTTAAAACCAAGTCTTCAGTTGTTTTATAATAACTGATGATCACACCAATACGGTCAGTCATTTGAAACCTCTGAAAGTTAATGCCATGTCATCAATAGTTTCAACGAATGATGACAAACACCAAAACCTTCAGTCGTTTCATAACCCTACCCTATAAATACCTTATCCCACCAGAGTTTTTCTCACCTCTCCTCTCAAACCTAACGTTCAAAAACTCTGTAATCTCTCTTCATCCATGGCGACCATGCAACTAAAACCACGACACAACTGTGTCGCTCACCTTACCAAATCGCCATACTGGACCAAGTTTCACAACGCCATTGATTTAATGGTCCAGTCACCTTACCAAACAGCTTTTCTGTTAAACCCCACCATATATGCCGAATCTCTTGGCCAATTCTGGACAAACGTCACTCTTGTCTCTGAGGAGAATGACACAGAGTCCCTTCAAGCGTTTGTCAATAGTCAAAAGGTGGTCATCACTCCAGACATTCTTCGCCAAACCCTCAATCTGGATGATGCCACTTTCCCGACTAGTTATCCAAAGGGCACAACAGATCTATCATTTGCCCATCATGGATACGAAGGTAACTTGAGTGCCTCTACCATATTGAAGAAACATTTCCAGGATGCTGAACGGCTCATCTTTCATATGGTCAATGTCTGCCTGGCCCCCAAGACTTCATCATGGGATCAAATGTCCACAAGGTGGCAACAGGTATTGTACTCCATCCTTGAAGCAACAACCTTTAAATTTTTCTGAAATACTATTCTTAGAGCTCAAGGATATGGCCCAAAAACAACTTTCTAACCGTTGGATATTATATCCTCGGTTCATAATGGCCATAATTGAAAACCAGCTTCAAGCTGAGGGACTTGTTGGCCTGGGAGTCCCTGCTATGGCTGTATTGCCTGAAGTATACTCCCGGCACAACTCTGACCAATCACTCAAAATGGCTGCCAAGCTGCGCAAACCCACGCAGCTGGAACCCACAGCCACCACCACAAAATCCAAAGTCCCCACCAAACCAAAAACAAAACGACCCAAAACAGCTATTCAGGGAGATGAGTCCCCTGAAGATGCTCCTGTACCACCAAGACAGGATATACTTGCTGGTGTAAACCCCCCAGTAGTATCAGAGACTCAACCAGCCACAGCCGCTCAGGATTCCTCTCAAAAGGAGCCTGAAGCAACCAAAGAAGGGGTACCCACAAATCTGGAATCTTCCTCATTTGAGGAGATTGCCATTGAAACGCACCATTCTCCCCAGGTGCATACTGATTTTACCCTATCTCCCTATGAAAATGCCCCCCAAAGTCCAACACTTATAATTGCAAACGTGCTGACTCAGCTGCATGCCTCTCCTCCTCCCCAACAACCACCAAAGGGGAAAACCACATATATAGAGGAAGAGGATCAACATGCTTCTGACAACCCACAGCACAGGGGTTTAAATGTTCTGTCTCCTAGTGTAGATAAGGAGATCAGAATATCTGGTGAGGCTGCCACCTCTTCTGCATCAGCACATGATCAGACTGAGGCTGGTAACATTGCTAAGACCTCATCAGAGGCAACAGCTGATGAAGGACATCGTCCTGAGGCTGGAAGTCCCCAGTTCCAAGAAAAAGGGGCACATGCTACAACTGGTCTACACCCAGGGCATGTACATCCTGCTACTAGCAGGAGGTCAGGTGATTCAGCATCTGCTGATGATGACCTGGGCTTCTTTTATGATGTTCTAGCCCAGAACACAATTCTTGAGGAAGAAGTCAGTAGACTACAAAGACTACTTGACCAATTCTCTCAAGAAGCAAGTCCATCTGACACCACCATACACCCACAGATGGCACCTTCACCTGAAGGTCTCCTAAACACTCAGCCAATCAAAACATACAACCCACCAGCCTCTACCTCTGGCACTGCTTCTCAGGGACAGAACCCCTCTGAGCAAACAGCTGCTATCTTCCAGAAATCCCTACCTCTCATCACCCCAATGATCACAGACATTGTGATCAAAACCTTGGATGAGAGGCTTCCCTCAATCATACACCCCTGGTGGAGGAGATTGTGAGCACAAGGCTTTCTACTACTCAAACCCTTGCAACCAATGCAACCAAAAAGGGGGAGAGTCAGTTAGTGAAAGCAAAAGGGAAGAGCATATTGGAAGAACAGGAGATTGAGAAGGAAGAGGAGGTTGTGAAGGAGACTGAGAAGGAAGAAGAGATGTGAAGGGAGCTGACACTGATCAAGTGAGTGAAAGTCACAAAGACTTTCATATCACATATAAGAAGAGGAAGATTGAAAGAAAAGAAAAAGAACTCCAAAAAGAACTCAAACTTGATGAGATGATCAAAATGGCGGATGCTACACATAGTAAATCTATGGACTCCATTATTGATCAACTATATAGACAAGGGTTCGATACTGCACAGCTTGACTCAGAGATTAGAAGACTTGAAGTTGAAGAAATTAACTCAAGATGGGCAAGTTATGATGTGTTAGAAAGAGAAAGATTGGAGATCATGATCAGATTCATTGCAAAGTATCTTGGGAGATCATTGATAGAGATTAAGTCATGGACCAGGGACAGTATCTTGGCAATAACCACCAAGATCTGTACGTCTGAAGCATACACAAGGGATTAGTGATTGAAGCACTAAATGAAGCAGGTGCTGGGAACAGAAATGAACTAGCAAAACACTCCAAAGCCTCACTCACTACAAGAATGCTAGAACAACCTGCAAAACCTACCACTTCAAAATCACCACTACCACAACCCATTAAACCAACTCCTTTACCCTCAAAACCAACAGCCGATGATGCATCCAAGAAGAAGAAGAGAAGGATGTTGAGGCTAGAAGAAGAAGAGAAGAGGATGATGAGGAAGAAGATAGGCTGCCTCTTTCCGCAGTCCTAACTTTGCCTAAAGCAAATCTATGCCCATCACTCCCACCTCACAGATGAAACAGTGAGAGTAAAGATTGAAGAAGAACAGCAGCAAAGGCTTCATGATGAGGAAATGCTGAAAAGCATAGACAAAACTTATGCTGCTTCTTCATCAATAATAAGTATGAAGAAAGAGGCTCTGAGATTGTACACCCTTGCCAACATTTCAATATCAAAAGGAAAAGGTGAGGATATGGCCTGATCCTAGGGTGGCTCACAGAATTGTAAAGAAAGACATTCCTGCGAGATACAAGGGCCAGGTAAAAAGGATCGTAGATGAAGAGATCACTGTGGTCCTTGTAGTATCACCCTGGGAAATTGTAGAAGACTTCAAGAAGGCTTATGAGACTAAACAGCCACCCCAAAAGATGTTAGAGAACAGAGTTATTAAAAGGGGTTGGTCTACAAGAAGCTGAAAACTTCAAACAAAATGAGCTCAGTCTGTTACTTGAGGGTAATCACCCAGATGAGTTTGCATACAGACAGATCACAACAGTTGAGCTCAAAAATGGCAAACAGGCCAAGTACATCTCAGAGCTGTATGGGCGTGAAGGATTGTTTGATGGTGAACCAGAGAATCTTACCATGGAAGAACAAATCATGTTTCTCAGAGCATACACCAGAGAATCCTACAGGCTTATACATGGGAAGTAAGTCTCATGGATGGGGGAACAGCTCAGTGTCCAATTCCCTAATACAGAGCTCCCATCCATTCTTTGCCAACCAAATCATCAGAGACTTATTTCCAGGCCGTTGCTTATATGGGTCATCTTCTCAACTGATCAAGAAGGAAAAAGACCAACTATTTTGCCAACAATAAGTGGGACCTCAATAAAGTTAAAGGTTTTGGCTGCATTGGTTCAGGGGGAGTTTGTTGGACCAAAAGAACCAATGAGCCGGATCAGAAAAACCTTTAAGTCCCACAGACGTCACAACAACTACTGAAGTCCACAACAGCTGAAGATAACACCTGAAGACAAAGTCTGAAGACAAGTACTGAAGACAAAGTCTGAAGACAAGTACTGAAGACAAAGTCTGAAGACAAGTGCTGAAGACAAAGTCTGAAGACACAAGTGCTGAAGACCAAATATCAGATGTTGTCATAACAGCTGAAGAGGACTTCTTCAGTAGTTGTGACGGTTTACTTTTTAGTAGTTTTATGTTTTATCTTTTCAGTAGTTTTGTAAAACGACTGAAGAGTTTGTTCTTCAGTCGTTGTAGTTTCAGTAGTTTTCTTTTCAGTAGTTTCATGTTTTATACTTAGCATTCTGACATGTTCTCAGTAGTTGTGAACATTTCAGTAGTTTGTTAAGTGTTAGTTATTTTTGTACTAGATCTGCTAGTAATCACCATCCCGTGATTACAGCAGTGATTGCACTCTATATAAGGAGTGTCAACCTTATTGTAACTGTGAATGATTTGAGCAATAATATTGGGCATTATTGAAACATTCCTTATCACAGAAATATATTCTCTCGTATTTGTTTACAAATATCAAACTCTTGCTATAATTTGTCTAATTCTTGATCTCATTCCGCTGCATTACTCTCTAATACATCAAACTTGAGATCGCTGATCCTGACATATGTCTAATCTAGACAGAGTTATATCTGACAATGCTATTTCTTATTAGAAAATTCATAAGGATCATCCAACCAAAGCAATCTTTGGTCCATTATCACAGGGAGTTCAAACCAGAAGCAAATCTGGAGCAATAAATACATGCTTGTATACAAGTTTTATTTCTCAAATAGTGCAAAGAATGTTGAGATGGCATTGAAAGAAAACAGTTATGTAGAGGCCATGCAAGATGAGCTGATGCAATTCAAGAAGCTGAATGTTTGGCATCTGTGTGAACTACAAAAGGGAAAGTTACCGATTGGAACAAAATGGATATTCAAGAACAAAACGGATGAAAAGGATGTGATTGTTCGCAACAAGGCCAGACTTGTTGTTCAAGTATTCTATCAAATAGAAGGGCTTGATTATGAAGAATTATATGCTTCTGTTTCAAGACCGGAAGCTATACAAATATTTTTAGATTACGCTTCATACAAGAACTTCACAGTTTATCAAATGGATTTCAAAAACTGCATTCTTGTACGACGAAATGAAAAAGGAAACCAAGTTTGTCAACTACCAGGATTCGAAGATCCATATCATCCTGAATATGTTTACAAATTAGATCAAGCACTTTATGGCTTGCATCAAGCACCACGTGCTTGGTATGCTACTCTAACTGAACATTTGGTTGCAAATAGTTACACAAGAGGTGCTATTGATTAAACATTATTCTTAAGGAAGACTTGTGATGATCTTATTATAGTTCAAGTTTATGTTAATAATATTATCTTCGGATCTACAAATAATGATTTGTGCAAGGAATTTAAATCAGTGATGAAGAAGAAATTTAAGATGAGTTCTCTTGGAAAAATATCGTTTTTTTGGGAATTCAAGTTAAACAAGATGATAAATGTATACTGATACATCAAGAGAAGTATGTTCACAATATCCTAGACAAGTACAAGTTTCAAAACTTCAAGTTGCTCCAACTCCTATGTCTTCTCGTCCTACTTTGACTCCAGATCTCACGGGAAAAGACGTTGATCAACACATGTACAGATCAATGACTGGATCTCTAATGTATCTTACTGAAAGCAGGCTAGACATCATGTTTCATGTTTGTCGGTGTGCATGTTATCAAAGTAATCCAAAGGAATTGCACATGAAAGCTGTCAAGAGGAATTTTAAATATCTCAAGGGACAACCAACACTTGGCTTATGGTATCTAAAAATTCTGATTTCAATTTATATGCTTGCACTGAGAGTGATTATGCAGGATGTAACTTGGACAGGAAGTCAACCACTGGTGGTGTCAATTTCTTAGCAATAGGTTGATTTCATGGCAGTGCAAAAAGCAGCAGATGGTATCCACATCAACTATAGAAGCTAAATATGTAGCTGCTTCAAGTTGTTATTGTTTGGATACAACAACAACTTCTTGATTATGGCCTTAACATATATAACACCAAAATCCGGTGGGATAATACTGCAGTCCTAAACATTATGAAGAATTTAATTCAACATTCAAAGACAAAACACATCGACATCCGAATGCATTTTATCCGTGATTGTTTTGAATGGAAGCTTATTCATTTGGAATTTATTTCTTCAGATGATAACATCGCTGATTTGTTTACTAATGAGTCTGATCATTTCAGATTTGACTTTTTAGTTCAATCTCAGGGCATGATTAACTTTGGTTAACATTTATACTTACACCCTTTTCAAAAAAAATTGTTTGTTAAAATTGTTATTTTCTATCTAAATAATTATAATTTTAGGGGGAGAAAATTTGAAAATGTTCTGAAAAAGATTTGTTCTTAGGAGAAGTAAATAGCTTGAAGAAAAATACAAAAAGATTTTGTTTTTACAAAAAAATTGAGAAAATTAAATTTTCAAGATTTTATTGGAAATGATAATACATTCTTGATTTTGATTCATTACATTTGAAGGTATAAAAGAAACTGACTTGTATTATGTTTGATATGTTGATAGGCATGACGATCAAGAATGAAAACCACCATGTACTGTGATGCACTGAAAGTAAAATTCTATGGCTAAAATGGGTAACACATTAAAGTTTTGTGAATACACTGATTCCATGCTAAAACAGACTAGTTACAGTCTCGTCATACTCAAGCTAGTTACTTTCTAACTCAGCTCATTTCATACATACATATATATATATATACATACATATATATATATATATATATATATATATATATATATATATATATATATATATACATATATATATATTATATATATATATATATATATATATATACATATATATATATGTATGTATATATATGTGTATATATATATATATATATATATATATATATATATATATATATAAATATATATATTAAAATATAAAAAATATACAAAAGCAAATCCAAAGGACAAAAGGGAAAACAAACAAAAGGAGCAAAAAGAAGCCAAAAAGGTCATATAGAAATAAAATATGCCAATGAGCACATTAATAAAAGATATGTCATAGACATACATACTATATGATAATATTTTCTTTTTTGAGAATTTGTTATGACACAGGAGGCAAAATCAAAAGATGGGGCATGTAAGTTCGTCTTGGCATGTAAGTCCTAAACGTCTTGCAAGGGCAAAACATAAGTCCGACTGCTATTAATAAGTCCTAAAACTTGTTTATATTATGTGATCAGAAACATTTCTTGTGCTAGTTATGCTCAAAATAGATATTATCTAATTTAATAACTGATTTTGAAAATGCTGATTAGAAGTGAAAGGTTTAAGTCAAATTGGGATGACTTGAAATCTCAAAAGTGTCTTGAAGCTGGATAAGGGTTCATATAACTTAATCAAAACATGATAAATCACAGTGTATGTGTGTTGGAGCTGTAAAAGATAGTCTATATTATCAACACAGTGAAAGTCAACCAAAGTCAACGTCACGGTCAAAGTCAACAAATGTCAAACCCGACACGTTCGAGACGAGGAACCGAGACGAGACGTTGAAGATTTAGATGACTAGGAGTTTTATTGTAATAAATATATTTTGTATGAACAAAATATATTTTACTTTCTTTGAGTCATGTTTTAGTCTAAATATAGAGTCTAGGGGGTTATGTGTAAATATGGAAACTTAAACTAGACTATAAATAGCCTAATTGTAATTAGAATTAGGTTAATGGTTGCATGACCAAGAGATTGAGGGATTATTTGTAAACAATATCATTTGCAATCTAATTGAAGATCAAAGGGGTTTTGATGGTGATTATCATATTTTGATCTAATTCTTCATGATTTGATTCAAGTTTGATTATCCTGGAGTTACAATTTGGTTTCAGAGCCAATTTGGATCAAATTCACTGAAGATTTGAAGATTTTTAGAGAGAGAAGTTGAGGTTTTGGTTGTTTTTGTTCAATATCATGTTTTCATCAATTTCGGATCAAATTTGAGTGTTATTGATATGGAAATTGATTGAAATTTGCTTGTTATTGGTTGGGAAAGCTTTGTTAATCATCAGGTTTCAAATCCATTGAGATTTGGATGTTTTCAGATTGATTTCGTGTTAAAAAAGTTTTTCAGCTTCGTTCAGCGAAATTACAAGTTCTTCCAGCGAAACTGCTTGTTCTTTCAGCGAAACTACAAGTGTTTTACACTTTGTAGTTAATTTCACAGCATCTCAGCGAAAGTAGTGATCTTGAACGAAAGTTCAACAGTGCTTGTGTGCATATTACAAGCGAAATTGCTGCCGAAAGTATCTTTGAACGAAAGTTCAAGCTTGTTTTGTGCGAAATTGTCGCAGAAACTAAGCAATCTAAAGCATTTGGCTAGCGAAACTGCTGCCAAAATTCCAGCGAAACTACTGTCAGCTCAGCGAAACTAGAGTTCTCAGCGAAACTAGCTCTGCGAAACTATAATTTTGGCGAAATTATCATTTCTTCAGCGAAATTTGAATGTTAAAGATGACTTTTTCCCAGGTCAGCTTGACCCCAGTTGCTAAGATTGTCTAGCGTGACATTTAAAAAGAATATATTTTTCCCGGGGGAGAATTATTCTAAACTTTTTTGGGAAAAATATTTTTGGGACGTTTAATTGTTCAAAGATTTGTACAATCATGTCATCTTCAGAAGATTTTAAATCAGATAATCTCACAACGGCACAAAGCCGGTTTGATTCTTTTGCAGCAATGAAGAAAGAAAAATTGTTTGATTTGATTGATCGATTCTTAAAGGTGGCAAATAATCTAAAGAAGCATGTTCCTGATCTCAGTAATCATGAACAGATTCAAAAGCTTCTAGACTCTCTTCCGTCTGCATGGAATCATCAAGTTAAAATGCTGAAGCAAGAAAGAGGTTATGTCGACACAAAACTTATGGATATGATCAACAAGCTAAAATCTCTCGAGTTGGATATCCAAAGAAACAAATTTCAGCAAGCCGTGTTCCCACATCAAACCCACGCGCTTAATACTGATCTTTTGTCTTCTGTAACAAGCATACTTGATTACAAAACAGAGATGATTGAAAAGTTGAAGTTATTGAGAACTGATTCAGATTTAAACTCTAAATTCAGAGAAACTGTTGAAGAGAATCGTGAAGCTTTAAGAGTCGACAATGACAGTAAACCAGAGTCTATGATTACCGATGATGATAAGGCTGGAAAAGCTGATAAAAGAGAGAAAGAGTCTGAGGTTGACAAGATGCTGAAGGTCAAAGAAGAGGAACAACAAGAAATCACATGGGCTTGCAACTGTGAAAGAGCTTAGCTGCAGAACGAACTATCATGGGTCTTCCTTATGAGACTGTCAGGATATGTGTTCTTCGTCATGCAAAATCCGGTTATTTGGGATTTATAAGGCAAACAGATTGTTATTTGCAAAATGAAAAAGAATTAAAAACAATCAATCAGGAATTAAAGAAAAATAATATTGCTTTTTCAAGAAAACTTAATGAAGCATTGGCTGAAAATGATCTTTTAAGAAGAACCATTTTGGAGCGTAACGTTGAAATTAATATTTTGAAAGAAAGGGCTGTTTTAGCTCAATTTGAAACAACTCAGCTTCAAACAAAGCTTGATAATGGACCCTTTCACACATGAAAAAGGATGAGCTTATTGCTAAACAACAAGGGGTGCGGGTAAAACATGGGATTGGATATAAATCTGATGGTGAAACTGTATCTGATGGTGAAACTGTATTTAATTCATTTCCACCTCCTTCTACTTTATGTTATTCACCAATTCCCATACCTCATTCAACAAATGATTTGATTGAAGCTGCAGAAACTAATCGTTTAAATGCAGGTCTAAGCAGTGGTTAATCTTAAAGAGGTTAGAGATGTGCAGGATTCTCCTGTAGGTTTGGGATTCCTCAAGCAAGGGTCTGATAAGAGATTAATGACGATTCCACTTCTGATGCTCAAACACCAATATCAGTTTCTTCTCTTCCTCAACTTTCTTCAACAAAATCAAATCAGGTAACATTCCTTCGTTTGTTCCCGTCAGGTTTGTCAAAGAAGGAACAGTTGTTGAATCATCAGGCAATGAGAATCCTACAAGCGAAGCCAACACGATAGGAGATGTCAATCAAGATCCGTTGGAGAATGATCTGTGTATACGAGACTGGACAAGCTCAGATGATGAATCAATCACAGAGGTGCGTGTTGGTTTCCTCACAGATCAAGATGTCTCCTAACATTGTCAAGTCACAAAAGCTTCCAAAAGCTGAATCAAGACCAATACGGATCTCTTATCCAATTGCAAAGCAATCCAGTCAATCAGTGAAGATCTCATTCCTGTTCAGCATAATAAATGCCAAAACAAGCAAGAATCTGCTACAAGCTCAAAGCAATCCTCATCCCCACCTGCACACACGGTTTAGTGAAGCATCAAAAGCCATTCAAGGCTTGTTTTGAGTGTGGAAAAGAAGGGCATGTTGTAAAGAAATGTCCTCAAGGCTTGCTACGAATGGTAAAGGCAAAACAAATTTCTTCTCTGAATGTAAGTATAAAAGAATGTTCCAGACGGTAAAGGCAACACGGGTTGCTTCTCTGGATCAAGACTAAAAAGCACACATCTTTGAATGGTTGGATGAAAACACCCTCCATCCAAACCTTTTCATGTGAAGCCGGTTTTCACATGATTCAAGATGAAAATGACCCAAGGTTTAAAACCAAATTCTTTTCCTTCCGGTCTTAAACAGAAAATGATTTCCAAATTTAATTCATTCAAAACCAAGTTAATTGAACCAAAACAAATTTGGCAAATTAAAAAGAAGGATACAACAATCCCCGATTGTTTAAACAGTTGTGTGCAGAAGCTTGTTACTTATCTTGATGAAAAAGGAACTTCCAGGACTACGATGGCCTGGGTTTCCCTTTCTAACTAATTTGTTAATGAGTGCAGGAACAATTCAGGAGGATTGTTAGTAATCCGGTTTACTGATAGAGATTGTTCTTGATTCAAATTTGAGGCGGAACAAACAGGTTAAGTTCATGGTATTATATCCACAATCTGGATTTTTATCTGCATTATCACAGTTCTCACTTCACAGCAACTACATATTTTTTGAGAATTCATTTCTTATTCTCATATCAGTGTAGTGTGGAAGACTTTCTTTGATAAATTTTTATTTTTGTATAGTTTAAAAAAAATTAAAAAAAATTAAAAAAATTAAAAAAAATAATAAAAAATATAAAAAATAAAAAAATAATAAAAAAAATTAAAATAATAAAAAAAAAGAGTTTGCAAAAATAAAAATTTAGGGGGAGAGTATAAGTAAATAAAAATAAAAAAGAGAACTGGGAACTTGATTCGAGATGATTGAGAAATGATTGTATATCTTCTTGAAATGATTGTTCTGCATGACTTGCGTTGTAAAATGAGAAATGATAGTAACTGATGCTGTTATCTGATTTACATCTTTTATTTAATTGCAAATAATAGAAAAATAAACAGATTCTTTAATGATATGCTTGGTAGACTCAGCCTGAAGAATAAAATAGACAGCAGTATGATGATTTAAATTAAAATA
The DNA here is from genome assembly GCA_025215565.1 of Flaveria ramosissima. Classification (NCBI taxonomy): domain Eukaryota; kingdom Viridiplantae; phylum Streptophyta; class Magnoliopsida; order Asterales; family Asteraceae; genus Flaveria; species Flaveria ramosissima. The sequence goes on from CM046036.1 coordinate 71,457,327, forward strand.
TATGCTTAAGGATGTCTGGATTTACGCAATCATTTTGGCCTGCACGAAAACTGAGTCCCGATAAAAATTGAATTGAGAATTGATCTTTCACCCACCATGATACAAATCATATAAGCCATATCTTTGAGCCATGATTGGTGTATTTATGTGTCTTGTGTTTGTGCTAATCTCCTCTGCTGTACGGAAGTACTGACCTGGAGTGATGATCTCCTCTGCTGTACGATAGTACTGACCTGGAGCTCTCATCGGCATATGATTAAATGGTCATCTCCTTTGTTATACGTGAGTATAGACCTGGAGCTCTCACCATTTTGGTCTAAGTAGTGTCAAATCATCTAATTCACAGAATGCTATATTCTGTTGATAATCACTTGCACACTAATGCACACGCCTTGCTATATAAAGATCGTAACAAAATTCAAGAAATCCTGAGGTTGGGTGAGGGTTTTTGCCAAATGATTGTGGGGTCCTAGCATTCTAAAGTATTTAATCGAACCTTAACGAATCATCTACTGCTTGTTGAAAAAGATAGGGCATGAGTTTAAGTGGACAAACATATCAACAATCGTTATTGATCTGTTTGAGAATTTCAAAATCATTTAAAGACTGTGATTAGATTCAGTTATCAGTGTGATCTCATTGCTTGTCGATGATTAAATTCATCTTTGTGCTAAAGTATATCTTGAGGATATGATCTCATGATCGATTCAGTTCTCGGTTTAAAAAAAAACACAAAAAATTATATTATAGATATAAAATATGTTATAATACATGTATATAATAAAAAATAGAAAAATATAATAAAACTTCTTTTCAAATTTTTTTTAGGTCTTCCATATTATGCTGTTACAATTTTATAATTTTCATGCATTTCACAGAAATTGCGTACAACCGAACACGAGTTCGCTTGTTTTCAAACACAAATAAACACGGGTTTATTTTGTTAAAATGAAATGATCTAATTAGAAATGTCGAGACTGTATTTGTGAAAGTGTTTCAGATTTTTGCTTTAAGTGATGGCCGATCATCAGTTGAGCAGTGTACCTGATCTGAGAACCTGTTCCTCAAGTTTGCAGAAGATACCGAGCTAGGAATCCTCCTCCTACATCTTCTAAAGCACTCAAGATTAGAGATTTGGGAAACCTGTTCCAATATCTTTGTAAAGTTTGCACTCGAAAAGGGGGAGCATATAAATAGGGGGAGCTTATGAGATGAAAAATCTTTCTCATCAGATTCAGAAAGATTCAAATTGAAGATCTTTCTAGTGTTGACTTCTCGATGCTGATTTCGTTTGAAGAAGTTGATAATGATAGACTAAGGGGGAGTATTGTTGGAGTTGTAAAAGATAGTCTATATTATCAACACAGTGAAAGTCAACCAAAGTTAACGTCACGGTCAAAGTCAACAAATGTCAAACCTGACACGTTCGAGACGAGGAACCGAGACGAGACGTTGAAGATTTAGATGACTAGGAGTTTTATTGTAATAAATATATTTTGTATGAACAAAATATATTTTACTTTCTTTGAGTCATGTTTTAGTCTAAATATAAAGTCTAGGGGGTTATGTGTAAATATGGAAACTTAAACTAGACTATAAATAGCCTAATTGTAATTAGAATTAGGTTAATGGTTGCATGACCAAGAGATTGAGGGATTATTTATAAACAATATCATTTGCAATCTAATTGAAGATCAAAGGGGTTTTGATGGTGATTATTATATTTTGATCTAATTCTTCATGATTTGATACAAGTTTGATTATCCTGGAGTTACAATGTGTCTAAGTAAAACTTGAAATCTAAGTTTAATAATGATACAACATATTGACAATCAACATAAACAGTCTCATTTAAAATAATTCTGGATGATGATTAATTATTGATTTTTAAGAAATATGATCCTACACTTGAAAATTTATCAAAAATATTTAAGTTAATAGTATATTTTATGGGTATAAGTGAATTTTTTTTTGTTCTTATTTTAGTTTAGTTTTGTTTAACAAAATATTCAAAAATTAAGGGTGTTAGAATAATTGTAAACACTTAGTTAAATATAACCTTTCACAACAAATTAAAAGGGGATCAATAAATTGTTCAAAATTAATATAACAAAAGGTTAAGAAATTTGAAATAATTCTGGGTTGAAGACTTCTCGGATTTTCACGCTATATCAGCTAAACCTACTATCTACACAAACGTGATAGATCAGTTCTGGCAAACGGCTGCCAATGAGATTGATGCTCAAGGACAGTTATGTATTACAACTACTATTAAGGGCAGAAGGATGGTTATCACAGCAGAAGTGATTAACAGTAATCTGCTGTTAGAAGACATACCACATGCACTAGTGAAGATAGATGATGATGCTGCACAAGATTGCCTGGTTCGTATAGGATATATTCACAGATACCCATCCTTGGAGAAGAAGTACTTACCTCCTTTCTAGAATTACTTGTTTCAAGTTGTCATTCATTGCTTAGCAATCTTAGGGCTGGCACGGACAGTTTGAGTGCTATCTTTGGATCACTATTGGTTTCTTTAGTTGGTGATATTCCGTATAGCATATCCAAAGCCAGGTTCTCTGAGATGCATAAGAATGTTATAGCTGCTCTTGGAAAGAAGTTTACTATGTACCCGAGGTTTATTCAATAATCGTGAATGCTGCTCATCCTAAATTAGCTATATCTAACTCATCTACCTATTTAATTATGGTGATGAAGAAAGATATATTCGCCTTTCTTATGGGAGCACATGGGATGCATGGGATGGTTCTCATTTTGCCAAGCTATGAAGGTTTATAGATGGATTCCAAGCTAAGGCATGACCTCAAGAGACTGAGACTGGTCATGTACATAGAGATGATACAGCTAGTACATTTTCTAGTACAACACAAGAAGCTGAAGAGAGTTCTCAAGCTATTGAGAAATCTGCTATTGATGAGGTTGATATTTGGTTGCAAGGAGAAGAACATGATAGTGAGACGGACAGTGACCAAATTAGGAATATGCCTTATATTCTTCGAGAACGTCCCAGAGTGCATGAAACTCCTGTAAAATGCACTGCTGAGGATCGTGATGCTGACTTTGTACCTAAAGACATCCCTATTACTACCCGAGGTCGAAGGAAGAGAATGGCAAGGGTAGCAGGTAAAAGTTCACATGGGAGGGGTAGAGGACGTGGAGTGTTGAGGAAACATCAGACCCTAATGACCACTATGACTACTGAGGATGTGTCTATGTAAGACATACATGTCACAATTAGTAAGGCAACTACTCCAGCGATTGTCACAGAATCAACAAATATGACATCAACTTCAATGCCTACTGCTGATGATAGTTTGAGGACATCGCCAATGGAGCAAACTGATGATGATTTGTTTGGTGAGGCTGATTACCTAAACACTACTCCTGAACCGCGACCACAAACAGAGTCTTCTACTTTATCACCCACAAGGGTTACATTAGAGTGGAGAGTAAGTGTACTTGAGAAGGATATGTTAGAAAAAACACAAATTATTGATGATCTTTTTAGGAGTATGGTGGAAAAGGATGAAAGGATTAAGAGTTTGGAGAACCAACAATAGTTTATGTTCAGTTATGTACAGATTATGGAGCAAAACATAAGGGATATCACCTCACGTATGTATTCATCATTCACACAACAATATACCACTGAGATTGGTGAATCAAGTGGTCTGCAAGCTATTGGTACTACACCTGTTGATGAGCCTATTATTGATATAGAGCGTGTTGTTGATCCTGTTGATATTAAAAGGACAATTGACACTGCTGATGTTGATCAAGAGCCGATATTAAATATTCCTATTCAGGCTACTGAGGATCAACCTATACCATACAGTGGAGAGGTGTTTGTTGAGCCTCAGCATATTATGCCAATCCTGACCCAGTAGATGTTGATGACGACTTAGATCATATTGATTTTGATTTTAGTGAGGATGATGATGATAATAAGGATGATGATAATAATAGTGATGAAGGAGATAAGGATAAGGGTGATGATGATAAAAAGAATGATGATGATGATCAAGGAGGTGGTACGGGTGATACTACTAGTACTTCTGGATCATCAGGAACTGCCAATGTCTTCGGACCAAGTCCTGATGATACCATTGACTACACAGCGTTAGATCCTACCACTGAAGCTGAGTATGAGACGGAATTTAATTGATCCAGCAAAGTCTACTTGCTGAGGAAGAGAATGATGACTTGGGATCATTTGATGATTTGGAAGAAGCAGTGGATTACACCGACATATACGGAAATAGTCTGAAAAACTTATTTTCTAATATTTTGATTGAAGAGGGAGAGATTGTTGGAGAAACAAGTGCTGCAGAAGCAATAGATAAGACAATGGACCAAACTGGTCAAATGGTTGTACGTCAACTTAAAACCTTACAGTTGAAGCACCTCCATCGCCGGCTTACATACATACGCTGAGGCATACTAAACCTTTCACAAGGTACGGAAACTCAGAACCTATTCTTAGTTGGGGGTATGATGGTGAGAAGAAACTGTATGTTATCAAGAGAAGAGGGGGAGCAATAGAGTATTTCAAGGATGAACATGATTTCCATACACTCAGAGCATCAGACTTATATGCCATGGGTCGTCTTTCATTCATTAATCCAAGTAATTATGGAAAGTGAAAATGAATAAGAAATATGATTTGGAGGCATAGCAAAACTAACTTTAAAGACTTCAAAATTGCCAAATCTAAAGTCATTGAAGATGAGAACCGGATTGATCCCAACACAAAAAAACCAATGAAGATAAGGGTTTATAGACATCCAAGATATGTGAAAAAGATCCCTATACATGCTTTGATGCCAGATAACAGCTTGTCAAAGCTGATGTGGTGGAGTTGTGAAAAGGAGACGGGCATGTGTTGATACATTGTGTGGATAAAGATTACCGTATCATCGACCCTGTGGATTTGCTCAAATTTAGAAGAGAAGATTTGATGAGATTGCAGGCGTGTCCAATTGTAGCTGATGAATATGTTCATTTCATAGCAACACATTTTGATTAGTTGATCACAAAGGGCCTGGATAAAAAGATGTATGCTTATGGGGGCAGTTACAAATTTGATGATGTGGACTTTTAAACATGTTGATTTACCGAGCCTAGGGGAAGATTGTAGGGGTTGAACCTAGAGGCTCTGGAAATTAAATCAAGTTAATGATCAAGATCAAGAATCAAATGACAAGTTCAAGTAAACGTGCGACAACCTACTTATCGCGTGACAACTTCTTCTCGCGTGAGAAGTTGGTGTTTGCGCAAGAACTATAGTTTTTGATCATTTCTTGAATTTTGTACTCATTGTAAACATTACAATTCAGAGAGCAATACAAGTGAAGTTTATTTACTTATATGTTTCATGTGATTGATTCTACTTCTTCTTACTTCGTGATCGTTTATATTCCGCATTCACATCACGATATTGATCTTTGTTATTGTAACGATCCTTACAGAATTATCAAAAGTAAATGAAATAATTTAATAATGAGTTCTTCATTTGTATGATAGATCAAGATGAGTTCAGGCTTGGGTTTCAAATTTGAAAATAGGTCAAATGGTACTCTAAATAGATTGATTGGTTACAGATGAAAGTAATTATTGATAGATAAAGAATTTATACTACCAATTATTTCTATTGCTATGATGCAAATCAAACTGTGAGGTTACTTGGGAAACAAGGCCTTATAGGTTGGTATTAGAGCCATAGTTGGAGAAATTTGGATACTTCTATATCAAGTTAAACTGAGAATAGCGCCAAATAAAGAATGCCAGTTCAGGTAACTCTGTGTCAAGAAGTAAGCATAAAGTAAAGATTAATGTACCGTATAAGGTAAAGCTAAAGTTTTTTATGATAACAATAAATGACTAATAAAGGTATATGTATGAGTATGTATGTATAGTATATTATAGTAGGTTAGGGTACTGATATGACTCAGGATAGGGAATGTTTAGGGAGTGAAAGTAAAGTACTTAATTACACCTGGCCAACATCATTAAGAACTTACATTGCATATCATGATCTAAATTACTACCATGAATGACAACGTTGGTGTTCTAGACCTCATATGAAGAAATATATGTATGGAAGAAAGAGCACTCGTGGTGGTGCTCATGGTGGTGCACGTGGTGGTAATACTCGCAGGACTCCGGTCACTAGAAGTAAAGCTATAGAGTCTCAAGCTCATACCAACCAGAATGCTAATGAGTCCGTACGACTTGAGCCAAAAGTTAAAAAAGTCAGTGCTAATGAGGTGCATTGGATTTTACAAACCGTTATGCCCTCTATCATGACTGAGATCTTTAAGGAGATTAGGAAGGATAAAAAGACTGAAAAGAAAGCATACATTAAGAAAGACAAAGATGATGAAGAATAGAAGATGAGGAAAAGGATGATGACTATGAAGAGGTGGTAGTTCCTACTAAAGGTTATGACTACAAGGCCTTTAAGGGGTGTAATCCTCCTACTTTTAATAGAGAGAGAGACACCATTGCTCCTTTTTAACAGGTCTCATAAAATGGAAGCTATGTTAGAGATTAGTGAATACAAAAAGGATCAGGTAATGATGTTTGTTGCACAATCTTTTTTGTTTAAAGCCCTTCCCTAGTGAGCTACAATCAAACAGACCATGGGTGAAAGTGTAGTCAAGAAGATGAAATGGTTGAAATTAAAGAAGCTTGTGATCAACAGGTTTTGCCCTTATAATAAAGTGGATAGGGTGGAACGAGAATTTCTTAGATTGAAAGTTAGAAATATGACTCACAAGGAGTATGGCTCCCAGTGTAATGAAATGGCTAGATGTCACACCCTCGCTAGAAGTGGAAACACGACGATACGACGAACGGGATCGTCATAAAACATTGGGGCCCAAGAGAATCTCTAAAGGAATTCCCCATCAATGGGTCATGACATCACCCGACACAAAGGACAAGTGTCAAGAACAATCATTACCATAATGTTATTCCGTATATGCATAAATAATCCAAAAGTTCCAAACCAGAACAACCAGTACTAGATCAATCAAATCCGAGTACAAATACAACAATAACGTAATGTCAAAATTAATGTCCCAATGTTTAACGCTCTTGAAGGAGCAGTCTCGTCTAAAGCCAACTGTCCAAGTACCTAAGCACTGTTACCTGAAAAGACATGCTCTAAAAAGTCAACATATGTTGGTGAGTTCACAGGTTTAAAAGTACAAACTGTTTATCATGTATAACATGTACATAAGGTTGTATGTGGGTATGAGTACCTAGTAGTCATAGATATCAACACAAGTCTAAAATCGATCCAAGGCCAATTAACCCGGATTATATTAGGTAAGAGTACATAGGAGTCATAGATATCAACACAAGTCACAAATAAGTCCAAGTCCAAATACCCGGATTATATTCACCCAAGGGCAAGCCCAGGCCAAGTCAGTCTCGACTAGTTTACTGACGATAGGGGTGGGGCTATCAACCCGTTAGTACTAACAATACCTCTCCATGACGGTCAAGTCACAATAACAAGCCCAAGTCCAAGTACACACTCATGAAAGTGTTGGTTTTAGGCTAAGATCATACTCATAAACTCATGCATTTCATTAATACCTAAAAACTTACATTATATTGAAAATTGTAACACCCGGAAACTTTCTTTGAAGCCGACGAAAGAGGAAAAGAAACAAAGTCAAGTCGAGGAACCAAACTTGCCAAACGGGAAGAAACTTTGATGAGTGGGAGTATAAAAGGAGGAGGGCAGCCCACACCCTCCCCATTCTTGCTAAATCAGCAAAAGAAGAGAGAAAAGGAGAAAAAGAGGAGAAAAGCTTGGTTCGGGTGGATTCGAGCATGAAAATCAAAGTGTAGCGGGTCAAATCGAAGCTCTTCTTGTCGGGATCGTTTGTGTTAGTTCTAGGACCCCTCTTTTACACGTTTTTGAATGATTTTGGGCTGGAACACATCTGAAAACCCCTTTTTTAAGTTTTTTGGTGTAAACCCGTTTTTATGCGTATGTGTATGTGTTTGGTGCGTTTGGGGTTGGATTTCGGGCTTGTTTATGCTTGAATGATGTTGTGGTAGGTGTTTCTAAGGTTTAAGATGATTGATTTGGGCTAAAATCGAGTTTGGAAGAGGTTGGAGGCCGAAAGGGGTAGTTTGCGTTCGGCTGAAACTGCATTCTGCATCAGCTAGGGCTATGCGACCGACTGGAGTGCGATTGGAGGCCATACGGCCGATTGGCGTGCGACTGAGGTACATGTGCATGATTGCCATGCGACTGAGGTCCATACGCATGATGGTCATGCGACTGAAGTTCATGTGCCTGTAAGGCATGCGATTGAAGGATTGTGCGCTTAAGGTTCATTTGGACGAAGGTTATGCGACTGAGGTCCATGCGCCTAGAGGCCATGCGACTGAGGTTCATTCATACGAAGAGTATGCGACTGAAGCCCATGCGCCTGAAGTCATGCGACTAAAGGCCATACGCATGAAAGCTATACGACTGAGAGTCCATACGCATAGATGTGCATTCGCCCATAGGTCCATTCGCATAGGGTCCATTCACATGATGTCCATTCGCCTAAGTGTTCAGTCGCCTGGGAGGCCATGCGACTGAAGGGTGTCCATACGCCCAAGTAGGGCTCATACGCCCGAAAGAACAACGGTTTATCTTATGACTTTTGAGGGAAAGTGCAGTTGTGGGTTTTGACTCGGGAGGTTCCCGGAGGCTTGTGTAAGTTGACTTTCGAGGTCATAGACGTTATGTTGGGCATGTTGATGATGATGTGATGTATGATAGATGTGTGTGTATGATGGTATGTATGCATGATGATGCCCTGTATGGTGATGTGTGTATGTTTATGTTTATATTCCTGTTATGTATATGTATCTTTCCGTGGCTTTGCGTCGAACATTAATGAATGTAATGAAAGTATTATGTAACGTAAAGTGGAAGATAATGAAAAGAGGAATATGATGAATGAATGCATCATTAATGAATGAATGAAAACGTGAAAGGCTTGCAAGTGAAGTGTACCAAACTGCACGACTCTAAATGCCTTAAGCTCAACCGCGTGTGGTTCAGCTAATCCTTAAGGGTGCACGCAGGGGTTCCAGTCTTTGTGACTGACCATCGGTGTGGTACATGGTGTATAGTTGTTACCCGCGCTATGCATAATGTTGGGGGTGTGGTATGTATCAGTTACCTGAGTTATGCATATTGTTGGGGGTGTAGTATGACATAGTTACCCATAATGTTAGGGGTGTAGTAGGTAATAGTTACCCATATCGTTGGGGGTGTAGTATGTCATAGTTACCCATATCGTTAGGGGTGTAGTATGTCATAGTTACCCATATTGTTAGGGGTGTAGTATGTTATAGTTACCTATATCGTTGGGGGTGTAGTATGTCATAGTTACCCATATTGTTGGGGGTGTAGTATATGATGGTTACCCGAGTTACCCATAATGTTGGGGGTGAAGAATACAGTTGGGATCTTTGTCGCTTAACCCAGTGCTGGTGCCAGGCTATGTGCCGTGTGGAAGTTGTTTATGAACTTCGACCCAGTACTCGTATAGTTTGGGGCATAGCCGTTGATGCTGATCCCGAACGTGATGAGATAACAGATGTAATGATCCTAAACTTTACCTTAGGTACTATGGCCAGAGGTGTTGTGCACCGTTAAAGAAGGTCTATGATAGGCTTAGGCCCAGTACCAGAAAACTGAAGGGTAAAGTTCATGGTTTTAATGGAAAGAAAAGATGTAATAACGAACGAACGAATGAAAGTAAGAAAGTATGAACAAATAGAAGTTAATTAATGAATGATGAAGATAATAATGAAATTATCTATGTGTATGTATGATGTGTGATCGCATGTATGTATAGAATGGTTTTAATGAAAGAAAAGTATGTTTTATTATAAAACTAGAACTCACTCAGCAACGCTGACTTTGATGTGTTTCCAGTTGGCAGGTATGTTGCTGAGGATGGCACGGGGCGGCTACTCAACTTATTTTGGATGGCATCTAATGTTATAATGCTTTTGTAATGAAATGTAAAATGATATTATGTAATGAACGGTTGTATTATTTTGCAAAAGTATTTTGATGAAATGAAAATGTTGTTTTTAATGTTTCCGCTGCAACGTTTTATGAAAGTGAAATGTAATTATATGTTTTATGTGCGATGAGAGACCAACTGTAAGCGTCCCGGGAACGGTGCCTTACAAGTTGGTATCACAGCCAAAGTTTAAGTGAAATGGATAAATTTTCAAAATAAACCTTAACTTAAACTGAGAATGGGATGGAAATGGGAATGGATGCCAATCTGAGTAGCTGCGTGCCATCAGGTATTTTCTTAATGATAACCGGTATTATGTGCGCATGTTATGTAGTTTATGTGTTGTATGTAGATTTAGATACTGATGTAGTCAGGATAGGTAATGCTCGGGGTATGAAGAGTAAAGTAAGTGGCTAATCATAACTGGCCACTGTAATTAGGGACTTACTATACTTGACATAAACTGAGCTGTTCCTTGAATGACCGTATTAGTGTTTGAATCTTTCAGTGTGTTTAAAGAATGGCCGTGGTAGATTTTCGAAAGCTTCTCGTGGTGGAGGTGGTGGTGGACGTGGTGTTGAACCACGGGTCACAAGAAGAAGGCCTAGGGCCAAAGAGGCGGCTCATGAAGAACCCGAGACCCCTCATCCGGAGGGCGTTGATGAGCATGCTAATCTGAGGGCCTCGATGAGAGAGGCGGTCGTGGAGGAAGTGCATCAGGTCATACAGACGATCCTACAATCTGTGGTGACCGACGTGATTAAGGCTGTAAAGGAAGGAGAGAGGAAAGAGAGGAACAGGTCCTCGGGAGGACGGGAGCAACCGGAGCCTGAAACGGTTCTCTCGATGATGAAGAGGAGGAGGAAGAAGAGCTTGCGCCGGAGGTGGCACGAGGCTGTAATTATGGGGCGTTTCAACGATGCAAGCCCCCTACTTTTGATGGCAATAGCATTGCTGCTGCTGCTACCCGATGGGTGAGAGAAATGGAAGCTGTTTTAAATATCAGCGAGTGCCGAGAAGATCAGAAAGTAAAATTTGCTACCCACTCTTTCATGGACTCAGCTTTGTGCTGGTGGGACAACATAGTCCAAGTTGAGGACAATCGGGCTATTGGAAGGATGAGATGGTCAGAGTTGAAAAGGCTGGTGATTGAAGAGTTTTGTCCTCACCGTGAGATGGATAAAGTTGAAAGAGAGTTCCTGCAGCTGGTGGCGGGAACAATGACGCATCAGCAATACACTATCAAATTCAACGAAATGGCACGGCTAGTGCCGGATCAGGTGACGCCTCTATCACGAAAGATCAAGAGGTATATTCATGGCTTGCGAGCGGACATCCGTAGGCACATGATCGCTGTCTGACCGAGCACGTTTAGGTCGGCGGTTGATTTGGTGGGGAGATTATACGATGAAAGATCGGTGGTGGTGACAGAAGTTAGCAAGAAAGGAGAGGGTGAGCGGGATTGGAACGGGAAGCGATTGGGACGTGGCGGAGCCGCTCCAAGTAACAAAGGTGCACGGGTGGATGACCAGCGTGTGGTTATAACTGATGCGGGGTCGGAAAGGTGTGACAAGTGTAGACACAAGCACCTTGGGGAATGTAGATTGGGGACCAATGTCTGTTTCCGTTGTAGAAGGACCGGACATGTGGCAAAGAACTGCGGTATGGGGAGGTGTTATTCTTGTGGTGAGGAAGGTCACATGAGCAGGGATTGCAAGAAGCCGAGGGCAGAAGGTTCGGGAGTGAAGAAGATCGGAGGAAGCTAGGACGGACCCCGATGTTGTGTCAGGTACGTTTCTAGTAAATCAACCTTTAGCTTTTGTGTCGTTCGATTCTGGCGCTAGTAAAAGTTTTATTCCTGCTACTATCATTGCTACGTTACCTGTTAGTAATAAGAATATAGATACACCTTTCGATTTGGTTCCCGGGAGGGATTGGTTAGCGGACTTCGAGGCGAACATTGTGTGTCGCAGGAAAATGACTCGGTTGACAGCGCCTGACGGGGTCACGGTGACGGTTTAAGGTGATCGAGGCTATGACTAAGAAGCTCAAAAGGATCAAAGCCTTGATGAAGGTAGCCAAAGATAGACAAGAAGTCGTGTGTGGATAAACGACGTAGACCGATTGAACTCCTGGTGGGAGACTGAAAAAGAGATGAGATAATATTGCTGCAATGGTTTAAGGAATAACAGGTTTCGGGGATGAAACCTATATAAGGGGGGTGGACTTGTAACACCCGGAAACTTTCTTTGAAGCCGACGAAAGAGGAAAAGAAACAAAGTCCAAAGTCGAGGAACCAAACTTGCCAAACGGGAAGAAACTTTGATGAGTTGAAGTATAAAAGGGGGAGGGCAGCCCACACCCTCCCCATTCTTGCAAAATCAGCCAAAGAAGAGAGAAATGGAGAAAAAGAGGAGAAAAGCTTGGTTCGGGTGGATTCGAGCGTGAAAATCGAAGTGTAGTGGGTCAAATCGAAGCTCTTCTTGTCAAGATCGTTTGTGTGAGTTCTAGGACCCCTCTTTTACACGTTTTTGAATGATTTTAGGCCTGGAACACATCTGGAAACCCCTTTTTTGAGTTTTTGAGTGTAAACCCGTTTTTATGGGTATGTGTATGTGTTTGGTGCGTTTGGGGTTGGATTTTGGGCTTGTGTATGCTTGAATGATGTTGTTGTAGGTGTTTCTAAGGTTTAGGATGGTTGATTTGGGCTAAATTCGAGTTTGGAAGAGCTTGGAGGCCAAAAGGGGCAGTTTGCATTCGTCTGAAACTGCATTCTGCATCAGCTAGGGCTATGCGACCGACTGGAGTGTGATTGGAGGCCATACGGCCGATTGGCGTGCGACTGAGGTCCATGCGCACGATTGCCATGTGACTTAGGTCCATACGCATGATGGTCATGCGAATTGTGCGACTGAGGTTCATTCGCATGAAGGTTATGCGACTGAGGTCCATGCGCCTGGAGGCCATGCGATTGAGGTTCATTCGCACGAAGAGTATGCGACTGAAGCCCATGCGCCTGAAGTCATGCGATTGAAGGCCATACGCATGAAAGCTATGCGACTGAGAGTCCATACGCATAGATGTCCATTCGCATAGGGTCCATTCGCATGATGTCCATTCGCCTAAGTGTTCAGTCGCCTGGGAGGCCATGCGACTAAAGGGTGTCCATACACCCAAGTAGGGCTCATACGCTCGAAAGAACAACGGTTTATCTTATGACTTTTGAGGGAAAGTGCAGTTGTTGGTTTTGACTCGGGAGGTTCCCGGAGGCTTGTGTAAGTTGACTTTCGAGGTCATAGATGTTATGTTGGGCACGTTGATGATGACGTGATATATGATTGATGTGTGTGTATGATGGTATGTATGCATGATGATGCCCTGTATGGTGATGTGTGTATGTTTATGTTTATATTCCTGTTATGTATATGTATCTTTCCGTGGCTTTGCGTCAAACGTTAATGAATGTAATGAAAGTATTATGTAACGTAAAAAGGAAGATAATGAAAAGAGGAATATGGTGAATGAATGCATCATTAATGAACGAATGAAAACGTGAAAGGCTTGCAAGCGAAGTGTACCGAAGTGCACGACTCTAAATGCCTTAAGCTCAACTGCGTGTGCTTCAGCTAATCCTTAAGGGTGCACGCAGGGGCTCCAGTCTTTGTGATTGACCATCGGTGTGGTACATGGTGTATAGTTGTTGCCCGCGCTATGCATAATGTTGGGGGTGTGGTATGTATCGGTTAACAGAGTTATGCATATCGTTGGGGGTGTAGTATGACATAGTTACCCATAATGTTGGGGGTGTAGTAGGTTATAGTTACCCATATCGTTGGGGGTGTAGTATGTCATAGTTACCCATATCGTTGGGGGTGTAGTATGTCATAGTTACCCATATCGTTAGGGGTGTAGTATGTTATAGTTACCCATATCGTTGGGGGTGTAGTATGTCATAGTTACCAATATTGTTGGGGGTGTAGTATATGATGGTTACCCGAGTTACCCATAATGTTTGGGGTGAAGAATACAGTTAGGATCTTTGTCGCTTACCCCGGTTCTGGTGCCAGGTTATGTGCCGTGTGGAAGTCGTTTATGAACTTTGGCCCAGTAGCCGTATAGTTTGGGGCATAGCCGTTGACGCTGATCCCGAACATGATGAAATAACAGATGTAATGATCCTAAACTTTACCTTAGGTACTGTGTCCAGAGGTGTTGTGCACCGTTAAAGAAGGTCTATGATAGGCTTAGGCCCAGTACCAGGAAACTGAAGGGTAAAGTTCATGGTTTTAATGGAAAGAAAAGATGTAATAATGAATGAAGAATGAAAGTAAGAACGTATGAACGAATGGAAGTTAACTAATGAATGATGAAGATAATAATGAAATTATCTATGTGTACATATGATGTGTGATCGCATGTATGTAAAGAATGGTTTTAACGAAAGAAAAGTATGTTTTATTATAAAACTAAAACTCACTCAACAACCCTGACTTTGATGTGTTTCCAGTTGGCAGGTATGTTGCTGAGGATGGCACGGGGCGGCTACTCAGCTTATTTTGGATGGCATCCAATGTTATAATGCTTTAGTAATGAAATGTAAAATGATATTGTTTAATGAACGGTTGTATTATTTTGCAAAGGATTATGATGAAATGAAAATGTTGCTTTTAATGTTTCCGCTGCAACGTTTTATGAAAGTGAAATGTAATTATATGTTTTATGTGCGATGAATGACCAGCTATAATCGTTCCGGGAACGGGGCCTTACAAAAATAAACATACACTCCTAAATAAGTGGCACTACTCCACTATCCCTAATACATGCCCACTACTTGCTAACTAATAAGACTAATTCAAATTAAAACTTGTTGCATACTCTAAACAAAACATGACTCAAATACTAGACCCTTGACCCGTAACTTGACCAGATCAAGATTAACCTAACAGAATGAACATCTAGACTCAACCCATGACCCAAACCACATACATTGTCTCAAAATAGCCTAAAAGACACGAAAAAATCCAAAACAGTACCAAGTAAAAGACGTTAAAAAGGGGTCGTGAAACTCACCTCGAAATATATAGTCCAAATTCCACAACACGCAAAGCAACACTAAAGGTACAAATTTACGAGAATGATTACTAAAGAACAATAATATGACCATTATGGGTGTAATCCTTGTAGCCCGGTACTTAATTTTATGATAACATGATTTACTACAAGGACAAGTATGAAGTCGGATTTAAACTTTACATTTTGTCACATTTAGGGTTTCTAGTTGTCGATTTGTATTACTTTACTAATGTCCGTTGATGCACGTCGATTTGTCCATACACAATGAACTAAGGATATTATTATTTTATCCTTTTTAAAAGTCACTTAATCACTTTTGGGTATTAAACTTCTCTTTAATTGATTGTTTAGTTTCAAATCCTTAATTTTAAGTTTAACCAAAATATTTCAGCATGAAGAGCTGATTGCGCACCAGGTTTTAATAAACTGGTTGGAGGTCGAAACGGTAACGAACAATCACGTAATAGAAGTCATTACAAAGATAATACTTTAAAATAAACTCGAGAAAAATAATTACCTCAATTGAATAAAATATGTGTAACGCCCGGAATAAAGTCGAAACGAGCCAATTAATAATAATGAGCCTACCCGGGATTATTTAAAAGAAAATAAGTGGGGGATGGAGTATGGACCGAGTAGACCTCGCGGGTTATGTGTTTGACGAGTTTAAGGTCACGGGAACGCCCAGTACATATAAACGGATCAGCTTGAGCCACTCTCATTTGCAACTCAACACCAATTTCTAGAGAGAGAGTGTGTAGAGAGAGAAAGTGGAGAGAAGTGGTGATTCAAGGCTCGGTTGATCAAGAGATTGAAGATCGGTGTTTGTGGGCATCCAAACAACAAGAAAAGACCAAGAATCCAGGTAAGAAACATCGTTTAATCGTTCCTTTTTGATGTAAACCCGGATTCTAGGGCTTGGGGTTTTTGAAAGTGGCAAAGAATCGCCCAAAACTCACGTTTTTGAGTAAGAAAACATGTAGAAAGCTTAGATATAGCTTCTTGGGTGATAACCAAGGTTTTAGGTGTAAAAGATTAAAGTTTTGGGTCAAAAATGGGTTGATTCGAAATTTCAGCCCGTTCTGCGAAACAGGGTGTTCATCCAGCGAAATTGTGTAGTCGCACAGCGAAACTATTGATCTTTCTGCGAAACTATAGTTTGCAAGTAGTTTCGCAGACATGGTTTTCCAACGAAAGTTGAGCAAAACTGTCAGCGAAACTGGTAGCGAAGATGCCAACGAAACTGCCAGCGAAACTGCTGCTGAAACTAGCAGTGAAATTGCTGGCAAAACTAGCAGCGAAACTACTGATCTTGCAGCGAAATTAGCAGCGAAGTTAGGCAGAAATTAACCCCTTTGAGTGTTAACTTATCTGCAAACTGCGTAGTGTAACCCTTTGCTTAGAAATCTTGATTGAGAAGCTACTCATTGGTCCAGGTGAGTTCTAGACCCCCTATTTTAAAGGTTTTAAACTTGTTTGGGTCTGGAAATGCATACCAAATATACTTTTTAGATGACCAAGATTTTAAGAGGTTTTAACAGGAAGATCGGTTTTTCTATAACAGCGCGACCCCAACCGGGGGCGTTGCCCCTTAGACCCCACTAGGGGCTGCTGCCCCTAGGACCCCGCTATCAGGGGCTGCCGCCCCCGAACCCCTGCTGTCCCGCGGAGGGTCGGTTATGTTCTATGATGACTTGTACTTGCTGTGCATATGTATGGG
Organism: Flaveria ramosissima; assembly: GCA_025215565.1. Taxonomy (NCBI): domain Eukaryota; kingdom Viridiplantae; phylum Streptophyta; class Magnoliopsida; order Asterales; family Asteraceae; genus Flaveria; species Flaveria ramosissima. The sequence goes on from CM046036.1 coordinate 71,474,199, forward strand.
AATATGAATTGATGATGCACGATGTTTATGATGATGTGTGATGGGGTATGTAATGTTTATGTGATGCTATGTATGTTCACGTTGTGTTTTCTTACGTTCCTGTTGTGTATTTTTTCCGTGACTTGCATGTTATGAGTATGAAAAGAACGAGAAGTATTATGTATCATAAAGAGAAAGTTAATGATAATGATAAGAGGAACGTAACAGAAGAATGAATGCATGCATTAATGAAGAACGAATGTAAGAAAGTCTTGCAAGCAATGTATGGAGGTTCACACCCGATGAAGGGTGTTAGCTCAACAGTGTGCGGGTTAGCTACCCCGGAAGGATGCACACTGGGGTCTAATCTTTATGATTGACCATACGTATAGGATCCTTGTCGCTTGCCCTAGGTATTGGAGTCAGCTTTGTGCATAATGTTCGAGGTCTATGATAGACCTTAGGCCCAGTAACCAGCTTCGTGCATAATGTTTGGGTATAACACATGGCATTGGTCTGGAATGAAAGTGAATGATAACGACGACGCACCATGATGAATGAACGAAAGTTAATGAATGAATGATGAAGGATAATAATGCTATTATCTATGTGTACGTATGATGCTTCATCACGTGTGAATGTAAAAGAAGGTTTTAAATGAAATTAATATTATTTTATTTTAAAACTATAACTCACTCAGTAACGCTGACTTTTATGTATTTTCCAGTTGGCAGGTAATTGTTGCTGAGGATGGCATGGGGCAGCTACTCGGCGTTTTTAGGATGACATCCATTTGTATAGATATGATGTTTTTGTGGTGTAATGCAAATGATAATATTTTGTAACTGTTAACAATGTTGTATTATTTTACAAAAGCAGTCATTAATATATGAAATGGTTTTAAATTATTCCGCTGTGATGTTTTTCATAGATGTAAATGTATATTTTATTTTTTAAGTGCGATGATTGTCCAACTGTGAGCGTCCTGCGATCGGGGATCGGGGCCTTACAATATGAGAAATACATGACTCGACGAACACATACCAACCTACTGTCCAAATTCGTCAGTTTTGACCTTCAGTTTTGTGTGTCACGTTTGGAGGACCAAACGATGTCTAAACGACACGAGACCATTTGGGTTAGTTATAGGACTCATTAAACTTGTTTTTAGATGGAAAATTAGACCCATTTGGACTTATTATGACCAAGTTATGCCCAGTACGAAATGTCTCATTTTTCAGACAACAAACTGTCAAGTTCCTTAGTTTTGTTCCTTTGCATCCCAAACCTCCATATTTGACCTTTATTGACCTGAGTTCTTAAATAATGTTTATTGGATGTTACAATAAACCAAAATCTTAATTCAACCCTAGAGTCATTCCAATTTTCAGTCCCAAACAGCTAGTTGAGTCTTCGTCTTCCGGTTCACAACGCTACTTAATCTTTACATAGTTTTGGTAATTCCATTCGTCCATGTGATCAAGAAAAAAAATTAATAATTTTTTTAAAACCATTTAAGAAACCAAGATTTATAACTAGATCAGGTCACACAAGATTACAACCCAATTTATCAATAGGTTCAAGAATACTCCAAGATCAAGGATTAGGGTTTCACCGGGTGGGAAGTCCAACACATGTAATACCTAGATCTTCACGATCCAACATAAAAAACAAAGAATATGAGATTAGTAGATGATTATTTTTTGTTTAGATGATGATTATCATCAATATCAAGATAGAACAAAGAATAAAATCACCAAGAAACGATTTTTCTTACCGGAAAGACAAGGAGATGAGTAAGGCTTGTTTAGAACACGATCTTGAATGCCATGATTGTTTCAAAAAACAAAATAATGGTGGATTGAGGCTGATTTATGAGATATTTGATGAAGAACAAGAAGAACTTGAGTTGTAGTGGCTAGGGTTTGCAATTAGAGACTTTTTTGGAAAATAAGATTGTAAAAGTGAGAAAACAATTGGAATTCCCCCTTGTATACCATTCTCGGCCGCAAACAAGGGAGGGAAAGGGCCTTCGGCCCTTGGCGTGCATTGTCAAATACGTCTGGTCTCGAGTCACGTGTCGTCCAATTTTTATGTATTTAAATTCTACGCGTTAATAGGATTCCAACGGACTATTATGCTATATATTTTATTTATATTTTTGGAATTAAATTAAGTCTATTTAATAGAGTTTAGGCAAAACCCCCTTATGTTAGATTTTTGTTATCATTCTTAACGTAAAAAGTATATTTAATATCTTTAACTCCTTAGTCCAATCTTAAGCACGCAACCGTCATGCCAGTCCAATTTGGTGAACATACACTGTCACGATGCCAAGGCCTACTAGAACATATTAAACCCATAACATACAGTTCTAGAACTTAGCTGTCGACACGCGTCTAATGTATTAATGTCGGATCATGTCATCATTGGATCAACTTTAAACTCAAAAGTTAAAGAGTCAAAGTCAAAGAGTTAAAGCCAAAAAGTTAAGGTCAAGGTCAACGGTCAAAGTCAATGGTCAATACACCTATTTTGGTGACGGATGTCACATTATACCCCCGTTTAGAGAATTTCGTCCTGAAATTCAGTCGGAGTTATCAACTACAACGCCTTCCGTGAATAGGTGAAAGTACTTAGTCCTCAATTGATCTTCCCACACATAGATAAAAATTAGGTTCTCGCTTTGAGTTCCATCTAATTTTTGTGATCAAGATTTTACTACTCTTCAAAGTTCAATATTTTCTAGTCATGATCTCTGTAAGTTCTTCGACAAATTGAAGTTTACCTTCCACTCGAATTCCTCTGATCAACACATATAAGGTCTCATTAGCAAGACACTACTTGAGTTTTGATGCATGGAACATGTCATGCACCCCTCTTGGTTCTTGCTATAACTCAAACCGATAATCCATTGACAAAATTTGTTTGTAAGTCTTAATTGTACTTACTAATATAGATGCTAATTTTCTTTTTTCCCAAAGCAGACAATGCCTTCTAAGACTGTAAGGATTCCTGAAGTCTGATGCAACCCAAAACAACTTAAGTGTCTCAGCAACATGCACTAAGTACTGAAGTGAAGAATGCTTCGGAAGTTTTACACAAAGCATTAGAAAATACTCTAAGTGTAAAATCTTCCGAAGCCAAGACCAATATCTTCCGAAGCCAAACATGAAGTCTTCCGAAGCTTCAGAGACAAAGTCTTCCGAAGCCTCATCCTATGAAGACAGATTTCTTCCGAAGACTTTTAGTACACATGCTTTATCTGATGTACTGTTCCATAAAGCACCTTTTCCGCTGCATCTCTGTAAAGTCACCAACTTACATGAGTTGGTGAAAAGGGCCTTGCTTTTGGTAACTGTACATTGAGGTCTTGAGTATTCAACTTTCCACTTTATGTACTTTATCCTTTTTGTATTGTATAAGGATGTGAGCTATGGCATGTCATAGTCACAAGGTCAAAAGGGAGATATGCCTTTTGATCCTACAATTGATTTTGTTAGTGTCTAGTCAATTGTATCCAGCTGGCTTTCAAAGTATAGCCGGCTGTAGGTTGTAGTATAAGTATTTCAAGTTCTTGTATCTTTTCTTTATGCTTTGTAACACTTGTAAAAGAACTTGAGAAAGCAATATACTGCCTCCTTGAAACCCATATTCTCTTGTTCTGTCTCTTGCTTTACTTGTGTTCTTTGTATCACCTTTGGTTACCCAGTTCACTGTTTGATTAGAGCTTAGTTATTCTCCTCATTGTGTTGTTGTGTTGTAATTGTGCTTAAGCCCTTAAACGGTCCTGCAATTGGTATCAGAGCTTTCCAGGCTCTTGATATAAGATCTAACCATCTTAAGATCCCTCACACACACAAAAGCTAAACTCTTCAAATGGCTGCCATCTCTAAGACTGATATGGAGACTGGAACCATGAACAAATCCCCACTGATCACTCTTGATGATTTTGACACCTGGTGCATGAGGATGGAAGGCTTCATCAGGTCTCTTGATTCAAGAATGTGGGAATCTGTTGAGAATGGACCTTTCATACCCAGCACCCCCTCTGCTACTGGTGCTGGTATGATTCCTAAAGATGTGGCCAACTACTCAGATGAAGATAGAAAAAGAGTAGAGATTGACAGGAAGGCCATGACTGCTCTTCAGACTGCTCTCCCAAACTCTGTATACAGAGGCTTCAAGAAGTGCAAGACAGCCAAACAGCTGTGGGATGCACTGAAGCTGATGTATGAAGGCTCCTCTGAAGCCAAGGAGAACAAGAAAGATCTTCTGAAGCAGCAGTTTGAAAATTTCACCTTCAAAGCAGGTGAGACAATGACCCAACAATACTTCAGGTATGTTGAGATTGTGGATACCCTAGTGGATGGAGGAGTTCCTCTTGAGAACAGGGACATTGTAAGGAAGTTCATGTCCTCACTTCCTAGGCAATGGACACACTATTGTGTGGTGATCAAGAGAACTGAGAACCTTAAGACTCTTACTCTTACAGAGTTGTATGGGATTCTCAGTGGATACCAGATGGAGATGAACATGCAAGGTTCATCTGGCAACTCCAACAATCAAATGGGTTCAGCCCTTCATGTGGTTGAAAGGGACAGCATAGAACCTCAGCATCATCTCTTATGCTACCCTGACAACTCACAAAAGGGTCCTTTCATCACCTTCCCGGAGACACCAAGGGAGAACTTTACTCAAGGAAGCCTATTCCAAGAGACAAGTTCTTCTCAAGCCTTTGTGTCTGCAGATGAAAGCTGTGGGAATTATCTCTTCACTCTTGAAGACCTGGACTGTATCCATCCAGATGACCTGGAATACATGGAGATAGTTCAGCAGATGGCTCTTCTCACTCACAGAGCCAAGAAGTTCTACAAGAGGACAGGAAGAAGATTTCCAAGCAATGCTACCAGCAGTAAGTTTGGGCTGGATAAAAGCAAAGTTAAGTGTTACAACTGTAACCTTATGGGTCACTTTGCCAGGGAATGTAAGGCACCTAAATCAAATGGAGGCCAAACACAACCCAGACCAAACTTCACTGACAAAGCTCCTCAGGCTGAGAAGACAAAGCAACATGCTGCTGTTGCTGTTGAAGAAGGAGGCTTTGACTGGAGTTTTCAGGTGGAGGATGCTTCTCCAAACCAAGCACTGATGGCTGACCATGATGAAGCCAAGGTATTGGAACATCTTTGCTCCCCTGAATGCATTGCTAAAGTAAATAGATACAGGTCCTATAACCTAGAGATGAGATCTGATCTTGAGTCATTAAACATATTAAAATCTGATTTTAGAAAGTCTGAAAATGATTACAAGTTAAAGATAGAAGACTTGGAGAAAACCATTTCAGTACTAAAACATGAACATACAGATTTCAGAACTCAGATCCAAGATCTCATCACTAAGTTAACTGAGTGCCAGGCTGAGCTTGTGATCAGCAAAGCCAAGGCAGAGAAAAGTGTTCTTGAAGAAGAGACCTTCAAGAACATGATATCCTCATCCCTGCACAACAAGGTTTGTTATCAAAATAGAAAGGGACTAGGATCAAATGAGATAGCTCCTCCACACACAATCTTGTCTGTGAGATCTCCTAGGTGTGGAACTTGTGAAGATGAGCTTCCTCTCATAGATCCTGTAAGTGAGGATGATGAAGAAGTGATAGTAAAGAATTCCTCTGAGAAGAGTGAAGAAGAGGATTCTTCCAAGGGCCACTATCCTTCTGAGGAGAAGAAATCAACTGTGATGACCAAGTCCAAAAGAAAGAACTTGATCAGAAAGAGCAAAAGAAAGGCAAAGAAGGCTCAAGAAATCAAGGCTACTTTTGATGCTAAGCAGAAACAAGTTTTTATCTCTGTAGGTTTCAAAGTAGTAAGGACTGAAGACATAAACCAAGACTCCTCAGCTAAGAGTCATGGTTCTTGTTCAAATCATCTCAGTGCCAAGAAGAAGACTGATCTGCTGTGTACCACTGTTGCACAGCCTGGACCATCAAACTCCAAGAACAGTTCACAGCCCAAAGGAACTGTCTCAGCATCTACCAAGATGAAGATGGAGAAGGGATGTGACCAAAGTCAGTCTTGCTCTCAAATGGAGACTTCTTTGAAGAAGAAAATGTTATGTGTTATGTGTGAAAGTACTTCTCACATTGCTAAGGATTGCCCATACAATCCTAAAAGTACTGTCCACATGACTAAAACAAAGACTTCAAAGAGTCTCAAGAAGTTTCAAGCTTCAGAAGGAAAGTCTGTTTCCTTCGGAAGCTCCAAATCAAAGAAGGAGGTAAGTGGAAAATTACCTTCGGAAGCAAAGTTGGTCTCGGAAGAAAGGAGTTCTTCCGAAGCACTAAAGTCTGCTGCAGTGACTGTAGATTCTTCCGAAGGATCAGTCATCAAAACTTATGAAGTTCTAAAAGCTTCTAAGGTTTTGAAGGTCAAGTCCAAGACTCCAAAGGTGGTGTGGAAGTCTAAGAAAGACCAAATGACTGAGGTTTCTCCATCAACAACAGCTGAAGATCCCCATAGTACAACCATAGGATCTATTACTGTTGCATTACCTTCTATTACTGTTAATGAGCCCAAGACAAGTAAAGCTTGGGTTTCCAAATGTAACTAATCATCTTCTCTGTGCAGGAACAGCTCAAGACCAACAGGAATGTCTGGATAATTGACAGTGGCTGTTCCAGGCACATGACAGGCAATAGGTCTCTACTCCATAATTTTGAGAGAATTGATGGAGGACCAGTTGCTTTTGGAGGAGATGAAGGTGGTTACATTTCTGGAAGGGGCAAGGTCACAAATGGTAAGCTTAGCATTGAGAAGGTAAACTTTGTTAAGGAGCTTGGGTACAATCTTCTGAGTGTATCCCAATTTTGTGATCAGAGTCATAACATGCTTTTTACTGAGCATGAGTGCATTGTTCTCAAACCTGGTGTGGTCATTCCTCATGAGCATATCCTGCTCAGAGCCCCCAGGAAAGGGAACATGTACAAGATGGATTTGCAAGAAACATCTCCCTCAGGAGAAATTTCATGCTTTCTATCTAAAGCAAATAGTGATGAGTCTTTCCTATGGCATAAAAGAATGTGCCATGTAAACTTTAAGAACATGAATAAATTAATTAAACATGATCTGGTAACTGGAATGCCAAAGAAAGAGTTTACTAGTGATGATCATTGTGTGGCATGCCTGAAAGGGAAGCAACACAAAGTATCTCACAAGCCTAAGGAAAAGAACTCCATCACTACTCCCCTACACTTGTTACATATGGATCTCTTTGGCCCCACCAGTGTAATGAGTTTAGGAAGGACCTCTTACTGTCTGGTGATCACAGATGATTTTACAAGATTCACTTGGGTCTTCTTCCTTAGAACTAAGGATGAAACCCCTGAGATTCTGAAGAATTTCATCTTAAAAGTTGAGAATCAATGTGATCACAAGGTCAAAACCATAAGATGTGATCAGGGAACTGAATTCAAGAACCAAATCCTTGATTCATTTTGTGATGAAAAAGGTATTACAAGACAATATAGTGCTCCCAGGACTCAGCAAAATGGAGTTGCTGAGAGGAGAAACAGGACACTTATTGAAGCTGCAAGAACTATGCTGTCTGACTCTAAACTGCCTATCACCTTCTGGGCAGAGGCAGTCAATACTGCTTGCTATGTGCAAAACAGAGTTTTAGTAGTTAAGACACATGGTAAGACTCCTTATGAACTTTGGCACAAGAGGAAACCTTTCATTGGTTTTCTCAGGTCATTTGGATGTCCCTGCACCATCTTGAATACCAAAGATCAAATTGCCAAGTTTGCTGAGAAATCAGATGATGGACATTTCATTGGATACTCTTCTCAAGCTAAAGCTTATAGAGTATACAATCTCAGAACTAGAATTGTTGAGGAGTCAGCCAATGTGACTTTCAATGAGCACACTCCTTGTGTGGCTGGTTCTGGTCCAGATTGGCTGTTTGATCTTGATTTAGTTACCAACTGTTTTAACAAATCTTGTGAGCATGTTTCAGGATCTGCAGAAAATCTAAATACAGGTGATCCTGATCCAAGATTTGAGCTAGGAAGACCTTCAACTCATACATCTTCAGCTCCAGTTGGAACTACTTCAGCAAATGAGGTTTCTATCAGCACAACAATGACAAATTCAGCTGATACATCTGGCATGCCTTCAAATTCCAGCTCAGAGGCCTCTCAACCAGATAAAGATACCTCACTTGTAGAAGACAATAATGGTGATGGTGATAGTGATCAGGAATTCCTTGATGCTAATAACCACACCATAGATGACAACATCAATGATGTCTCACACTCATTGGATCAAGTTAATCTTGATAAGTGTGATAATGTGGAGGGTGAATCTTCAAGACCAGATTTAAATTTCTCAAATTTAGATCTTTCTCAACAACTTGCTGTGATCCCTCAGCTAAGGATCCACAAGTCTCACCCCACCACAAACATCATTGGAGATGTTGTCACAGGGGTAAGAACAAGAGGACAAACCCATGAAGCAAATGTTTGTCTTCACTCTTGTTTCTTATCTCAGATAGAGCCCAAGAAAGTTGATGAAGCTCTAAAGGATGGGAGTTGGGTTGAAGCTATGCAACAAGAGCTGCTTCAATTCAAAAGGCAGAAAGTTTGGAACCTTTGTCCTCTTCCTCATGGGAAGACTACCATTGGAACCAAATGGGTTTTTAGAAACAAGAAGGATGATAGGGGAATCATCATCAAGAACAAGGCAAGACTAGTTGTTCAAGGATACACACAAGAAGAAGGGATTGACTACACTGATGTCTTTGCTCCTGTAGCAAGACTAGAAGCTGTTAGGATATTCCTGGCATTTGCTGCATCCAAGAACTTCAAGGTCTACCAACTTGATGTAAAGTGTGCTTTCTTATATGGAGTGATTGATGAGGAGGTTTATGTCAAACAGCCACCTGGTTTTGTAGACCCTGATCATCCTGATTATGTCTGCAAGCTTGACAAAGCTCTTTATGGGCTGCATCAGGCACCCAGGAAGTGGTATGAGACACTATCTAAGTATCTCTGCAAGCATGGATACAGAAGAGGTACTATAGATGGAACCCTCTTCATCAAAGGACAGGGAAATGACTTATTGCTGGTTCAAGTATATGTTGATGACATCATCTTTGGTTCAACTAATCCAAAGCTCTGCAAAGACTTTGAGAAGCTGATGAAAGACAGATTTGAGATGAGTTCAATGGGAGAACTCAATTTCTTTCTGGGAATTCAAGTGAAGCAGGTTGAAGATGGCATCTTCATAAGTCAGTCAAAGTATGTTCAAGACATACTCAAGAGGTTCAATATGACTGATTGTAAGATTGCTAAGACACCCATAGCCAGAAACCACTCCCTTGGTCCAGATCTTGAGGGGGAGTGTGTAGATGAGCACTTATACAGGGCTATGATTGGGTCTCTTATGTATCTTACAGCTAGCAGGCCTGATATCATGTTTGCTACATGTATTTGTGCAAGATATCAAGCCAACCCTAAGATGTCTCACTTAATCACTGTGAAAAGGATTTTAAGATACCTCAAAGGTGCTTCAACACTTGGTCTATGGTATCCAAAGAATCCAAATTTCAATCTGTATGCCTATACAGATAGTGATTATGGTGGTTGCAATATGACTGCAAAGTCTACATCTGGGGGATGTCAATTCCTTGGTGGAAGGGTGGTCTCATGGCAATGCAAGAAACAATCCTGTGTGTCTGCATCAACTGCTGAGGCTGAATACATTGCTGCTGCAAGCTGCTGTGCTCAAGTGCTTTGGATTCAAAATCAGATGCTGGACTATGGATTTAACTTCAAAGAGACTCCTATCCACATAGACAACAATAGTGCTATCTCTATCACTGAGAACCCTGTGCAGCACTCAAGGACCAAACACATCAACATCAGGTATCATTTAATAAGAGATAACTATGAAAAGGGATTAATTAAACTAGTCAAAGTTCATACAGATGAACAATATGCTGATCTGTTCACCAAAGCTTTTGATGAACAGAGATTTAAGTATTTGATATCAGCTATTGGGATGATTAACTTTGAGTAGACTTTTTATTAAAACTAATTCTAATTATTTCTTCTTAAAATATGTGTGTCCTAAGTTGTCTAGTTCATCACTTTCATAAGCTCATGTTTTCTTTGGATGTAAAATTCTTTTTGAAGACTTTCCTTAGATTCTTGAAAATTTCTGATACTTCGGAAGATAAAATTTTATCTTCGGAAGAAAAACATGTCTTTAAAATAAATAACTGTCTAAGAGATTTTACCTTCGGAAGAAGTAAAGATTCATCTTCCGAAGCTTAAAATTCTTATCTTAGACACTTATCTATTTTCAAGAACCTTTTCCTTCCGAAGCAAAATTAACCTTCGGAAGCTTTGTCTATTTTCATACAAAGCATTCAGGGGTTTATTTCTCTTCCGAAGCATAAATTATCAAGACTCTCAGGAAAATCTTCCGAAGCCATTTTAGCTTCGGAAGCTTTTTAAATCAAAACTTCCGAAGACAAATAAACTTCGGAAGCTTTTCGAATTCCAAGAAAACTACTTTTTGAGCAAAAGTAAACTACCTTTTCAGAGGTGGGACCGACTTTCGGATTTCAAAGTTTATCCTCTTTCATTAACTTTGGTTTAAATCCCTTTTCATATAAATACCCAACGGTTCCCCCTCTTTCCCACTATCTTCCTCAATTCTACTGTTTCTCTAACCTAATTCTCTAAACCGCCTTTGCTTTCTACCTTTCTTCACCCTTAAGCTTCTGAAATGGCCAACCTTAACCGCAGAAACAACCCTGATTTCTCCATGCAACTACACAGGCAACATAATCAAGTTGCTCCGTTAAGCTCTGAGAAAGATGCAAGTTTCTCAGAGATTTGCCAATTCTTGACTCTGTCAAATTATTTCACCTCCCTAACCATTGATCCTACTCTATATGAGGATCAGTTGCTTGAATTCTGGAAGACCTGCCAAGAGGTCATTATGGATGGGGAGAAGGCACTGTCTGCCACAGTGCAAGGGAGGACAGTCTTCATCACTCCGGCCATCATTAACCAACATCTACAGCTGGATGATGAAGAAGGTGAGGTGTCCTTCCCAAAAGAAGCTGTTAATCATTCTTTTGAGCAGATGGGCTATGAGGGAGATTTCTCTGTAAAGACCTTTAGGAAAGGGAAGGTCTCATCCCAATGGAAATTCCTGCTCCATGTGGTTATCCACAGCTTGTCAAACAAGCATGGTGGATGGGACCAGATTCCTGAGGATCTCTCCTTTATAGTTCATGGAATGGTTCAGGGGGTGAAGTTCAGGTATTCATAATTTGTCTATACTAATTTACTTGCAAACTTAGACTCCTTAGAGTATTACATGTTTCCTAGATATGTTCAACACATTCTCAACTGTGAACTGGGCTCACAGTTGAGGGAAACAGGTAATATTCTTAAATTGGGACAGATGAAGCCCGGCATCTTTAAAATAATGAAGAAGCCAACTGTAGGCTTCTCTGGGGTAGAAACAGCCCTAGTCCCAAAAATGTTAGAGCTCATTGCTCAAGGTGACAACCTAGCAACACAAGCTAGTGTTGAACCCACACCTCTTTTGTCCCTACCATTAAAAAGACCAGAAATCACCCTCACCTACCAAAGAAAATCCAAACGAACCCCTGCTCTGACTATTGAGTCTGTGCAGGCCCCCAAATACTCAACCTTACAGGAAGAAGTGGACACTAGAGCTCCCACTTCTCCTGAGGAGCAAACCACTTCCATTACTTCATCTATCAGGGCTGAGGTTCCTCAAGCTCACCCTGATGAGCTCAATAGCCCAACAACCTTAAGCCTTCACTCTGAGTCTCCACACTCAAGTGGACAACCTTCAGGGGACAGCTACCATCCCCAGCCTTTGGATCTCAACCAACCAATTCCCAACCTATCCTTTTACACTGATGAAGACTTAGGATTCAGTGAGTACCATGAGTCTCTCTTCTCCTCCCCTACTCAAAGAGAGATGAGTACCTCTGACTCTCCTCAGTCTATCCCCCATCAGTCACCTGTTACTGAGGTGGACACTTCTGAACCTGTTCAGGATGTCCATATGGAAGAGGCTCTCACTTTTGAAAGTGATTACATCATTAAGACCTCAACCATGGCAACTCAGCCCATTGGCATCTCAACTGAGGCTGCCAGTGAGTAGAGGAAAACCAGCAGCCAAGAAACTCAAGCTGGTGGTGAGAGAGAGGACTTTGGTCCAATCATCTCATCCCCCAATGAATCTTCTGATGAAGATGAGGGGAATTTGAGACTAAAGGTGCAACAACTGTCAAAAACATGCACCTACTTAGTCTCTAAGGTTAGTCACTTGGAATCTCAGGTGACTACCCTGCAAAACAGGGTCAATGATCAGCAACTCCAGATTTCATATCTGCAGGAAAAACTAGCTGGGAGACCTTTAAGGAGAGCTCAACCAGGAACACAAGAACCTGTGGAAGTGATTGACTTATCCTCCAGCTCACCTATGAAAGTGGGTGATGCTACCAAAAGGGGGGAGAAAGTTGTTACAACCACAGAACCTGGGAGTTCTTCAGAGAGAATGGACATAGAGGACTCACCATCCTCACTTGCTGTTGTGCATTCTCAGCAACTTCCTCAAGTTCACATTAATGTGGACTCTATAGACTCTCTTATCAGGAGTCTCTTTGAGGAAGGCATACCAAGGGCTGTCTCATCTTGTAAGGCCCCGTTCCCGGGACGCTTACAGTTGGTCATTCATCGCACATAAAACATACATTACATTTTTCCTTTCATAAACAGTTGCAGCGGAAACATTAAAACATAATTTCATTTCATCAAAATACTTTGCACATCAGTACAATCGTTCCTTTAACATTATCATGTTACATTTATTACAAAAGCATTAAACATAAAGATGCCATCCAAAATACGCTGAGTAGCCGCCCCGTGCCATCCTCAGCAACAAACCTGCCCACTGGAAACACATCAAAGTTAGCGTTGCTGAGTGAGTTCTAGTTTTATAAAATAAAGCATACTTTTCTTTCGTTAAAACCATTCTTTACTTTCTTTATAAAAACATCCGTTACATACATGCGTTCACACATCATACGTACATACAGATAATATCATTATTATCTTCATCATTACGTTCATTACATTCATGATCCATCATACCTCATTATCTTTCACTTCATTCTAGATCCTGTCAGACTTTACCCTCTTCATGGCACACAACCACGATTACTGAGGTCGAATGACAAGGATCCCATTTCATACATTATTAGGATCATTCGTTAACGTTCATTTCATACATTCATTCTTTCATTCATTAATTGCTCATTACTCTTCATTACTCGAATCTTGTCTCATGCAATATCCCCGACTCATGCTCGAAAACTGATGTTGTGCCGGGACCCGCTCACAAGCCCCCGACTCATGTCCGAAGACTGACACAACACCGGGATACGCGACAAAGATCCCATATGAGTCAATCACAGGGATTGAACTCCATCCGAGTCTGTTGCAACACAAAGTCGCTCACCTCATCATCTCGTCTCATGCACTATCCCCGACTCATGTCTGAAGACTGATACTGTGCCGGGGCCTGATAAACAAACCCCCGACTCATGTCCGAAGACTGACACAGTACCGGGATACGCAACACGGATCTCATCATCTGTTACTTTCATCATATGCAATACTCCCGACTCATGTCCGAAGACTGATACTGCACCGGGGCCGGCTCACAAACCCCCGACTCATGTCCGAAGACTGGCACAGTACCGGAGTACGCAACAAGAACCTCTTCCGAGTCTTTTGCGACACAGAGTCGCTCACCTCATACATATGCTTGCAATCCTTTCATTCGTTCATTCATTACGTCATTCATTCATTCGTTCATAATGCATGCATTTATTCTTTCATTCATTACGTTCCTCTTTTCCTTATCTTTCACTTTACGTTACATAATACTTTCATTACATTCATTAACGTTCAACGCAAAGCCAAAGAAAGATAAACATACCAAGCCAGGAACATAAACATAAACCTAAACATGCAACATCATCATACATACGCATCAATCATACATCACATCACGCACATCATACATACTACGCATCACACGCACCGCCGTGCCTAACATAACACATAACATCATGCATATTACCATCATCTCCATCAACATTATCATCATAATCTCATCATCCTGCGTCACCTTATACCATCCATGCCCATCACATCGTCGAGGAAATTCATCCCGACTATCATCTCTGAACACTTAGGCGAATGGGCATCTATGCGAATGGACCCTATGCGAATGGACTATGGGCGAATGGACCTCTATGCGAATGGACTCCCAGTCGCATAACTCTCATGCGTATGGCCTTCAGTCGCATGACTTCAGGCGTATGGGCTTCAGTCGCATACTCTTCATGCGAATGAACCTCAGTCGCATGGCCTCCAGGCGCATGGACTTCAGTCGCATAACCTCCGTGCGAATGAACCTCAGTCGCACCATCTCTCAATCGCATAACTCCCAAGCACATGAACTCCAATCACATGACCATCATGCGTATGGACCTCAGTCGCATAGCAAACGTGCGTATGGACCTCAGTCGCACTTCAATCGGCCGAATGGCCTCCAGTCGCCCTCCAGTCGGTCGCCTAGCCCTAGCTGGTGCAGAGTGCAGTTAGGTCGACTGCAGCCGCGGGTTTTCGACCTCCAACCCCTTCCAAACCTCTTTTAAGCTCAAATCAACCCTTCTAAAGGTTAGGGAAACATACCATGACCTCATACAAGCATAACCAAGCAAGAAATCGAGCCTCAAATGCATCATACACATACATACATACATCAAAACGGGTCTTCACCCAAAAACTCGAAAATAGGTTTTTGGACGTGTTCCAGCCCCAAAATCAGTTGAAAACGTGTAAAAGAGGGGTCCTAGAACTCACCTTAACGATCCCGTCGAGTAGAGCTTCGATTTGACTCGCTCCTCGTCGATTTTGGCTACTCGAACCAACCCGGGCCAACACTTCCTCTCTTTTCTCTTCTTTCTCTCTTCTCCTCCCTTGGTTGAAAAATAGGGAGAATGGGAGTGTTTTCCCCCTTTTATACTCCCGTGCATCAAAGTTTCTCTCGTTGGCGGGTTTGGTCCCTCGACTTTGGACTTTATTTTTTTTTCTTCTCTCGTCGGCTACAAAGGAAATTTCCGGGTGTTACAAGTCCACCCCCCTTAAATGGGTTTCGTCCCCGAAACCTGTTGTTCCTTGAACCATTGCTTGGAAATTCTGTCTCATCCCTTTTCCAGTCTCTCACCTGGAGTTCAATCGCTCTACGTCGTCTATCACATACGACTTCTGGTTTATCTCTGACTACTTCCCTTAAAACTGTGATACTTCCGGGCTTCTCAGTCGTAGCCTCAGTCGCCTAAATATTTCCCAAACGTCGTTTGGTGCTCGGCCTTCACTTGTAGACAAGTAAGGCATCTACTCACTTACTCCTTCATGTCGCGCTTTGTTCCTGGCCACCAATAATCCTTACTCGCGATTCGATATATCTGTCGGCTGAGATATTGGTATATTCACGCACCTTACATCGGCCAAATAGATGATACGTCTACACCTCATGGATTGCTAACTCCTTCATCTTATGATGTACGCCTAACCACCCAAATCTGTCCTGAACGGTCTAGCAAGAACAAACGCTTTCTCAATTCTATCCCGCAATCCTCTAGGGCATCTAGGTAACCTAGTGGATTCATTAATAGCAATCTCTACATCGAAGGGCTCATCGATGTTCTTTCTCCTAACGTGCCACATACAACAGAAAGCAGTAGGAACGAAGCTACCACTAGCATCGCATTCAAATCATAGATACACAAATTTTAAATTACCAGAAGCGTACCTGACGTCGAGTCGAAGTCCGCTCTAGCCTCTTCCCGGTCATGGCAAAAGCTCCAACCTTCACCCTCTGTTTCCTTTTCTCGTACCGGAGCCTCCCGCCTTCTGCTTCTTACAATCCCTGCTCAGGTGTCCAGTCTCGCCACAGTTGTAGCACTTAGCCGTGCGACAATCCCTCGCCCTGTGTCCTTCCTTCCCACACTGGAAACAGACGTTCAGTCCCCACTTGCATTCCCCTTCATGGTCTCTACCACACTTTCTGCATACTTCTCTTTTTCCTTCTATTCGCTTCCGATCATCGTCCCTCAACGTCGTACCTTCATACACAAATCCACCATCATTGTCTCGCCTTCCTTTCCCCTTATTAACATAGGCTCTCTCCTCCCCTTCATCTATCACCGCCATCGCCCGCTCGTCGTACAACCTTCCTGCCAGGTCAACTGCTGACCTAAACGTGCTCGGTCGGGCAGCGATCATGTGCCTGCGGATGTCCGTCGGCAAGCCCTGAATATACCTCTTGATCTTTCGCGAAAGAGGTGTCACCTGATCCGGCACCAGACGTGCCATCTCGTTGAACTTCGTGGTGTATTGTTGATGCGTCATTGTTCCCGCTTCTAGCATCAGGAACTCTCTTTCAACTTTATCCATCTCCCGGTGAGGACAGAACTCCTCAATCACCAGCCTCTTCAACTCTGGCCATCTCATCCTTCCGATACCCTTGCTTCCCTCAACTTGGACTATGTTGTCCCACCAGCACAAAGCTGAGTCCACAAAAGAGTGGGTAGCAAATTTTACTTTCTGATCTTCTCGGCACTCGCTGATATTTAAAACAGCTTCCATCTCCCTCACCCACCGGTGAGCAGCAGCAGCAGTGCCATTACCATCAAAAGTAGGGGGCTTGCATCGTTGAAACGCCCCATAGTTACAGCCTCGTGCCGCCTCCGACGCAGGCTCTTCCTCTTCTTCTTCCTCTTCGTCATCGGAGAGAACCGTTTCAGTCTCGGGTCGTCTCCTTTCACCTGAAGGTCTACCCCTTTCCTTCCTCTCCTCTTCTCTAACAGTCTTTATCACTTCGGTCACTACAGACGGTAGGATTGTCTGCAAGACCTGATGCACTTCTTCCACGACCGCCTCTCTCATCGAAGCCCTCTGATTAGCATTCTCATCACCGCCCTCAGGATGAGGGGTCACAGGTTCTTCGTGAACTACCCTTTCGGCTCTTGCCCTTCCTCTTGTGACCCGTGGTTCAGCACCATGTCCACCGTCACCTCCACCACGAGAAGCTTTCGAAGATCTTCCACCAGCCATTCTCTAAACACACTGAAAGATTCAAACACTAACACGGTCATTCAAGGAACAACTCAGTTTATGTCAAGTATAGTAAGTCCCTAATTACAGTGGCCAGTTGTGATTAGCCACTTACTTTACTCTTCATACTCCGAGCATTACCTATCCTGACTACATCAGTATCTAAATCTACCAGCAACACATAAACCATATATCATGCGCACATAAACCGGTTAACTTTACAAAAACATACCTGATGGCACGCAGCTACTCAGATTGGCATCCCATTCCCTTTCCGTCCCATTCTCAGTTTAAGATTAGGTTTTTGAAAATATTTACCCAATTCACTTAAACTTTGGCTCTGATACCAACTTGTAAGGCCCCGTTCCCGGGACGCTTACAGTTGGTCATTCATCGCACATAAAACATACATTACATTTTTCCTTTCATAAACAGTTGCAGCGGAAACATTAAAACATAATTTCATTTCATCAAAATACTTTGCACATCAGTACAATCGTTCCTTTAACATTATCATGTTACATTTATTACAAAAGCATTAAACATAAAGATGCCATCCAAAATACGCTGAGTAGCCGCCCCGTGCCATCCTCAGCAACAAACCTGCCCACTGGAAACACATCAAAGTTAGCGTTGCTGAGTGAGTTCTAGTTTTATAAAATAAAGCATACTTTTCTTTCGTTAAAACCATTCTTTACTTTCTTTATAAAAACATCCGTTACATACATGCGTTCACACATCATACGTACATACAGATAATATCATTATTATCTTCATCATTACGTTCATTACATTCATGATCCATCATACCTCATTATCTTTCACTTCATTCTAGATCCTGTCAGACTTTACCCTCTTCATGGCACACAACCACGATTACTGAGGTCGAATGACAAAGATCCCATTTCATACATTATTAGGATCATTCGTTAACGTTCATTTCATACATTCATTCTTTCATTCATTAATTGCTCATTACTCTTCATTACTCGAATCTTGTCTCATGCAATATCCCCGACTCATGCTCGAAAACTGATGTTGTGCCGGGACCCGCTCACAAGCCCCCGACTCATGTCCGAAGACTGACACAACACCGGGATACGCGACAAAGATCCCATATGAGTCAATCACAGGGATTGAACTCCATCCGAGTCTGTTGCAACACAAAGTCGCTCACCTCATCATCTCGTCTCATGCACTATCCCCGACTCATGTCTGAAGACTGATACTGTGCCGGGGCCTGATAAACAAACCCCCGACTCATGTCCGAAGACTGACACAGTACCGGGATACGCAACACGGATCTCATCATCTGTTACTTTCATCATATGCAATACTCCCGACTCATGTCCGAAGACTGATACTGCACCGGGGCCTGCTCACAAACCCCCGACTCATGTCCGAAGACTGGCACAGTACCGGAGTACGCAACAAGAACCTCTTCCGAGTCTTTTGCGACACAGAGTCGCTCACCTCATACATATGCTTGCAATCCTTTCATTCGTTCATTCATTACGTCATTCATTCATTCGTTCATAATGCATGCATTTATTCTTTCATTCATTACGTTCCTCTTTTCCTTATCTTTCACTTTACGTTACATAATACTTTCATTACGTTCATTAATGTTCAACGCAAAGCCAAAGAAAGATAAACATACCAAGCCAGGAACATAAACATAAACCTAAACATGCAACATCATCATACATACGCATCAATCATACATCACATCACGCACATCATACATACTACGCATCACACGCACCGCCGTGCCTAACATAACACATAACATCATGCATATTACCATCATCTCCATCAACATTATCATCATAATCTCATCATCCTGCGTCACCTTATACCGTCCATGCCCATCACATCGTCGAGGAAATTCATCCCGACTATCATCTCTGAACACTTAGGCGAATGGGCATCTATGCGAATGGACCCTATGCGAATGGACTATGGGCGAATGGACCTCTATGCGAATGGACTCCCAGTCGCATAACTCTCATGCGTATGGCCTTCAGTCGCATGACTTCAGGCGTATGGGCTTCAGTCGCATACTCTTCATGCGAATGAACCTCAGTCGCATGGCCTCCAGGCGCATGGACTTCAGTCGCATAACCTCCGTGCGAATGAACCTCAGTCGCACCATCTCTCAATCGCATAACTCCCAAGCACATGAACTCCAATCGCATGACCATCATGCGTATGGACCTCAGTCGCATAGCAAACGTGCGTATGGACCTCAGTCGCACTTCAATCGGCCGAATGGCCTCCAGTCGCCCTCCAGTCGGTCGCCTAGCCCTAGCTGGTGCAGAGTGCAGTTAGGTCGACTGCAGCCGCGGGTTTTCGACCTCCAACCCCTTCCAAACCTCTTTTAAGCTCAAATCAACCCTTCTAAAGGTTAGGGAAACATACCATGACCTCATACAAGCATAACCAAGCAAGAAATCGAGCCTCAAATGCATCATACACATACATACATACATCAAAACGGGTCTTCACCCAAAAACTCGAAAATAGGTTTTTGGACGTGTTCCAGCCCCAAAATCAGTTGAAAACGTGTAAAAGAGGGGTCCTAGAACTCACCTTAACGATCCCGTCGAGTAGAGCTTCGATTTGACTCGCTCCTCGTCGATTTTGGCTACTCGAACCAACCCGGGCCAACACTTCCTCTCTTTTCTCTTCTTTCTCTCTTCTCCTCCCTTGGCTGAAAAATAGGGAGAATGGGAGTGTTTTCCCCCTTTTATACTCCCGTGCATCAAAGTTTCTCTCGTTGGCGGGTTTGGTCCCTCGACTTTGGACTTTATTTTTTTTTCTTCTCTCGTCGGCTACAAAGGAAATTTCCGGGTGTTACACATCTCCACCACTGGGAACTGGTAATCAAATCATAAGGTGGAGATATGATGATGACAGGAGAGCCCTCATACTTCAAAGAGTTCAAGGCCAACAAGAAGTTTTTCAATTCTAAAGCCTGAGCTTTTATGAAAGACTGGATTTAGTCAACTTGCCACTTGTCAATCCAAGCAATTCAAGACAAGCTGACAGGCTGGCTCAAAGAATCCAAGACAGGATCCTTGCAGAGTTCTCTCTAAGAAGGAGACTTAGGGAATCAGGCAATGTCATCGGTCAACTGGATGTTGAGGTGGACCCTAAGATTAGTTTCATAGGGGAAACCTTGACTGAAGGCCCAGTGACAGAACCTGAGACCCCTGTCTCATCATCAACAACTGCTGCTGAGGTCCAAACTCCATCTGAGACACCTGGTGGTGAAGGTGTTTCTCAGCCTCTCTCTGGCCAGAGCATGGAAGCTACTCCAAGCAATGAAGGCCAAGCTTCAATCCACCCTGAGTCACAAAGGTCTGTTGGTGACAAAGGGAAAAGGATAATGACTTCTGAGGAAATTGAGGAGGAAGAGAGAGAGAGGAAAAGGAGACTAAGGGGAGAAAGTTCCACTGGGTCATCTAGCTTCATGCAAGCTGCAATCAGGGCTGCCCCCAGACCAAATACTCAGGATGATGAGTTAAGGGCAGTCAGGATTACCTACTTACAGACCAGGAACTATGATATTGATGAGATCATCTCCCTCCCCTTAGAAGAACTAAATGAACTGGCTGACAGAGAAGTGTCAAGAGAGTTGAAGGAGAAAGAGGATGCAATGATACTTCTCCAACTCAAAGAGGAGAAGAGACAGAAAAGACTTTACAAGCATGCTCCTACTCTCTCACCAGTTCAAGAAAGTCCTGCACAGGAAGATGTGGCTCCACAAGAACCTCTGGTAGATAAAGAGGAAGATAGGATCAAAATGATCAACTACCTGAGTGCCACAGGCTTCTATCAGGCAGATGCACTTCTCCCTTTGTCCTATGACTTTATTGAGTTCGAGTATTTAAAGCAACTTGAGCTTGAGTTAGTCAAGGAAAGAAAGACAACCAAAAGAAAACTAAGGGAAGAAGCTGCAAAGTCAAGGGCCATCATTCAAAAGAATGCAAAGAAGTCTGCTGACAGACAAAGAATGGTGAGCTTCTTGAAGCTGTATGGATTCTCCGGAAGGAGACTTGGCCCCATGTCTCTATCCACTATGGATGAGCATATTAGGGTGATCAAGCAGAAGATTAAGAGTGGAAAACTTATTGACTTGCACTCTCTTCCAAGTCAAGTCCCACCTGAAGTGGAGGTCAAGTTTGAACAACCAGAGACACCTCAACCAGCACCTCCAGCTGAGCCCCAGCAAGCTTCATCTTCTGATCCTAGGCAGGGTCAAACTCCCTCTCCTTCTGAACCTGTGAGGGAGGAACACCCAACTGAGAAAGACACTGATGATCAACATGGTGCTGCAGACCAGTCTTCTCAGTTAAAGACATCCAAGAGAAAGAAGAGGATGGCTTCAAAACCAAAGACTAAGAAGAAAAAGCCAAAGTCATCTACCTCTGCACCTCAGGCTGAATCAGATCAACCTGAGGAAGTGCATGATGAGGCAGCCCAATCAACTCCTATTCAAGTGGCTCCTCTAACTAGTGAGACACCCATCTTGTCCTGGACTTACTCTACCAATCCAGAGAGATGGACTGTTGTCAGAGATCAAGGTGTTGAGAATGTGTACTCATGGCAAGACATAATCAACTTACCTCTGCATGATCTCTTTGAGATGAGAAGATACTATGAAAGTCTTGATGATCCTGACCATCTCATGAAGAAAGGAATGGTCCTGATTGTACTGAAGACTACCAACATTTGAGGATCTTCCAAGTGTTTTGGTAGCATCAGCCTAGGGGGAGTTTGTAAGGATTCCTGAAGTCTGATGCAACCCAAAACAGCTTAAGTGTCTCAGCAACATGCACTAAGTACTGAAGTGAAGAATGCTTCGGAAGTTTTACACAAAGCATTAGAAAATACTCTAAGTGTAAAATCTTCCGAAGCCAAGACCAATATCTTCCGAAGCCAAACATGAAGTCTTCCGAAGCTTCAGAGACAAAGTCTTCCGAAGCCTCATCCTATGAAGACAGATTTCTTCCGAAGACTTTTAGTACACATGCTTTATCTGATGTACTGTTCCATAAAGCACCTTTTCCGCTGCATCTCTGTAAAGTCACCAACTTACATGAGTTGGTGAAAAGGGCATTGCTTTTGGTAACTGTACATTGAGGTCTTGAGTATTCAACTTTCCACTTTATGTACTTTATCCTTTTTGTATTGTATAAGGATGTGAGCTATGGCATGTCATAGTCACAAGGTCAAAAGGGAGATATGCCTTTTGATCCTACAATTGATTTTGTTAGTGTCTAGTCAATTGTACCCAGCTGGCTTTCAAAGTATAGCCGGCTGTAGGTTGTAGTATAAGTATTTCAAGTTCTTGTATCTTTTCTTTATGCTTTGTAACACTTGTAAAAGAACTTGAGAAAGCAATATACTGCCTCCTTGAAACCCATATTCTCTTGTTCTGTCTCTTGCTTTACTTGTGTTCTTTGTATCACCTTTGGTTACCCAGTTCACTGTTTGATTAGAGCTTAGTTATTCTCCTCATTGTGTTGTTGTGTTGTAATTGTGCTTAAGCCCTTAAACGGTCCTGCAAAGACAACAGCTCGCATCCAACCCATAAACTAAGGTCACTAGAGATGACTATTTAGGTCTAAAACCTATTCTTTGATATCTCTAGAGTATGGTTGTTGTCCATTACCTAAAGTTACTTCCTAGTTTGGTTCTGATTACGCATTCAAAGTTTCATTAGTGTTTATATATAAGTAACCCACCGCACTGCTAACACCTTGATAATGTATCAGTCACCAACCATAACAAATTTCCATTTTGCTAATGTCTGAGAGCATGTGGCTTAACCAAGGCTTTTTTTGATTGTCAATGTAAATGTTTTTATGATCTTGAGCTGCCTTTAATTTGTCCTTAATTCAAATACCTAATCATTCATCTCTTGAATGATTTATGGTCCATTCATCTAACTTAACCTGACTTCTGCCCATGACATCAGTGACCAACACTTACATCTGAATAGTGCCTCGAATGATGCTAAAATAATAACCCCATGGTAGCTATTGTTATAAGGAAACTCACCAAATAGTAGGTGAGTGTCCTAACTACCGCCAAGCTCAATGATACAAAACCCTAAACATACCCATGATGTCTTAATAGTTCACTCACACAGATAATACAACAACCAAAAATTTTGCAAATAGGTAAATCACAAATAACACGTATGGCAGGCTACACATCACAACTGATAATGCATATAGAATATTCACATGTATAATAGTACACACGTAATTCTATGATGCATACTACATGTGGGTGCTTAGGTTATAGTCTAGGTCGAATAATCTACCTAATTCTCTATAACCAATAGCTCAAAACCGATCTATCACACCCTCGCTAGAAGCGGAAACACGAGGATGTGATAGACGGGATCGTCATAACACATTGGGGCCTAAGAGAATCTCTAAAGGAATTCTCCGTCAATATGTCATGACGTCACCCGAAACAAATGTCAATAACAATCAATACCATAATGTTATTCCGTCCATGCACAAACAATACAAAAGTTCCAAACCAGAACAACCAGTACAAGATCAATCAAATCCGAGTACAAATACAACAATAACGTAATGTCCAAAGTAATGTCCTAATGTCTAACGCACTTGAAGGAGGAGTCTCGTCTAAAGTCCACTATCCAAGTACCTAAGCACTGTTACCTGAAAATACATGCTCTAAAAAGTCAATATACGTTGGTGAGTTCGCAGGTTTAAAAGTACAAACAGTTTTTCATTTATAACATGTACATAAGCTTGTATGCGGGTAAGAGTACATAGTAGTCATAGATATCAACACAAGCCTAAAATCGATCCAATTCCAATTACCCGGATTACATTGGGTAAGAGTACATAGGAGTCATAGATATCAACACAAGTCAAAAATTAGTCCAAGTCCAATTACCTAGATTATATTCACTCAAGGCAAGCCCATGCCAAGTCAGTCTCGACTAGTATATTGACGACAGGTTGGGGGTGTCAACCCGTTAGTACTAACAATACCTCTCTATGACGTCCAAGTCACAATAACAAGCCCAAGTCCAAGTACATACTCATGAATGAACATCTAGACTCAACCCTTTACCCAAACCACATACATCGTCTCAAAATAGCCTAAAAGACACGACATAGTCCAAAAAAGTAAGCAAGCTTTTCCCCCAAGTAAAAGACATTAAAAAGGGTCCATCCTCACCTGGAAATAGTATAGTCCAAAAGTAAGCAATTACGTTAGATATTTAAATTTTTCTTACTGATAAATTTGTCATAGTCTTCATAGATGACATCTTAATCTATTCTAAAATTAAGGTAGAAAATGAGTAGCACCTAAGGCTAACTTTGGAGTTACTTCGAAACTAAGAACTGTACACCAAGTTCTGAAAGTGTGAGTTCTGGAAAAGAGAAGTACAATTCTTAGGAAATATAGTTAACCAAGAAGGAACTTTGGTCGACCCAACAACGATTGAAGCAATTAAGAAGTGGGAAGTTCTGAAAACACCTACTGAAGTATGTCAATTCTTAGGTTTGGCTGGTTATTATAGAAGGTTTATAGAAAATTTCTCGCGAATAGCTTAGCCTTTGACAGAATTGACTCAGAAAGATAAGCCATATGTTTGGGGAGAAAAACAGGATATTGTATTTGAACTCTTGAAAAATAATTGTAGTGCTCCTATTTTAGCTCTCCTAGATGGTATGAATGATTTTATAGTATATTATGATCCATCACATCGAGGTTACGGATGTGTTCTAATGCAACAAGATAAAGTAATTGCATATGCATCTAGACAACTCAGAGGAAGTGAAAGGAATTATACTACTCATGACTTGGAATTAGGAGCAGTAGTATTTGCACTTAAGATTTGGAGACATTATCTATATGGAACCAAGTGCATAGTTTATACAGCTCATAAAAGTTTGCAACACATGTTTGATCAAAAGATGTTGAATATGAGATAGAGAAGATGGGTGGAGTTACTAAGTGATTATGATTACGAAATCAAATATCACCCAGGAAAGACAAATGTAGTGGCAGATGCTTTAAGTAGCAAAGAAAGAATTAAGCGATTACGAGCCCGTGCTATGAGGATGGAATTACGCTCGGATTTAGTAGGTCAAATTCGAGAAGCCCAACAAACAGATGAATTGACAGGTATGATGGGGCAGTACAAACAACTAGAAGCTTCGTCTAATGGAATCCTGAGATTTTGAGGAAGAATTTGGATTCCTAATAATGACATGCTTAATGAAACTATGCTAAAGGAAGCACATAAGTCAATATATTAAGTACATTCGGGGAACAATAAAATGTACAAAGATTTGGGAAACCAGTACTGGTGGGCGGGTATGAAGAAATCCGTTGCAGAATTTGTAGAAAAATGTAATATCTGTTCAAGAGTAAAGGTTGAGTATCAGAAACCCTCAGGATGTTTGCAACAACCAAAAATCCTTGAGTGGAAGTGGGACCAGATCACCATGAATTTTGTAACCAAGATTTCCAAAACTTCAAGTGGTTATGACACAATATGGGTTATAGTTGATAGGTTGACTAAGTCAACTCACTTCTTGCCAATCAGAGAAGATTATAAGATGGAGAAATTAACAAGGATTTATATAACAGAAATTGTGTCTAAACATGGAATACGAATTTCAATAATATCTAACAGAGACACCAAATTTACTTCAAGATTTTGGCAGATTTTATAAAAATCATTAGGAACTCAAGTAAATATATGTTCAACATATCATCCACAAACAGATGGATAAAGTGAGAAAACAATCCAGACATCGTAAGCTATGTTACGAGCCTGTGCGTTAGATTTCAGTGGTAACTTGGATGTACACTTACCTTTGATAGAATTTTCATATAACATTAGTTACCATGCCAGTATAGGGGCAACTCCATTTGAAGCCTTTTACGGAAGGAAGTTTAGATCACCTCTGTGCGGGAATGATAGGAGATAGACAACTTACAAGTCCAAAACTTATACAGGTTACATCTGATAAAATTAGTGAAATCAAGGACAAATTGAAAGCAACACGTGATAAATGAAAGAGTTATACCGATAAAAGAAGAAAGTCTTTAGAATTCCAAATAGGAGATAAAGTATACTTTAAAGTATCACCACTAAAAAAATTTCATTTGATTTGGAAAAGGAAATAAGTTAAAACCCTAGGTATGTTGGTCCTTTTGAAGTAATTGATAGGACTGGTCTTGTAGCATGCTGGTTAGACCTGACTTAGGAGTACGTTAAGTGGAGTACATAACACCTTTCATGTATCCAACTTAAAGAATTGTCTGTTTGATGAGACATTAAAGGTACCAATATAGAAAATCAAAATAGATAAGAAACTTCATTTTGTGGAAGTACCAGTAGCAATTATGGATAGAGAAGTAAAAAAGTTTAAAGAGAAGTAAGATCCCAATAGTGAAGCTCAAATGAAATTCAAAACCAGTATCTGAATTTACATAGGAAAGGGAAGATGAAATCAAAATAAAATATCCTCATCTATTTGAGGTTAAATTGAATGAAAAGGACGATTACAAAGACAAACCATCCACATCATCCGATAGTAACAACAAATGAATTTCGGGACGAAATTCTTTTTACAGGGGGCGAATGTGACAACCTTAAAACTAAGATTAGACAATTAAAACTTCGAGAATTATTATAAGTTAGTAATATATATATATATATATATATATATATATATATATATATATATATATATATATATATATATATATATATATTAGAATTTGCTA
This sequence comes from Flaveria ramosissima, assembly GCA_025215565.1. NCBI lineage: Eukaryota > Viridiplantae > Streptophyta > Magnoliopsida > Asterales > Asteraceae > Flaveria > Flaveria ramosissima. Next base: position 71,501,221 of record CM046036.1, read on the forward strand.
AGGTGATATTATTTGATTATAATTATAAGAGTTTTATATGTATATATATTTGAGCGTGTGTAAGTATGTGTATATGCTACATGAACGTGCATGCATGCAAATTTATTTACATGTGTATGTATGTAAATATTTAGGGATATGAATTTTATAAGTTATTAAGGACATGTATGTGAGTTACCAAATCATGTAAGTGCACTATAAGACATTTGATATATAAACATATTACTACTTAGTAATGAATCAAGATCAAAACTTAAACTGACTTCAACCAAATAAACTGTAGCATTAAGAAGTTAACAAGAAACTTAAAACCTAAACTACTAATTGTCACTTGGTTACCAAGATAACACACAATAATCCTAATCAATGGATTACTAGAGTGTTTACAAAGCTTAACCACTAGTTTAAGGACTAAGAAGCATCATTAGAGCGATTAATGTATGTGAGTGACACCTATCACTCTTGCCACTCAACCACCTTAAACCATTGACACCATTACACCCTAGCTAACACCACACCACCCTAAGTTTAAGGGTAATCATGTAGATCAAGTGATCTTCCTCTTCCTCTTGTGTCCTCGGCCGAACCACCGTCCAACATCACCATTACCTTCGAGTACCACCACCCCTTTTCTTGCTTCAACCTCTCGGATAACACCACACAAACCACCACCATTCTCTACATCACTCTCCTCTCCAACAATTTTTTTTCTCTTTTTGCTCTTACACCACCCGAACTCACCATCAACTGATAACTAACATCATCATAAGATCATCATATACTAACCACTAACATCTTTGTGGTATCATCCAAGTTCAATAACATTAATCACAAGCTTGAAGATTTGAAGATTTCCTTATCTAACCTCTACACTCTTTCTTTTTAAACAATAAAGGTTAGGTTCATGAAAATCTTGTGATTAAAATCATACAAAATTTTGTATGTGTTCAACATACATACAAACCCTTATGATGCTTGCCATCGATCACAAGTTCAACAAAGTTCTTTGATTTCCAACAAAAATCAGTAACAATTGTTTATGAAAGAGAAAGTTTGAGATTTTTATAAAAACAAAAGTTTCAAATAAAAACAAAGGGTATAAAAGTGTTGAACTAATTGTTATTTCATGATTATCTAGGTGAATTAGGTTAGGATACATAAATGATTGTGATTATGGGAATAAAATTGTTAGAGATTTGTTAAGAAATATTAAAGATAATAAATTGGAAAATATGAAGTATTTATATGAGATATATTAATTTAAATAATTGAAATAATGAAATAAAATAAAAATATCAAATAGGAAATTAGGACTTACTAAAAATCTAGCAAATTTATATAATCATCCCAATAACATGCTTAAGTTACAGAATAATTTTTGTGAATTAATTCATTAATATGATAAATTATTATATTTTAGAACAATTAATAAGAAGAAAATAGAAAGTGATAGAAAAACAGTAGATAAAATAATGAAATTTTACATAAAATATTAGATACTTAATAGAATATTTTGTATAACGTTTAGAATTTCTAGAGGTATAAAGTTATTTCTGCCATTAATTGGAAATCTTGGAAAACTTTTAGGAAATTACTTGTAAGGAAATAATAATTGAAAATGTTATAGGATAATGTTAATATTAAAACACTACTGTTTGTAAAATTTGATACTTTTTTGACAATAATAACTACTGTTTTAAATTTAAAGCCTAATTAATAATAATAATAATAATATAATAATATAAATTAATAATAATAATAATAATAATAATAATAATAATAATAATAATAATAATAATAATAATAATAATAATAATAATAATAATAATAATAAAATAAAAAAAAAATAAGTATTTATTTTGACAAATACTTATTTTATATGAAATTATCGACAAGTTGCTAGAATAAAGGTGAGTAACATAGCCTTTTTTTATTTATAAATTTTTGAAGGAAAAACATACTGTATGTTTTAATTGTTGATGTTAATATAAATGAGAATTTTGATAAATTACAGTCATTGATTGCCTTAAGTCACAACTATTAATTCGTATAAAAAACCGTCAGATAATATAGATAGCGCTACGTAGAAACATGTTTCCTGCATAAATTGGACCTAGTTAAGAATGCGGAATAGGGGTCGTGATGTTATATTCTTTGATTCTGTGATTTATATTTGTGGCAGTTATAAATCACCTTGAATATAAGTAGGTTTGGTTGTGGACTTGTTTATGTTGCATCAATTAAGAAATATTATATCATTTATTAAACCTATGTTCTCACCAACTTTATGTTGACTGTTTGAGTGTGTTTTTCAGGTAATCAGAATGTTTTATAATTTCGTTTACACATTCAACTTGTTCAATGAATGGTATGATTACATAGGGCAGCTGTGCGTTTGGGTGACGAAAGATTTGTTGGATTTCAGTCTCTTTATGGATGTTCACGTCCATTATTAGCTAGGAAATGTTAGTAACAAATATGTTAAATCTTTTGATGTTGGGTGATAACATCTTATGTAAAAGTCTCATGTGAGACAAGTTTTGTATGTATGATGTAACCAAATATATAAGACAAGTTTTGTATGTATGATGTAACCCAATATATATATAACTAGTGAAAGTTAAGTTTATTTAACTGTTTTGAATGCATGTGTTTGTAATCAATGTGCTTTGAGCCAAAAGTCACATCTAAACATTTCACGCTTTCACCGGGATATGACATTAGGGGTACCGGCCAATTGGGAGGTAGAGTTTCAGATAGACCTTATGCAAGGAGCTCAGCCCATTGCTAAAGCATCGTATTACCAAGCTCCAACAAGGATGAATGAATTGGTAACCCAACTACCCGACCTCCTCGATAAAGGTTTCATCAGACCAAGCATTTCTCCTTGTGGTGCTCCGGTGCTGTTAGTAAAGAAGAAGGACGGTAGCATGAGAATGTGTACATTACAAAGAGATGAATAAGCTTATGGTAAAGAATAGATACCCATTACCTAGGATCGACGATATGTTCGATCAGTTGCAAGTTGGTTCTGAAGGATTGACCTCAGGTCGGGTCATTATCAGGTAAAGGTTAAGGAACAAAATATCTCGAAGACAGCGAACGTGATCTGGGCATTACGAGTTTCTGTTGATGTCGTTTGGCCTAACAAATTTTTCGACAATATTTATGGATTTGATGAATAGGGGTTGTCGACGGATACTTGACAAATTGGTAATAATGTTCATAAACGATATCTTGATCTACTCAAAGAATGAGGGAGACCATGCTTGTCATATCTTTGAGGTGTTAGAAACTCTAAGAAATGAGAAATTGTATGCGAAGTTTTCGAAATGCGTGTTTTGGTTGCGCGAGGTACAATTTCTTGGTCATGTGTTCACTTAGAGGGAATCATGGTTGATCCTTCTAAAGTGGAGGTTGTAATGCAGTGGAGTTCACCAAAGACGTCATTAGAAATCCAAAGCTTCCTTTGATTGGAAGGTTATTACAGGAGGTTTATCTAGAATTTTTCAAAAATTGCTTCATCACTAACAAAACTAACAAGAAAAGACATGGAGTTTGAGTGGGGGAGAAAGTCAAGAGGACGCGTTCATCGAGCTATAGAAAAGGTTAACACAAGCTCCTGTGTTGACGCTACAAGAAGGGTATGAAGACTTGGTTGTCTATTCTGATACATCTTATCAAGGGTTAAGGTGCGTCCTACCCACGATTTGGAGCTGGCGGGCGTGGTATTTGCACTAAAGATATGGAGGAATTATTTATATGGTTTCAAATACACGATTTTCACAAAGCACAAAAGCTTAAAGTATTTCTTTCAGTAGAAAGATCTCAATATGATCAGACACGATGATTGGAGCTCATAAAAGACTATGACTGTGAGATCCGTTATCACCTGAGTAAAGCTAACGTGGTGGCTGACGCCCAAAGAGATAAGGAAAACCGTGAACTGATTTGGGTGAGATCTTACTAGTTGATTGTGACTTCCGAGGTGATAAAGCAAATTTGTGAAGCGTAGAAAGAAGCTCATGGGCCTGAGCACGTGAATGAGGAGAGGATGAAAGGGCTAGTCGTGAAACTGGAAGATAACTTCAATGGTGTCAAAACCAAATTCAGGCGTATGTAGATCCCTAGGCGTGGATGTCTACATAAGAAAGTGCTAGATGAAGCCTACGAGACTCGCTACTCGATTCATCCAGGAACCACCAAAATGTACTAAGATCTAAAGAATAATTATTGGTGGAAAGGAATGAAAGCCGATGTAGCAAAATATGTAGAGAAGTTCTTGACTTGTCATCAAGTTAAAGCGGAGCATCAAAAGCCATATGGGAAGATCCAACCCTTGGAGATTCCGAATGGAAATGGGAGCATATTACAATGGACTTCATAATAAAGATACCACATACAGCTAAAGGTTACGATGCCATTTGGATAATGGTCGACAGGCAGACGAATAGTGCATACTTTCTACCTATCCGGGAGACGTATAACTCGGAGCAGCTAGCGGAGTTAATCATTAAAGAAATAGTTACTCGTTTTAAGGCTTATTGAAAGGCTAATGCACCCAAAACATACCAAGTCTTTCCTGCATGCATGCACTTAGTGCAACGTAGAAGTTGCTTTAAAAGTTTTACACCTTGCATCAGGAATATTCTAAGTGTAAAATCTTCCGAAGGCAACACCAATATCTTCTGAAGCCAAAAATGAAGTCTTCCGAAGCTTCAAAGACAAAATCTTCCGAAGCCTAAGAAATGAAAACATATTTCTTTCGAATACTTTGAAGAACATGCTTTTTCTGATGTACTATTCATAAAGCTGACCAACTTTCCGCTGCAACTCTGAAGACTCCCCAATTTATACAAGTTGGTGAAAGGTCCATGCTTTTTGTAACTATGCATTGAGGTCTTGAGTCTTTAACTTTCTACTTTATGTACTTTTTTCTTTTTGTAATATATTAGGATGTGAGCTATGGCATGTTATAGTCACTAGTCAAAAGAAAAATTTATCTTTTGATCTTACAATTGATCTTGTTGTTCTCTAGATTAGTGTTTCCAGCTGCCCTTCAAAGTATGGCTGGCTGTAGGATGTAGTATAAAGTATCTAAAGTCCTTGTATCTTTTTCTTATGCTTTGTATCACTTGTAAAAGAACTTGAGAGGAAATATACTGCAAATCTTGAAAACCAATATCTTTGTTGTTCTGAAGTTTCTGTCTCTTGTTTACATGTGTTCATAGTATCATAATCAAGTCCCGGTTCCCTATTTGATCCGTTAAGTGTTTTATCACTCTCCTCATTATGAGACTAAGTGTATTGACCATCCCTTAAACGGTCCTGCAATTGGTATTAGAACTTTCCAAGCTCTTGATTGTAAGATCTCACTATCTTAGATCCCTTAGTCTCACAAAATACTTAACATCTCAAATGGCAGCTCTCACAAAATCTAATATGGAAACCGGAACCATGACAAAGTCCCCACTGATCATTCCTGAAGATTTTAACACTTGGTGTCAAATAATTGAAGGCTTTATCAAGTCTCAAGACTCCAAGATGTGGGAATCTGTTGTCTTTAGACTTCACATACCAATCACCTCTTTAGCTGCTGGGGTGGTATGATTCCAAAGGATGTGGCTAGCTATTCTAAAGAAGATAGAAAGAGAATAGACATAGATCAGAAAGCCATGACTGCCCTTCAAACTGCTCTTTCAAACTCCATATACAAGGGCTTCAAGAAGTACAAAACTACTAAACAACTATGGGATGCACTAAAGCTCATGTGTGAGGGGTCCATTGAAGCAAAAGAGAACAAGAAGGACCTCTTGAAGTAGCAGTTTGAGAACTTCACCTTCAAAACAGGTGAGACCATGAATCAACAATACTTCAGGTATGTTGAGATTATGGATACTCTAATGGATGTTGGAGTAACTCTTGAAAATAAAGACATTGTAAGGAAGTTCATATCCTCTCTTCCTAGACAATGGACACATTATTGTGTTTTTATCAAGAGAACTCAGAACCTTAAGACTCTCACTCTTACAGAGTTGTATGGTATTCTTAAAGGATACCAGATGGAGATGAACATGCAAAATCTATTTGTTAACTCTAGCAATCAACTGAGTTCATCCCTTCATGTGGTTGAAAGGGATTGCAGAGAACCACATCATCATCTTATCTGCTACCCTGACAACTCACAAAAGGGTCCTTTGATCACCTTCCCAGAGACACTAAGGGATAGTTACACTAAAGGACGTGCATTCCAAGAGATAAGCTCTTCACAAGCTTGTGTGTTTGCTGATGAAAGTACTGGAAACTTTCTCTTCACCCTTGAAGATCTTGGATGTATCCATCCAGATGATCTGGAGTACATGGAGATAGTTCAGCAAATAGGCTCTTCTCACTCATAGAGCCAATAAGTTCTACAAAAGGACAGGGAGAAAGTTTCCTAGCAATGCAGCCAGTGGAAAGATTGGGCTGGACAATAGCAAGGTGAAATGTTACAACTATAACCAAATGGGACACTTTGCTAGAGAATGTAAGGCACCAAGGACAAATGGTGGCCAAGCACAAACCAGACCAAACTACACTGACAGAGCCAACCAGAATGAGAAGCCAAAGCAGCAAGCTGCAGTTGTTGTTGAAGAAGGAGGCATGGACTGGAGCTTTCAGGTGGAAGATGCATATCCAAATCAAGCACTAATGGCTGACCATGATGAAGCCAAGGTATTTGAACATCTTTGTACACCTGAATGTATTGCTAAAGTTAACAAATATAGGTCCTATAACTTAGAGATGAGACTTGATCTTGAGTCTTTAAATATCTTAAAATCTGATTTCAAAAGAGCTGCAAAATTCTTACAAACTTAAAATAGAAGATTTAGAGAAAACCATTTCAACTCTTATACATGAGCACACCAATTATAGGACTCAAATAAAAGATCTCATCACTAAGTTAACAGAATGCTAGGCTGAGCTTGTGATCAGCAAAGCCAGGGCAGAAAAATGTGTTCTTGAAGAAGAGACCTTCAAGAAAACAATATCCTTATCCTTGCATGCAAAAGTTTGTTATCAGAATAAGCAGGGACTTGGATCTACTAAGATAGCTCCTCCACACACAATCTTGTCAGTAAGATCTCCGAGGTGTGGAACTTGTGAATATGTGCTTCCTTTCATAGACCCTATAAGTGAAAAGGATGAAGAGGTGATATTGAGGGATGTCTCTGAGAAGAGTGAAGAAAAGTATCTTAATAAGGGTCACTATCCTCCTGAGGAGAGAAATGGGGTTGGGATGACCAAGTCTAGAAGAAAGAACTTGATCAGAAAAGCCAAGAGGAAATCCAAGAAGGCTCAAGAGATCAAGGCCACCTTTAACTCTGTGCAGAAACAAGTATTTATCCCTACAGGTTTTGAAGTGGTTAAGACTGAAGAATCAAATGTTGGACCCTGAAAGGATCATACATGCCAATTCAAGTGGTGGGTTGATGGTTGTTCTGCTAGAAATCCCACAAGTCCAAGATCCAATACGGATGAAGAATAGAAGACAAGTGTCGGCTAACCGCATTTGTATATGCGGATGACCATAGAACAAATGCTGACAAGTGTTTATTCTTCCGCATTAACAAATGCGGATAGCCGAACACAAATGCTAACAGGTACTTTGTACATCCGCATTTACTAATGCGGATGCTTAGCAACAAATGCGCCAAGGGTTTGTTTATCCGCATTTGTCAATGCTGATGACCAAACACTAATGCTGAAGAAGAAAAGAAACGATGATAAAGATTATCACATCCACATTAGTTAATGTGGATGAACAAAAGAAATGCTGATGAAGACTTTTGTACTTAGACTAGTTCTCTGATGTATAGGTCAGGGATAGTTTAGTTAGTTTGTAAAAGGCATCTTGTCAGCCTATAAATAGAATAGAAAACCTCGTATGTGAGGTGACTGTTGATAGACATTCTAAACAATCAGAATATTTTGTTTAGTCTTATGTTCTCAAGGTGTATTGTTACTGTTTAATGCTCAAACCCTATCATTCATTGTAACTGATCACCTTTATTAATACAAAGAGCATTTATGAGTATTTCTTGCATTCAATGTTCATTCATTGTTTGATTCCGCCATACAATCATTGACTCAATCATCATATTCGGTTCTTGTGAGATATCATTCTCACACCCAGTCAATTGGTATCAGAGCTTTGGCTAATGGTTCTTCTCCAGATCTACCTAGATCTAAGCTGAACTCGATTGATCGGGTGATTGAGTTGCTGATAGAGCATTCGACTACCTCTACTTAGCATACAAGTTGAAAAACCACAGAAACTCTTCGAACAATCATTGTTCACCCATACTCATCTTCAAGAACAAACCCGAACAGTTGCTCAAATCTTAAAAATCACATCAGAAACATACAAAACATCAGCAGATCTGGTTACTTAAGCCTGTTTTGGACTATTTGGACTAGTTGGACTTAACAATCAATCTAATCATTATTCAAACAAGTTAAAAACAGCTTACTAAAATGGATTCACATAATTTCTTTGAACTTGGTCATACTCCAAAACTTCCTATGCTTAAACACAAATCTGAGTTTAAGCAATGGAAATCAGATTCATGAACTATAATACAGGTGTAGATCCGGACTATTGGATTTCAATATGTAAAGGGCCTCACATTGAAACCTTTCATCACTCCAATGTGTGAAGGAAGCAGTGAAGTGGCTGAAATTAACAAGGACAAGCTTGTTAATCAATATGAAACCTTTCATCACTCCAATGGGGAATCAATATCTAAACAACTGCATAGATTTATGAAGCTGGTGAATGATTTAGAGATCATGGGGGTAACATACAAAGTCAAAGGACTAAACAAAAAGATGCTTCACAGCCTTCCAGAAAGTTGGAAACAAAATGTTACAATGCTGAAAAACACTATTGATCTAAAGAGCACCACTTTGGACATAATGATTGCCAAAATAGAAGCTCTTGAACTGGATGAAAGCAGCAGGAACCTTGGTGGACCTTGAGTTATTAAAGCTTACAAATTTCCATCAGACACTCACTCTGTGGAAAATGCATTCATCACTGAGGATGATGATTTTCTCTCCTCAAGAGAGCAAGTGAAGACAACTGGTTTCATTGCAGCACCAACAACAAACAAGCCATCTACATCATATCAACCAATAGGGTTTATTGCCACTCCCTCAACTACTCATGAAGATCCATGATCAGAAGAGCAAAATGCAACTTACAATGCCTTTGTTGCTAGTTTTGAAGCTTACTTGGAGGCAGACTCACTTCTGCTCATCTGATCCAAGAAGACTTGGAAGAAATGGATTTGCAATGGCAAATGGCTATGATAGCAATGAGAGCCAAAAAGTTCTTCGGAAAAGGGAGAAAGCTTAGCCTCAATGAAAACACCAAACATGGATATGACAAATCCAAGGTAAAGTGTTTCAACTGTGGTGTGACTGGCCACTTCTCAAGAGAGTGCAATGCTCCTAGAAGAAACAACAACAATTTGCAAAGGAATTCTCAGGGTCAGTCGTCTTCACAACCAAGCACAAGCTTTCACTCCAACAATCAACAACAACAGTATCATCACCAACAACAACATCAACAACCATATCAGACAAATCAAGCACATAGAAGCAGTCAAGCATCTTCAAAAGCTATTGTCATTAGACAAGATGGAGTGTGTGATTGGAGTTTGTATGCAGAAGAAGTAAAGCCTCAATTTCAGAATCATGCACTCATGGCTCACATCAATGATGGCCCAACTCCTATGGCGTTTGAGGTAAAATCCAACCTTCGTAGTGATAAATGCATTACTGAACTGCAAGGTTATTGTGAGCATAATCATAAACTGCCTGCTAAAATAAAAGAAGAAAAAGTCAAGTCAGAGATGCTCAAAAGAGAAATTAAGGGCTTTGAAATAAAAATCAAATCACTCATCTCTGACATTGAAAAAATTGCATGGTCAAAAGTACACTGTTGCAGCTGAGAATGAGCAGCTAACTGAAAAGTTAGCTCAATCAAAAACTGAGCAATCACTTACTGAAGTGAAACTTGAAAAGTTTCAAATGTCTTCAGTCAAGCTACAAGAGATGCTAGACTCACAAAAAGATCCCAAGGATATGACTGGGATTGGGTATAATTCTTGTCCCCCACCTTACATTGACAACTACACTGTCATACCTGAATCTATCATACTCAAATAGCAAAATGAACCTAACACTATTGAACCAAAATCACTAGTAAAACAAGTCACAAATCGTCAAATTAAACCAGATGTTTATATTGAAAAAAATGAGGAGAAAATTAAATTATGTCACCCAATTAATTTCAAGGAGTGTTCACACAAGACAGTGAATGTCATCAAACCAATAAGCCCAATCAAAGCCATTGTCCCATTTGTGAAATTTATACCTGAAAATTCAAAAGAAAAGAAGAAAATCGTGGCTTCAGTGAAACCTTCTGCTGAAAGCAGTTCTGATTATGAGATTAAATCTCCAAAAAAGTCAAGCAAATCAGACAAAGTTTCACTGCCAAAGAAAAACAAGATTTCAATGGTATCAAAAACAAAAATCAATTCAGACCCCTAATCTTCAAAATTAAAATAGGGAGTTGGTTTTGACATTTGTAATAAAGAACATGTGAATCAATTAGAAACGGGGGTAGAAGAAAGGTAAGAAAGCAAAAACAATCCAGAAAAGACAAATCTAGTAGTGTTGTGAAACAAACTACTAAAAGGGCTGATCTTGCTTCCTCACCAAAGGCAAAGGTTGAGACTCAGTTGAAAACAGGTAAACCCACTGAGTCCTCAACATTAAGATCAGCTTCAAAAGACAAACAATTGTATTGTGATACGTGTGAAATGTCTAATCATAGTACAGAGAAGTGCTATTTCAATCAATACTGCTATATCTGTGACATGAACAATCATTCCACCAAAAACTGCTATTTTAATAAATATTGTTCAGTCTGTGATATGACCAACCATAATACATCTGATTGTTTCTTCAAGCAAAAAGGGTTGAGAATTCCCTAAAACAAACCCATCTCACCAATATCATATGTGAAACCCAAAATCAGAAGCCATTTTCATAATAATCAATCAAGGACTTCTAGTTTAGATAATGACATGGGTAACATAAAATAGTTGAAGAAAATTCAAAGAAACAAATATCACAACATCAAGCAAACATCTGATCTTCATAAACCAAAAATGATGTTTGATAATCATAATCGGGTCAGATTTCTTCAAAGAAATAGGGACCAAAGGTATCAATATTCTTCTGACTCCTAAGATGAAATTGATGAGATGAAACATGCAAAATATCATTAGAAATCTCCCAAATCACCTCCCTCTAAGTCACAGTTTAGAGAAAAGTACCAAGAAGTTACTATCATGGATAGAAACGGGAAACCCAAGACCATCATGGCCTGGGTTCCACAATCTAACTAGTTCGTTTATGCTTGCAGGGTCATTCATACAGGTCCAACAGTTTATGGTACGTGAATAGTGGATGCGCCCAACAGATGAATGGAGATTGTTCCCTCCTTCATGACTTCAAGCATATACAAGGAAATATTGTGGCATTCTGAGGAGATTCGCAAGGTGGCAGAATCACTGGTGAAGGATCTGTGACGAATGGGATGCTGAGCTTCGATAGACTGAACTACTGTGAACAACTGAATTTCAATCTACTCAGCGTGTCTCAAATCTATGACAAGAAATATTCAACTCACTTCACTGACACTCATTGCTACATTCTGAAAACAGGATTTCCAAAACCTGAAAAATGGGTTGTCTTAAAGACCCCGAGGAAGAATAACATCTATGTCTTAAACCTTAATTCTGCCATTCCAAAAGAAGAAACATGTCTTCTATCAAAAGCATCTTTTGATGAGTCACAGCTTTGGCACAGACGTTTGGGACACCAATTTTATAAAACATGAATAGATTGGTCAAGGGAAACCATGTCATTGGTTTACCCCAAAAAGAATTTCACTTTATTGATCACTGTTTAGCGTGTCTCAAAGGAAAACAACATAAATCTTCCCACAAGCCAAAGCTGGTGAACACAAACAATTCTCCATTGAAGCTACTTCATATGGATCTTTTTGGACCAACTCATGTCATGAGTATTGGAAAGAAATAGTATTGTTTGGTGATCATTGATGACTTTTCAAGATTTACATGGTTGTTCTTTTTTACTTCATAAAAGCAAAGCGTCCCAAATAATAAAAGATTTTATCACAAAAATTGAAAACCGACTTGATCATAAGGTCAAAACAATCAAAAATGACAGTGGGACAGAATTTAAGAATGAAGATATGAGTTCGTTCTGTACATCCAAAGGCATTGCTCATCAATTCAGTGCAGCTAGAACCCCTCAACAAAATGGGGTAGCTGAAAGGAGAAATAGAACACTAATTGAACAGCAAGAACAATGCTAGCCGATGCTAAACTGCCAATAACCTTTTGGGCAAAAGCAGTTAACACATCGTGCTGTGTGTAGAATAGAACTCTAATTGTAAAAGAAAGCAACAAGACTCCATATGAACTTCTTTTTTACAGAAAACCATTTATTGGATTTTTCAAGTCATTTGGTAGTCCTGTTTCAATATTAAACCCGAGACTATTTGGGAAATTTTTAATCTAAGCCTGATGAAGGATTCTTTGTAGGTTATTCTTCGTTTTCAAAGGCTTACAGAGTGTTTAATCCTAGATTAAACATTATTAATGAATCAACAAATGTTCAATTCAAGGAACCTTCATTTCCTAAATCTACAAATGGTCCCGACTGGTTGTTAGATATTGACTCATTTACAAAATATTTTGATCAATTTCACTTGTCTGATGCAGGAAACCTACATTCATCCGAACCATATTCAGGAGTAGAAAAAAGAGACGACTTTCCAATGGTTCCTCCAACCTATTCTGATCACCTGAATGAAGATGTTCCATTACAAGCTGATCCTGTCAGACAACCATCTCAAAATCAAAGTGTTTCAACTGAAGCTGGTCCTAGCTTGTTACCATCACCTTCAGAAGACCCACCAACTTAAGTCAAAAATCAAGATCAAGCTACACCTCTAGTTGAAACAGAAAGAACCTCAAATGATGGAAGTAATCAAAGTGCTTCTAATGCTGAAGCAGTCACTCAAACAGAGTCTGATTATCTTCATAACTCCCCAATAGTACAAGATGAAGGTGCCTCTCACCAAGATGATCTGAATGCCTCCAATCTTGATGTAACCATTGCTGGTGACTCAATTCCAACCACCAGAATACATAAGAATCATCTAGTAGAAAGCATTATTGGTGAACTTAATGAACGGGTGACAAGAAGCAAGTCAAGTATTGCAAACATCTGTTTGTTCTCATGCTTTCTGTGTCAAACAGTACCCAAGAATATCAAAAAGGCTCTTCAAGACAATAGTTGGATTGAAGCAATGCAGGAAGAATTGCTACAGTTCAAGAAACAAGAAGTATGGCAACTGGTAGATCTTTTCGAAGGACAATATCCTATCGGTACCAGATGGCTATACAGAAACAAAACTGATGTTAGAGGGATTGTCATCAAAAACAAAGCAAGACTAGTGGCACAAGGGTACACAAAAAGAAGGAATTGATTATGACGAAGTGTTTGCACCTGTTGCCAGATTAGAAGCAATAAGAATCTTTCTTGCATATTCAGCATCCATGAAGTCTATTGTTTATCAAATGAATGTGAAGTATGCTTTTCTGTATGGAAAGATTGCTGAAGAAGTCTATATGAGTCAACCACCAAGATTTGAAGATTCTGATTTTCCTCATAGGGTTTACAAGCTTGACAAAGCCTTGTATGGTCTTCACCAAGTCCCAAGAAAGTGATACGAGACTCTATCATCTTTCCTTCTTGAACATGGATGTGAAAGAGGAAAGATTGATCTGACTCTTTTCAGAAAGAGAAGAGGAAGAGACATGTTGCTGGTCCAGATCTATGTGGATGATATCATTTTTGGCTCAACAAACAAGCAACTCTGTAAAGATTTTTAAAGACCTTATGCATTCAAAAATTCAAATGAGTGCAATGGAGGAACTCACATTCTTTTTAGGAGTGCAAGTCCAACAGATGGCAGATGGAATCTTCATCAATCAATCAAAATATGTGAAAAGAATGTTGAAGAAATTCCACCTTGCTGACTGTTAGTCTATCAGAACACTTGTGGATATTAAAGTGAAGATAGGTCCAGATCCAGAGGGCAAATCAGTGGATCAAACTCACTATCAATCTATGATTGGTTCATTTATGTATCTAACAACAAGTAGGCCTGACATTATGTTTGGTGTTTGTGTGTGCCAGATATCAAGTAGATCCCAAGGAGTCTCATGTGAATTCAGTCAAGAGGATATTCAGATATCTTAAGGGCAAGCCTGCTCTTGGATTATGGTATCCAAAGGAAGGAGACTTCAATCTCTATGCCTACACTGACAGTGATTATGGGGGACGCAACTTCAATATGAAGTCCACATCTGGAGGTTGTCAATTTCTTGGTCCCAGACTGGTCTCTTGGCAGTGCAAGAAGCAGACAAACGTATCTGTTTCAACAGTAGAAGCTGAGTATATAGCAGCATCAGCTAGTTGCTCTCAAGTTCTCTGGATTCAAAACCAGATGCTTGATTATGTTTTTAACTTCTTGCACACTCTAATTCACATTGACAACACAACAGCTATTTTTATTACAAATAATCCAGTTTAGCACTCAAAAACAAATCATATTGAAATCAGATATCCTTTTTTGAGAGATTGTGCTGAAAAAGGGTTAATCAAAATGATTCAAGTTCCCACTGAAAATCAATTGGCTGATTTATTTACTAAGCATTTGAACCTAGTAGGTTTGAATTCCTAGTTCAATCAATTGGAATGATTAAACTTGAATAAAATAAAAAAAACATCAAAAACAATTCAAAAATTTTAGAAAAATTACAAAAAGAAGTCAATTTTAATGAAGAACATGATATATACATTCGGACATGATATAATTACAGTCGTTATATCATTCACTGTGCTTAATTCAAAATTTGAAAGACTAACATGACTTACCTGATATGTGGGTAGGCTTAACTTGGAAAAGAAGATACATGTTTTGATGAATTAAAATCTTATTCAATTGTGAAACACTCATCTCAGAGTATGGGTACGTATTGGCTTATCCAAGTGAATGTGTGTGTGGTAACCTAAACACACCAGGTAATGATATTCTATGAATCTCTTTCGCCTACATCAGTTTCTTCTCTATTTTGCTGAGCAAAGACCTAGAGAAACACGCACATAGTGCTGATGTAATGATACAAAAGATTCCTAATGAGGAACACATCCAAATTAGATGAATCAACAAAAGAACATTCCTTATGAATGAACAAAAAGAATCCCATCATGGATCACCTTCCAAAGTGAAGTGGAAAAGAATCCCAATATGGATCAAATCATGAAAATGATCAAAGTAAAAGAATTCCAATAAGGATCAGTGAAAATGAGATCTCATACTTTAAATGACCGGGCCAAGTAAGTTGTAAAAAAGTTCTACCATGCATTACATGAGGATGGTCGATCATACCATGCTTTTGTGTGTGAGGTACATTTTGAATAATCAAATCAACCAAAACATGATAAATATCACATGCATTAAAATATTAACCAAGTATGAGTTTAAGAGTACAAACATACCTTCAATCAAATAAGATCATAAACATGTCTATTTTACTAACAAAAAAGTGTATATGTGTAATGAAAGATTGATATGATCCCAACAAAAGGTATACTTTCTCTTTATGTTTAAATCAGAAAACAAGAACATCAAAAATATTTCATATTCAATAGTTAGAAATCTTTAAAGTTTCTATCTAGTTATGAATATAAACTTTAGGGGGAGTAATTTAAAATTTTGATTAGTAGGTATAGATATTTACTTTCTTAAATCTTATAAAACAAATAAAAAAGAAACTGACTGTGTTGTTGCAGAAGTTATACTATAGTATCTTAGCTTATGCAGATTCATGGAAGCATAAGAAGTCCAAGATCAGTCAAATAATAAGAAACTTGTATCATATCTGAGATACAAGTCAAACCAAGCAAGAACTGACAACCCTAACAATAGTCAAAAACTTCATAAGAGACAAGTTAATCAAAG
The DNA here is from genome assembly GCA_025215565.1 of Flaveria ramosissima. Classification (NCBI taxonomy): domain Eukaryota; kingdom Viridiplantae; phylum Streptophyta; class Magnoliopsida; order Asterales; family Asteraceae; genus Flaveria; species Flaveria ramosissima. Next base: position 71,517,398 of record CM046036.1, read on the forward strand.
ACAGGTCTTCATAACAAGAAACAAAAATCACAAAAACATAAATAATTTCTCTACAGAAACATTAAGTTTTGATTCAAGTTCAAAAAATAATGCGGGTTAGTGCATTGGTTAATGCGGGTGAAGGTAACCCATGCATATAACCAATGTGGGTAACTGTTTATGTCATTTAAAACAAAGTGAAACCAATACGGACAAGACAACTCTACCGCATTTGTCAAAGAAGTACACATAAAAAGTTTGAAGTGTTAAAAACCTATGCGAACAAAAGTGTTCAACCGCATTTGTTAATGTGGTAAACTTTTGTACTGCCGCAATTCTTTTTACTCATCCGCATTTCTTGAATGTGGTTGATATCAACACTTTTCATGTGTATCAAAATGAATAAACAAAGTGCTTAATCTCTACTGTCATGATGATGAATGTCAATTAATGCGGACATCGTTATTGTTCTGCCACATTTGTTGAAGTAAATGTGGATAAAGGAATTTTAGTCTACCGCATTTGTTACACTGAACAAATACTGGCTAACTTTTTTCAGCCTCATTTGTAACAGTAAACAAGTGCTAAACAACTTCAGCCAACCGCATTTGTCATAGTGAACAAATGCTGACTAACTTTGTTCAACCGCATTTACTACAATGATCAAATGTTGTTAAGTTTTTACTCTTCCGCATTTGTAACAGTACACAAATGCTGATGAACAAAACTCTTCTGCATTTGCTACAGTGAATTTAAAAATTGACCGCATTTATACTGAAACTTGTAGCTTTTGTAAAAGAAATTAATTGACTATTTAAAGCCATTCAAAAGGTCATTTAATACATTTCAAATTATAGAGACTTTATAGTGCGACGAGCGAATTTCACTGTTCTTCATCTATCATCATCACCATCATCAAACCTGTGTTCTACCTTCATTCTATCCGATTAGTCCTCAGTTTCGATTCGCTACAACTATAGTATCGAACAAAAGGTGATAATCCTTGAATATATGACCTAAAGTGTCGGACTTTTGAACCTGTGATGAACTTAGAACCCTAGGTCAAAAATGGAAACTCAAAATCAAACTTGGATTAAGAAATGATGATCATTTTCGGTTGCAATGAACAAGTTAACTAAGAAGATAACAACAAACAAGTGATTTTCACAAAATTGTTCATCATATGAACACATCACAACAAAAGATTGAAAATGTTGAAATATTTTGATTCTAAGAGTTAAAAGATGTTAAAAACAACAAATATAATCACTCCAAACATGAAAAACAAAATAATAGTGATTATTCATGATAACATCAAGTATAGGCATGATTCCTATGGAACAGTACCTATAAACATTCAATTTTGACCATAAAAAGTCAAACTTAGAAATTTAACTTGATGTATGCTTTACAATCTTATGAGTATTATCAAATCTTCTAATTCATATGTCTCTAATGCAGGGTACATGGCAAATCGCACTTGGAGTAAGCTCCATAATGTCAGTGGTTATCTTGACCCTGATGTACCCGAGGCAGAAGGTCTCAGAGAGATGATCAGATTTATATCCACTGCTCATGCAATTACAGTTAGACCAATTATTTATGAGAGATTCATAAGGTCTTTTTGGAGCACTGCTGAGGTGACAGAGACAGATTGTGTAAGGACTCTGTCTGGAAGAATCTTTGATGATCACACATTGGCCATCACTGAACAAACTGTGAGACAGTGTCTGCAGTTTGTTGATGATGCCAACACTCCCTTAGAGCTTGAAGATGATGAGATCACTACTTTCTTTGCCAACATTGGATATGAGGGAGGATATGAAGGCAAGCCAATTGTAAGGGGGTTAGTTGACTTACAATGGAGGTTCCTTATTCATCTATACTAACATTGTCTATCAAAGAGGAAGACTGGATGGAATGACATTCCAGTAACTACCTCATCTGCTATATGTGCTTTATGCACTAAAAGGCCATTCAACATGTCTTCTTATGTGTTTAATGGTCTGGTATCAAACATTCAGGAAGGAAGAAGACATATGTTCCTGATGTATCCAAGGTTCTTGCAATGCCTCATCAATGAAGCTTTCCCTAATATTGTACCTGATGGACCTGTGCTTGATATCCCTCATTATAATGCCAAGTCTTACAAGTACATTAAGAAGAGAGACCCAAGGAATTTTTACAGTGGAACCTTCTTTCCCTTGTTACCCTGGATACTTCAGCAGATTAATCCAGAAGAACATGCTGAAGAACAAGAGGCTCCTGTTGATGAGCCTAATCAAGAAGAAGAACAAGCTGCTCATGATCAACAAACTGTTGATGAGCCAGCTGTTGAAAGTGATGAAGGACAGAAGACAGTGTCCCCCAGGTTGATGTAGGGGGTGCTCTTCACATTAGGCCTTCTGTACATGAAGCTTATATAGCCTCACCTTTTATGCCCACACCAATACCACCACCACAAAGATCACCAATCCCATAACCAATCCCATCACCAAAATCACACCCCATTATCTCTCCACATATACCACCCATACACTCACCCCATGATTCACAAACCCACCATTCACCTGTGTCTCCTGTTCAATCATCTCTTGCTACTACTGAGCCTGTTGAGTATGGTGATTCTTCCAGCTCTTTAGAGGAAGCCAAATCATTATCTGATGAGGAGGATCATCAAAGACGGATGCCTGTTAGGCAGATTACTTCTAAGGTTTTCCTTCTGAAAGTGTTGCTGAATCAGAGGTGAATAGGCCTAATGAGAAGGATGAAATGATCTCTGAACTACTAAAGAAAGTAGCAAAGATGGAAGAATAGAAGATCTAGTATTATCCAATATAGACTTCTAGATTGATGAAAAAGAGAAGGAGTTAAAAGACTTGAAAGAAAAGTATGAGGTTGAAAGATCTAGTATTATCCAATATAGACTTCTATGGAAGAACAAGATGGGTTGATTGAAGAGCAAGCTGATATTATCATAGACCTGCAGAAACAGATAGAAACTCTAAACAAGAGAGTATCTGAGTTAGAGCTGCTTGTCATGATTAAAAGAGAAGTAGAAATAGAGAAAGATGATAAGGGAGAGAAAAGAGAAGAGAAAAGAAAAAGAGAAAGTGATAAAGATGATAGTGATGAGAGTTCATCAGGGGAGAGTGGTGATAACTCCCCTCCTGAAAAAAAGATTAAGTTCTCTGAGACTGAGAAAGGGACAGAAACAAGTGGATCATAACATGATGAATCCAGCTTGGAAATGGTGATCTACACAAGCAAACAAGAAGAAACTCACACTGAAGAGACTAAATTCAGTGATATGATTAAAGCCCTTGATATCTTCACTGCAGAAGAGTTTATTATAGATGATAAATTCTTGGGAGTTCATTGTTGATCAGAGGCAAGATGCTGAACCCATAGTGGTCATTCCTCAATCTCCTGTCTCAATTGAAAAGGAATTGATTATGCAAATAGTGCCTGCTGTATCATTATCTGATGAACAAAAGGAGCTTATTAGAAAATTATCTGAAGAACAACAAAAGAAAGAAGAATCAGCAGCTTCTCCTGATGAAACAGAAAAGTCAAAGGCTAAAAAAGTGCCTCAAGAAGCTGAAATGGCTTAAGCCTCTTCTGGTCCAAGAATGCAAACTTATACCAGAAGAAGAAAATACTTATTTGAAAAGGAAAAGGGTAAAAGACCAATAGTAGAAGAAGAACCAATCAAGAAAAAGCAAAAATATGACCCCCGAAGCCTTGCAGCCATTGTTGAATTCTTAGAAGAACATGAAAAAGCAGAAGCCCAATTGAAAAAGAAGGGTGAATTCATTGATTTGGAAGAAGGAGAGATAGAGGGTGGCTTTGTGGTTGATGAACCAATAGCTCATGAAATCCCTGTGAAGGAGAAGACATCAGTACAGGAGATGGTAGAGAAAGCCCAAACTGATGATATGATGGTAAAGGTAATGTTTTTGATCAACCATGGGTATGACCCTGATGAGGTATTTGGGTTGACATATGAGGGAATGAAGGCAGAAGAAGAAAAGTTAAACAAACTGCTGGACCCTACTTATGAGACTGAGTATGAAAAGACTCTTTCACCCATAGCTCCAGTGGTCAAATCATCCTCAAAGGCAAAGCAGACTTCCACTCCTCAACCACTGTATCCTGATCCCTACAGTATGACTGACAGGAAAATGAAGGACTATCTGTCTAATCAAGGATTCACAAAGAGAAAAATGGGCAACATGAAGACAAATTCCCTAAGGGCTGCCATCCTTAAGTTGAGTAATGAAAAGAAAGAAAGACTAAAGAAACTAGAAGAAGAGATTACCAGTAAAAAGCGAAGAACTAGAGTCTTAGCATAAGACATGGAACTCACCCATAGAGATCATGACTCTTTGGCACCTATTCTGCACATATATCCTGAGTGGTTTGCAGAGCCTTCACAGTTGAAACTTCAAGAAGGGCTCACCACTGCAGAGATGATTAGAGGTGTGTCTACTCCACAAGGCAAGACTGATCAGAAGATTATTGCCTGGAAGTATGACAGTGACTGGAACATGTTCATGGTTAAAAGGATTTCAGGATTAGTCCAATTCTTCACAAAGTACTCTGCTCTCTTGAACTCCCTGGAGATCCATGATCTGAAGGAACTAGTCAATCTAGAGTTGATCAATCACAAGGCTATGTTCAGGGGTTATGAGTTTGAAGATATTCTAAGGATGTTTAAAAGAACAGAAAACTTCAAATCTCTAAAGGCTATCTGCATAAGGAATGATAGATCCTTTGTTAACCCTTTTAAGAAGAAAAGAACAAAACCAGCAGAAGAAGTGGTGTTCCCTGAGCTTAAGGTGAAACCAACATAATCTTTAAAGAGAAAGATGGTGGCTAGAACTCATTCCTCCAAATCAATCTCAAATGTCTATTATGATGAAAAGACATATGAGTTGGTGATTAAAAGAAGATGGGGAGGAAAAGAAGGTGCTGAGATCAGATTGTTTAGTGGATATGAGGTGAGATTACTATGTGAGATTACTAGATGAATCCTATATCCATTACATATACACAAGGCACTTCAGAGAGATAACCGATAAGCTGGGAGAAGCAGACATGCACTCTTCTTAAAGTGCATTAAGATTCTGAAGATGGCATATGATAGAATCATTTCCAAGAGAGAACAGAGGAGGAAGAAGAAGACTCCTCTGCAGCTGGGAAATATTGTGAAGTTAGAGGTAGATGTGGACAGATACCTTCTGATTCATAGGGATGGATTGTCAACTGTGTCCATTTGGGAGCCTATTTCACTAAGAAAGCTACCTATTTAAGCCATTCACACTATGAGCCAGAGGAAGATTCATGTGTTAGTAGAGAAAATATGTTTGAAGCCAATGACTTGGTCAACATGATAAAGGCCATTCTGGACCCATCACTCACAGAACCACTAGTCTCCTCTCAACCTTATCTACCATCAAACCCTTGAAGTACTTAGGCTGCATAATCCTTAGGGGGAGTATTGTTGTAACCTAAAAGGATCATACATGCCAATTCAAGTGGTGGGTTGATGGTTGTTCTGTTGGAAATCCCACAAGTCCAAGAACCAATACGGATGAAGAATCTGCATGAAGAATAGAAGACAAGTGTCGGCTAGCCGCATTTGTATATGCAGATGACCATAGAACAAATGGTGACAAGTGTTTGTTCTTCTGCATTAACAAATGCGGATAGCCGAACACAAATGCTGACAAGTACTTTGTACATCCACATTTACTAATGCTGATGCTTAGTAATAAATGCGCCAAGTGTTTGTTCATCCGCATTTGTCAATGCTGATGACCAAACACTAATGCTGAAGAAGAAAAGAAATGCTGATGAAGATTATCACATCCGCATTAGTTAATGCGGATGAGAAAAAGAAATGCTGATGAAGACTTTTGTTCTTAGACTAGTTCTCTGATGTATAGGTCAGGGGTAGTTTAGTTAGTTTGTAAAAGGCATCTTGTCAGCCTATAAATAGAATAGAAAACCTCGTATGTGAGGTGACTATTAATAGACATTATAGACAATCAGAATATTTTGTTTAGTCTTATGTTCTCAAGGTGTTTTTTTATTGTTTAATGCTCAAACCCTAGCATTCATTGTAACCGATCACCTTCATTAATACAAAGAGCATTTATGAGTTATTCTTGCATTCAATGTACATTGATTGTTTGATTCCGCCATACAATCATTGACTCAATCATCATATTTGATCCTTGTGAGATTATCATTCTCACACCCAGTCATCAAACTTGAACTATAGTACCAGAAGTTCTAGTTTATGTCCAAATCATCCCAGCATCATGAAGAAGGTTGATCAGTTGTGTACCGTTGCTACACAACCTGAACCATCCAAATCCAAAGGTAGTTATCACCCTAAAAGAATTGCCACATCATCTGCAAAGATGAAGATGGAGAAGGAAAGTGATCAAGTTCAGTCTTGCTCCCAAAGGAAGACTCTAAGAAGGAATAAAATGGACTGTGTCATGTGTGGTAGTACTTCTCATCTTGCAAAGGATTGTCTCTACAATCCAAAAAGTATTGTCCACATGATCAAGAAAGAAACTTTTGAGTGTTTGAAGAAGAAGCAAGCTTCGGAAGCAAACTTGTTTCCTTTCGGAAGCTCCAACATGAAGAAGAAGACAAGTGAAAACTTACCTTCGGAAGAAATGTTGGTCTCGGAAGAAAGGAATACTTCCTAAGTACTGAAGCCTAATGCAGTGATAGCAAGATCTTTTAAAGGTCTAGTCTCGAAAACTTTCGAAGTTGTAAAAAATTCCGAGGCATTGAAGGTCAAGTCTAAGCATCTAAAGGTGGTGAGGAAAACAAAGAAAGACCAGGTGACTGAAAGTTCTTCATTAACATCAGCAAATGGTCCTTCAGATCTAACCATAGGATCAATTACTGTTACATTGTCTTCAACTTCTTTTGATAAGCCCAAGACCAACAAGGCTTGGGTTTCTAAATGTAACTGATCATCTTTTTTGTGCAGCAACATCTCAAGACAAAGAGTAATGTATGGATTATTGACAGTGCCTGTTCCAAGCACATGATAGGCAATGGATCATTACTCCAACATTTTGAGAAAATTGATGGAGGGCCAGTTGCTTTTGGAGGAGATGCTGGAGGTTATATTACTAGAAAGGGCAGTGTCACAAATGGTAAGATCCCTATTGAGAAGGTAGACTTTGTCAAGGAGCTTGGATACAATCTTCTGAGTGTATCTCAATTTTGTGATCAGAGCCATAACATGCTCTTTACTAAGCATGAGTGCATTGTTCTCAGGCCTAGGGTGGTCATTCCTCATGAGCATATCCTACTCAGAGGCCCCAGGAAAGGGAACATGTAGAAGATGGACTTGCAAGAAACATCTCCCTCAAGAGAAGTTTCATGCTTTCTATCTAAAGCCAATATTGATGAGTCTTTCCTCTGGCATAAAAGAATGTGCCATGTAAACTTGAAAAACATGAATAATTTAAGAATGATTTGGTAACTGGAAGTCTAAAGAAAGAGTTTACAAGTGATGATCACTGTGTTGCATGCCTCAAAAGGAAGTAACACAAGGTATCTCATAAGCCAAAGGAAAGAAACTCCATCACTACTCCTTACACTTGTTACATATGGATCTCTTTTGCTCCACCAGTGTAATAAGTCTAGGAAGGACCTCATATTGTTTGGTGATCTCTGATGACTTTACAAGATTCAGTTGGGTTTCGCTTTCTTAAAACTAAGGATGAGACTCCTGAGATCTTAAAAAAATTTCATCTTAAAGATTGAGAATCAATATGATCACAAGGTCAAAATCATAAGATGTGATCAGGGAATTGAATTCAAGAACCAAATACTTGATACATTTTGTGATTAAAAGGGTATTACAAGACAATATAGTGCTCCCAGGACTCCTAAGTAAAATGGCGTTGCTGAGAGGAGAAACAGGACACTAATTGAAGCCGCAAGAACTATGTTGTCTGACTCTAAACTCCCCATCACCTTCTGGTCATAAGCAGTAAACACTGCTTGCTATGCACAAAACAAAGATTAAGTAGTCAAGACTCATGGTAAGACTTCTTTTGAACTATGGCATAAGAGAAAACCTTTCATTGGTTTTCTCAGGTCATTTAGATGTCTTTGTACCATCTTGAATACCAAAGATCAAATAACCAAGTTTGATAAGAAATCAGATGATGGACACTTTATTGGGTATTCTTCTCAAGCTAAGACTTATAGAGTATACAATCTCAGAACTAGAGTAGTTGAGGAGTCGGCCAATGTGACTTTCAATGAGCACACTCCTAGTGTGAAAGGTTCTGGTGCTGATTGGTTATTTGATCTTGATTTAGTTACCAACTATTTTAACAAATCTTATGAGAATGTTTTAGGGTCCACAGATATCTTATCAGCAGGTGATCCTGATCCAGGATTTAAGTTGAGAATACCATCAAGTTATACTACTTTAGCTCCAGTGGTAACTAACTCTATTGATGGAGTTCCTATCAGCACAACCATGTCAAATTCAGCTGGTACATCTGAGGTGCCACTAAATTCTAGCTCAGAGGCACAACAATCAAATGAAGGAGTTGCAAATGTGGAAGGAAACGGTGGTGGTGACAGTGATCAAGAATTTCTTGATGCTGACAACCGCTCCATTGAAGACAACATAAATGATGTAACACATTAATTGGATCAAGTCTCTCTTGATAAGTGTGCTGATGTGGTGGGAGATACTTCAATGCTTGATCTAAATTTCTCTAATTTAGATCCCTCTAAGCAACTTGCTGTGATCCCTCAACACAGGATCCACAAGTCTCATCCCACCACAAACATCATTGGAAATGTTGACACATGGGTAAGGACAAGAGGACAAACTCATGATGCAAATGTTTGTCTTCACTCTTGTTTCTTGTCCCAGATAGAGCCAAAGAAAGTTGATGAGGCTATAAAGGATGAAAGTAGGGTTAAAGCTACGCAGGATGAGCTGCTTCAATTCAAAAGGCAAAAGGTTTGGAACCTATGTCCTCTCCATCAAGGGAAGACTACTATAGGAACCAAATGGGTGTTTAGGAACAAAAAGGATAATAGAGGACTTGTCATCAAAAATAAGGAAAGACTAGTTGTATAAGGGTACACACAAGAAGAAGGAATTGATTGCACAAATGTCTTTGCTCCTGGTTTTGCAGATCTTGATCATCCTAATTATGTCTGCAAGCTTGATAAAGCTCTTTATAGGCTGCACCAAGCTCCAAGAAAGTGGTATGAGACTTTATCTCAGTATCGCTTTTAGCATGGCTATAAAAGGGGAACTATAAATGGAACTCTCTTCATTGAAGGAATAGGGAATCACTTAATGCTAGTTCAAGTATATGTAGTTGCCATTATCTTTGGGTCAACTAATCCAAAGCTCTGCAAAGACTTTGAGAAGCTGATAAAGAATAGATTTGAAATAAGTGCCATGGGAGAACTCAATTTCTTTCTAGGAATTCAATTGAAGCAAGTTGACAGTGGCATCTTCATAAGTCAGTCAAAGTATGTACAAGACATAATTAAAAGATTCAACAAGACTGAGTGTAACATTGCAAAGACACCCATAGCCAGAAACCACTCCTTTGGATCAGACATTGAGGGGGTATGTGTAGATGAACACCTTTACCGAGCTATGATTGGGTCTCTTATGTATCTTGCAGCTAGCAAGTCTGATATCATGTTTGCTATATGTATTTATGCGGATATCAAGCCAACCCCAAGATGTCACACCTAGTCATTGTCAAGAGGATTCTAAGATACCTTAAAGTTGCTGCTACATAAGGCCTCTAGTATCCAAAGAATTTTGACTTCAACTTGTATGCATATACAGATAGTGACTATGGTGGGTGCAATATGACTGCAAAGTCTACATCTGGGGGATGTTAATTCCTTGGTGGAAGGATTGTCTCATGGCAATGCAAGAACCAATCTGGTGTGTCTGCATCAACTGCAGAAGCTGAATACATTTTTGCTGCTAGCTGTTGTGCTCAAATGCTTTGGATTCAGAATCAGATGACAAATTATGGATTCAACTTCAAAGAGACTCCCATCCACATAGTCAACAATAGTGCTATCTCTATTACAGAGAATCCTATACAACACTAAAGGACAAAACACATCAATATCAGGTATCATTTAATTACATATAACTTTGAAAAAGGACTAATCAAACTAGTCAAAGTTAACACAAATAAATAATATGCAGATCTGTTTACTAAAGCTTTTGATGAACAGAGATTTAAATATCCTATATTAGCTATTGGGATGATTAACTTTGAGTAGATTTTCTTTAAACTTAATTCATATTATTTCCAAAATCTGTGTGTCCTAAGTTGTCTATTTAATCACCTTCATAAGCTTTTGTTTACTTTGGAAGAAAAATCATTTAAATGATATTTCTTAGATTTTTGAAAATTTTGATCATTTTATTTCTTGGAAGATATATATTTACCTTCGGAAGAGAATTATTTCTTCAAAACAAATAACTACTTAAGTGATTTTACCTTGGGAAGAAATTTCCACAATATCTTCCGAAGCTTAAAAACATTCTTGAGTACTTATATGTTCTTGAAGAACAATTTTCTTCCGAAAGCAATTATGTCTCGGAAGTTTTATTTTCCTTAGAATAATATCACTGAGTCTTGATCTCTTCCGAAGCAAAATTTTTTAAACTCTACGAAATATCTTCCGAAGTCATTTTGGCTTCGGAAGATTTTTATCAAAACTTCGAAGAAAAAATTACCTTCGGAAGATTTTAGACTTCCAAGAAAACTAACTTTTTAGGCACCTTTTCAGAGGTAAAACCGATATCCGGATTTCAAAGTTTATCCTCTTTAACTTTGTCTCAAATCCATTCTATACATGTTTACCCAATGGTTCCTCCTCTTTCACTCTCTTCTTCATCTAAAACTCTTCTAAACCTAAATTCATCAAAAACCAACATTGTTTTATCTTCCTTCACCTTTAAGCTCTCACAAATGGCCAACCTCAACCGTAGAAACAACCCTGATTTCTCCATGCAAATCCACAGGCAGCACAATCAGGTGGCCCTGTTGGACTCTGAGAAAGATTCTAGTTTCTCAGATGTTTGTTTTTTTCTTGCTCTGTCCAACTACTTTACCTCCCTTACCATTGATCCTCCACTTTATGAGGATTAGCTTTTGGAATTCTGGAAGACCTATCAAGAGGACATTATGGATGGGGAGAAGGCACTATGTGCTAGAGTGCAGGGGAGAATAATCTTCATTACTCTAGCCATCATCAATACACACCTTCAGCTGGATGATGTAGAAGGTGAACTGTCCTTCCCAAAAGCCGAAGTAAATCACTCCTTGAGAAGATGGGCAATGAAGGAGATTTCTCTGTAAAGACCTTCAGGAAAGGGAAGGTCTCATCTCAGTGGAAGTACCTACTCCATGTGGTCATCCACAGCTTGTCCAACAAGCATGGAGGATGTGACCATATTCCGAAAGATCTCTCCTTCATAGTACATGGAATGGTTAAGGGGGTCAAATTCAAGTACTCACAATTTGTTTATACTAATTTATTTACTAATTTAGACTCCTTAGAGTATTACATGTTTCCTAGATATGTTCAACACATTCTTAATTGTGAACTGGGCTCACAGTTGAGGGGAACATGTAATATTCTTAAATTAGGATTGATGAAGCCCGGCATCTTTAAAACCATGACGAAGCCAACTGTTGACTTCTCTAGGGTAGAAACAGCCCTTGTCCCAGAAATGTTAGAGCTCATTGCTCAAGGTGAGAACCTAGCAACACAAGCTAGTGTTGAACCCACACCTTCTACCTCACAACCACAAAAACAGCCCCAAATCATCCACACTTACCAGAGAAAATCCAAAAGTACCCCTACACAAGCTCTTAAGCTTGTGCAGGCCCCCATACCACAACCCATACAGGAAGAAGTGGACACTAGAGCTCCCACTTCTCCTGAGGAGCAAACCACTCCCATCTCACAAACAAATAGTGTTGAGGTTCCTCATGCTTAGCATGATGAGCTCATTAGCCAAACAACCTTAAGCCTTCACTCAGAGTCTCAAAACTCTACTAAACAACCTTCAGGGGACAACTACCATCCTTAGCCTCTTAATCTCAACCAACCGATACCCAACCTAGAATTCTATGATGTTGAAGAAATGGGATTCAGTGAGTATCATGAGTCTCTCTTCTCCTCCCTTACTCAAAGAGAGATGAGTACTCCTGCCTCTCCCATGCCTAGCCCACATCATTCACCCATTACCAAGGTGGATCTCCCTGAACCTGTTCAAGTGGTCTATGTGGAAGAGGCTCACACTTCCGTAAGTGATACATCATTAGGACCTCAACCGTGGCAACTCAACCCACTAACACTTCACTTAAAGTTGTTAGTGAGTAGGGGAAATCCAACAGCCAAGAACCCTATGCTGGTGATGAGGAAGAAGACTTTGGTCCTATTCTATCATCCCTCCATGATTCTTCTGATGAAGATGAGGGGAACATGAGGCTAAAGGTGTAAAAACTCTCAACGCAAAACAGGGTCAATGATTAGCAACTTGAGATTTTAGGTGACTACCTTACAAAACAAGGTCAATCATCAGCAACTTGATATTTCTTATATCAAGGAGAAACTAGCTGGGGGATCTTTAAGGAGAGCTCATCCAGGAACACGAGAACCTGTGAATGTGATAGATCTAACTCCTAGCTCACCAATACAAGAAGGTGATGCTACCAAAAAGGGGGAGAAAGTCTTAACAATCACAGAACCTAGGAGTTCTTCACAAAGTATTGACATAGAGGATTCACCACCCTCACTTGCAGTTGTCCATACTCAGCAACCTTCTCAAGTTCATATTGATGTGGACTCACTCATTTAGAGTTTATTTGAGGAGGAAAAATCCAAGGGCAATGTCATCCCCACCCAAGGAGCTTCAAATTACATACTAGGGTGGAGGTATGATACTGAGAGAAGAGCCCTCATACTTCAGAGAATTCAAGGGCAGCAAGAGAACTTTAACTTTTAGACCATGAACTACTATGAAGGTTTTGATCTTGTTAACATGCCATTTGCCAATCTAACTCATCATAGGCAAGCTGAAAGAAAGGCTGAAAGGATACAAGACATGATTGCTGAAGTGTTCAAAGCAAGGAGACAAATGTAAAGGTTTCTCACAACCTCTCTTTGGCTAGAGTCTGACTGCTACATCAGACAATAAAGGCCAAAGCTCTCTCCACCCTGAGTCATAAAGATCTGTGGGTGACAAAGGGAAAAGGATATTGAAACCTAAGAAGATTGAGGAGGAGGAAAGAGAGAGGAAGAGGAAGTTAAGGGGAGAAAGTTTTGGTGGGCCCTCAGTTTTAATGGAAGCTGCTATCGGGGCTGCTCACAGACCAAATACTCCAAATGATAAGTTGAGAGCAGCCGGGATACACTATTTAGGGACCAGGAACTATGATATTGATAAGATCATCTCTCTCCCTTTAGAGGAATTGAATGAACTTGCAGAAAAAGAGTTCTCTATGGAGAGGAAGGAGGCAGAGGATGTAGAGTTGCTCCTCAAGATTAAGGAAGAAAGAAGGTAGAAAAGGATGTACAAGCATGCTCCTACCCTCTTCCCAGTTCAAGAAAATCCTGCAAGAGAGGCTGTGGAAACTCAACAAACTCAGGTAGACAAAGAAATTGACAGACAAAACATGATCAACTACCTGAGTGCGATATGTCTCTATCAGGAAGCTCTACTTCTTCCCTTGTCATATGAGTATATTGAATTGGAATTGTAGGGGTTTTAACATGTTTATCAAAGCTTCATACAACATTATTTATATGAAAACGCAGCGGAATAATCTTTTAAAACATATTAAGATCTTATTATAAAACCCATTTTATAATAACCCCAAGCCATGGATCTTTATACATAATGCATACAAGTGAAAGAACACTAGATAGTCAAGAAACTACAACCTTTGTAGCTTCCTAAATCCGAAAATAAGAAGATGAGGATGATGAGATTTGAGGCTGAAACTTCAAGCTAGAAATCCTCAAGAGATGATACCCCAAGCACGTGCAAAACACCTCTCTATGCTAGGATCGAACACCAAGTTGTAGCCTCTCTTCCTTGTGAAGTTTTTCAGCCAAGAACCAAGCTTAAAGCTGAAATATTGTCTTCTCTATGTCAAAATCCGAATCTTGAAAGAGAGAGAGAGAGAGAGAGAGTTCTTGTGTGTGTAGGTTGAGTGTATGTGTGAAATGAATTGATGATCATCTAATGCATGTGCTTGGAACAAGTAAAAGCATTCCCAAGACACAAGGGGGCGGCCGAAAATGGGCACCCCTTGGTCTCTCACCAATTCAAATTTTAATTTTTAAAATTTCCATCCATACATTCACCTTTTTATAAAATTAAACCAATTTAATTTTATAACACATATAACTAGTCTTTTGTTATTGTTTAACTAATTTAAACAATGCACAAGAAATCCCTCATGAACAAATTACATTATATATAATGATGTTCATCTACAAAAGTAATTATTTAGAAAATCCAATTTTCTAAATTGGTGTAACTTATTATTTGTTAAGATCTTATCAACAAATAATTTATCTTTCGGTGTTTGTTAGGCTTGTTATTGGGTATGACCCGACTTGGATCATATCACACTAGCCACATCAATTTTATATGTATCTTGGGCAGATCAAATCTTTCAATCTCCCACTTGCACAAGATTCATAGAAGATTGATGCAAGCAGCAAATAACGCCTAGCAACGGTTTGCTACCCCTAATGTATATGATTAAGTGCCATTCAATAACATCATCCTTTTCAAGTACCTTACTTGAATATGTTTTTAGGTGAATTAATCATCTATCCTTTTGATACAGATGTCATGTTAAATCCAAGAGACACAGAATAGTCATTCTCTGATGATTTAACTTTAACAGGCCTTAGACATCTAACTCTCAACGAATAAGAGGAACAAATTCCATCTTGATTACATACGTCTCTCACAATCACCTCATGTCATACCTGAACTCAGCCTTATGTACTGCCTTTTCAGAACAGCAAAGGACTAAGTCAAAGTACAATACTTGGTGAATATCGAGACCCAATATGTATCTCAGGTCTGAGGATACAATGATATTCGCCTTTACTCAAAATTTCTTATGACTAATCAGAAGATTCCATGCAGAAATAATTGAGTGCGGGTCAGTCCAATATCTATGTCCCATAGATATCAATGAACCTTGGTAACAACCTCTTGCTCTATATTCATATCTTATGAACATCAACCAATCCAAGTTCATTATAGTCTTACATTCATAGTTGTTCCCACAAGTATGATCGACTACGGACGTTTAGAATAACTTATTTATTCACGGATTTAAACATGCTAAAAGAAGAACAAATGAAATAATAACCATGTAAATAAGTCAAATAACATAAGTTCCAATATCCAAATACAAAATACGACATCAAACCCAGTCACTGGAATATCTAAGTCCCATGGCACAAACATGACCCTCATGCTTTGCCTTTTCAAGGAGCTTTGTGAGTGGATCCGCAACGTTTTTATCAGTGTGGACTTTGCGAATACATATCTTTCCTTTTTCAACTTCATCCCTTATGTAGTTGAATCTCCGTTCAATGTGCCGAGTCTTTTGATGAGCACGAGGTTCCTTGATTTGAGCAATCGCACCTTCGTTGTCACAAAAGATCTCTAGGG
Organism: Flaveria ramosissima; assembly: GCA_025215565.1. Lineage (NCBI taxonomy): Eukaryota > Viridiplantae > Streptophyta > Magnoliopsida > Asterales > Asteraceae > Flaveria > Flaveria ramosissima. The sequence continues at coordinate 71,533,143 of CM046036.1, forward strand.
GATCCTGAATGGAAGGGACTACCCCTAGATCGGCTATGAATTTCTTCAGCCATGCAGCTTCCTGTGCTGCCATTGAAGCGGCGACGTATTCTGACTCTGTAGTGGACAACGCTACGACTTCTTGCTTTGAGCTTTTCCAAGAAATAGCTCCGCCATTTAGAATAAAGATGTACCCTGATTGAGATCGTGAATCATCTCGATCGGTTTGGAAACTCACATCCGTGTAACCTTTTACAACGAGTTCCTCTTCACCAGACCCGTAGATCAAGAACATGTCCTTAGTCCTCCTTAGGTATTTCAGAATGTTCTTGACAGCCATCCAATGACTATCACCAGGATTTTGCTGGTATCTACTTGTCATGCTTAAAGCGCATGACACGTCCGGTCTAGTGCATATCATTGCATACATGATGGATCCTATAGCAGATGCATATGGGATTGCCTTCATTCTATTTTGCTCCTCCTTGGAGCTTGGACATTGAGTTGTACTCAATATTGTCCCTCTTTGAATAGGTACAGTACCTTTCTTAGAGTTTTCCATCTTGAACCTTTTCAAGATCTTGTCAATGTATGCACTTTGATTCAAACCAATCAGCCGTCTTGATCTATCCCTATAGATCTTTATTCCCAGAATATAGGCGGCTTCACCAAGATCCTTGATGGAAAAACAACTTCCAAGCCAGGTTTTTACACCTTCCATGGTTGGAATGTCATTTCCAAATAGTAGTATGTCATCAACATACAATACTAGGAAGGTTATTGTGCTCCCACTAGCCTTTTTATACACACAAGCCTCATCAGCGTTTTTGATGAAGCCAAATTTCTTTACTTCATCATCAAAACGGTGATTCCAACTTCTCGATGCTTGTTTCAATCCATAGATTGATTTCTTTAACTTGCATACTTTGTTAGGATGTTTTGGATCAACAAAACCTTCAGGCTGAACCATATAGACATCTTCCTCAAGATATCCATTTAGGAAAGCGGTTTTGACATCCATTTGCCAAATCTCATAATCATAATGAGCTGCTATGGCAAACAATATCCTTATAGACTTAAGCATTGCAACAGGTGAGAAGGTTTCATCATAATCAACCCCTTGAGTTTGAGTGAAACCCTTTGCTACAAGTCTAGCTTTGTAAGTATCCAAGTTTCCATGCATATCGGTTTTCTTCTTGAAAACCCACTTACTTCCAACTACTTTGGAATTAAGAGGTGGCTCAACAAGTTCCCAAACTTGATTGTCATACATGGATTGCATCTCAACGTTCATGGCCTCAAGCCATTTGTCACAATCCAAATTGGACACTGCATTATGATATGTGGTTGGTTCATCTGAATCCACCACATAGCATCCATCCATGAAAAATCCATATCTTTCAGGTGGATTACTAGTTCTACCACTTCTGCGAACGTTTTGTGTGTATTGATCAACCCCTTGATCATCCTCAACGTCCTCACGTTGAGTGCTAGTTTCAACCAAACGTGCATCGGGCTGTGTATCTTGATCCTCCTCAAGATCCACTGTTCTACTGCTAATTCCTTCCATAAGGAACTTAGTTTCTAAGAACTCACCCTTTCTGGAAACAAACACCTTTTGTTCCAGTGGATCATAGAAATAATATCCCATAGAATCTCTAGGATATCCAACAAAGATACACTTGGTGGATCGGACTTCTAATTTGTTTGGGGTGGGAGTCTTAACATAAGCCTCACAACCCCAAACCCTTAAGTATGATAGGGATGGAACTCTTCCATGCCATATCTCAAAAGGCGTCCTTTCCACCTTCTTGGTTGGGGCCATATTCAGAATACGAGCCGCGGAGAGCAAAGCGAAACCCCAAAATGATAGAGGCAATGTGCTTCTAGCCATCATAGATCGGACCATATCCAATAAGGTTCGATTCCTCCTCTCAGACACACCATTATGTTGTGGTGTTCCAGGTGGAGTGAGTTGTGAGACAATCCCACAACTCCTAAGATGATCTTGAAAAACATCACTTAGGTATTCGCCACCTCTATCGGTGCGAAGAATTTTAATTGACCTGTTGAGTTGATTTTCTACTTCATTCTTGAAGATTTTGAACATTTCAAAAGCTTCATCTTTGTGCCTTAATAAGTACACATACCCATAGCGACTATAATCGTCGGTAAAGGTAATGAAGTATCTCTCACCATTCCTAGTCATTGGCTTAAAAGGACCACATACATCCGAATGTATGATACCTAATAAATCTTTTGCCCTTTCGTTAGTTCCACTAAAGGGTGCCTTAGTCATTTTACCTTGTAGACAAGATTCACATACATCAAATGAATCACATTCATTTGTTTTTAAAAGACCATTCTTTTGAAGTATTTGTATACGTTTCTTGTTTATATGACCAAGACGACAATGCCAAAGGTAGGTATCACTCAAATCCAATTTAAGTTTTTTGGTGGTTGCTTGGTATATTGAGCTATCATATGTTGCGTTTTCATGAACCAATTCATAAATACCATTATAAGGTATAGCTTTAAAATAAAATACATGATTTAAAGAAACATGAATATCATTGTCAACAAACTTGAAATCATAATCATATTGTCTTAAACGGGAAACAGAAATTATGTTCCTAGTCAAACTAGGAGCATATAATACATTACTTAAAATAACTTCCAAACCATTTGGAAGTTTCAAAATGTAGTCTCCTTGGGCTTCCACATGAACCTTTGCACCATTGCCCATGAAGAGACTTATTTCCCCTTTCTCATAATGCTCATTTCTTTTGAACCCCTGCAACAAATTGCAAATGTGAGTTCCACATCCGGTATCTAATACCCATGTGTTAGAAGAAATAACATTTAATTCTATATGTATCATGTATATTATACCTGAGGTTTGCCCCGCATCCCTCTTTTCTCTCAACTCTTTGAGATAGACTGGACAATTTCTCATCCAATGCCCTATCTCACCACATTTGAAGTATGGGTCGTTTACAGCAACCTTTTGCTTCTTCTCCTTGGGCTTCGGAGGTTCCGCCCTAACAACCATCTTCCCCTTTCCTCCAACGTGCCCCTTTCCTTTGGCAACATTTGCCTTGGGAGGGGGTAGAGACCTCTTCCTTCTCCCACCTTCATTAATGGTGAGAACGGGTAAAACCCTTTTACCCATTCCCGCCTCAGCTGATTTGAGCATCGAATGAAGTTCATTTATGCTCTTGTCCCATCCGTTCATGTTGTAATTCATGACGAATGCCTCAAACTTTTTAGTTAGGCCATTAAGGATCAAATCCGTGGCCAACTCCTTTGAGACGGGACAGTTCAACCTTTGAAGGCGGTCGATGTGGCTTTTCATCTTAAGAACATAAGATGAAACTGATTGGGATTCCTCCATCCGACATGCATGAAGCGCTCGAACCGTTTCGAAGCGCTCCACTCTAGCTTGTTGCTGGAACGTTTCCCGCAGCTGAGTGATCATGTCATAGGCTCCATGGAGCTCATACTCCTTTTGGAGTTCGGGTGTCATACTTGCTAACATTAAGCAAGAGACTTGGATGGAGTCTTCCGTATATCTAATCCAATCATTATAGGCCTCCACATCCTCCTCGTTAGGTTCATCGGGGATGGGATCATCAAGAATATAGGCCCGCTTTTCTTGCTTGAGAACAATTCTCAAGTTGCGGTACCAATCCATGAAGTTGTTAGGTGTTAGACGATCCCTTTGAAGGATCGCCCTAAGAGATTGGTTGTTTTGGTTTGGTACATCGTTATTAGCGTTGGTGTGATCGGCCATCTACAAGATTTTACAAAGTTCCATTTTAGTAATCGTTGATATAATTATACATTTCATTTATTAATACCCTTTACGTCTCATAGACTATTAATAAAAGAAAATATTTTTAGAATCCAACGTTATATTTAAATATTGGTTAGGTGACCTTTATCCCATTATTTAAATAAACAAGGTAGTCATAAATGACAATTGCAACCCATTGCAACTTCTAGTGGTATGGGATCATTTAAACATCTTATGTTTATAACGGCATGTTTACCCCATCAACACCTTTTATAAAATACATTTTAGGTGATCCATTCAATATATTTTATAAATCAAGTTGTCCTACTTACACACACGTGTGAGTTTACCACATAAGTGGTTAGGTGACCTTTATCCCACAAACATGGCATTATCACCTCAAGTTACAAGTTCCCTCAAAGTGGTTAGGTGACCTTTATCCCACTAAGAGTTTGCAAGTAACTTAAGTGTTGTGTAAAAGGATGGTGTTTAACTTGTTTTTCAAAAGGGATTTATAATTTCACAATTCATGTTTTAGAAAAATCCATGTACCATATGATTGTATGCATTCAACCATATGGTACCTATTTGGTTCTTATAAATAAAACCCATTTTATTTTGCAAACCATTAACTCCTTTTTATAGACCCATTCTATTTTGCTTAATGATTTGAGAACCAATTTCTTGTATTAGCTTGTTCTAGGTGAAGTTTGTTAATGACATCCAAATATCCAAAACAAAACAACATCATAAGCATTCAACCAAGCATAACCAAAAAATCCATATATGCATAACAAAGCATACTAAGTTGAACACACTTGTTTAGCCAAAACAAGTGTGTCAAAAGGTCTTGTCCTAAGGGTTAAGAACATGACACATGGTTGACAAAAGGAACTCCCACTTGAATCCACATCTTCAAGCATCCTCTTTGTCCATCTTTTCTTCAAGTCTTGATCTTGAGCATCCTTACAAAATATGTATCCTAATACATTTTTCTAGTAAAGATAAACTCCTAATCTATTTATTACAAACCATATGAATGAATAGATTACAAAACAAGACTTAAAACAAAATAAATTATTACATGCCCAAATGAATACAACATGACAATCAATCATTCAATCCAAGTGGTCTAGGCTTTGTTATGCATAAACAACAACAATATATCCAAACATACATAAGAAGTCATTTTTTGGCAGCCCCTTAAACCCATGTTTTTGGCCAACATAAACCAAGAACAAAAGGGTTTAGTCCAAGCAAACAATAATCTTATAAACTAGAGTTTTAAAGATCCTAATGTGCATAATATAGCATCTTTAAAACATCAAAAGGGGCACCAAAATTGCCCTTTAAACCCACGGTTTTGGGCTGTCCAAAAGGGAAACAAAGTGTAATATATGTATGCATATGTATAAGTGGCTCTTGATGCCATTGTAGGGGTTTTAACATGTTTATCAAAGCTTCATACAACATTATTTATATGAAAACGCAGCGGAATAATCTTTTAAAACATATTAAGATCTTATTATAAAACCCATTTTATAATAACCCCAAGCCATGGATCTTTATACATAATGCATACAAGTGAAAGAACACTAGATAGTCAAGAAACTACAACCTTTGTAGCTTCCTAAATCCGAAAATAAGAAGATGAGGATGATGAGATTTGAGGCTGAAACTTCAAGCTAGAAATCCTCAAGAGATGATACCCCAAGCACGTGCAAAACACCTCTCTATGCTAGGATCGAACACCAAGTTGTAGCCTCTCTTCCTTGTGAAGTTTTTCAGCCAAGAACCAAGCTTAAAGCTGAAATATTGTCTTCTCTATGTCAAAATCCGAATCTTGAAAGAGAGAGAGAGAGAGAGAGAGTTCTTGTGTGTGTAGGTTGAGTGTATGTGTGAAATGAATTGATGATCATCTAATGCATGTGCTTGGAACAAGTAAAAGCATTCCCAAGACACAAGGGGGCGGCCGAAAATGGGCACCCCTTGGTCTCTCACCAATTCAAATTTTAATTTTTAAAATTTCCATCCATACATTCACCTTTTTATAAAATTAAACCAATTTAATTTTATAACACATATAACTAGTCTTTTGTTATTGTTTAACTAATTTAAACAATGCACAAGAAATCCCTCATGAACAAATTACATTATATATAATGATGTTCATCTACAAAAGTAATTATTTAGAAAATCCAATTTTCTAAATTGGTGTAACTTATTATTTGTTAAGATCTTATCAACAAATAATTTATCTTTCGGTGTTTGTTAGGCTTGTTATTGGGTATGACCCGACTTGGATCATATCACACTAGCCACATCAATTTTATATGTATCTTGGGCAGATCAAATCTTTCAGGAATACCTTAAGCAGCTTGAGCTATAAGTTCATAAGGAGCAAAAAGCTGCTAAGAGGAAGATAAGGGAAGAAGCAACAAAGTCAAGAGCCATCATCCAAAAGAGTCAAAAGAAGTTTGATGATAGGCAGAGAATGAAGAGCTTCTTGAAGCTGTATGGATTCTCTAGAAGGAGGCTTGGTCCAATGTCTCTATCCACCATGGATAAACACATTAGTGTGATCAAGCAGAAGATAAAGAGGGGAGAGCTAGTTGAATTACATTCTCCATGAAGTCAAGCTCCTCTGCAAGCGGAGGTTAAGGTTGAACACTTTGAGACAACACAACCTGGACCTCCTACTGAACCTAAGCAAGTTTCATCTTCTTATCCACAACAGGGTCCAACTTCCTCTCCTTCTAAACCTGTGAGGGAAGAGGACCCAACTGAGAAAGACAAGATAGAACAACCTAGTGCTGAAGGCCAGTCTTCTTTGTTAAAGTTTCCAAAGAGGAGGAAAAGAATGGCTGTTAGATCTACATCAAAAAAGAAGAAGAAATCAAAGGCATCCACCTCCAACCCTCAGAATAAGTTAGACCATCCTGAGGAAGTGCATGAAAAGGCTGCTCAACCAACTACAATAAAAGTAGAGCCTCTTGCATCTGGAAAACCCATCTTGGCTTGGACCTTTGATGCTAATCCGGACAGATGGTGTGTCATAAGAGATCAAGGTGGTCAAGATGTCCACTTCTGGCAAGACATGCTTCACTTACCTCTATATGATCTCTTTGACATGAGAAGATATTTTGAGAGTCTGAATGATCCTGACCAATTAATGAAGAAGGGAATGGTCATGATCATGATGAGGACTGTTAATATCTAAACACTTCTCTGTTTTTGTAGCATCAGCCTAGGGGAGTTTGTAAGGCTTATTGAAAGGCTGATGCACCCAAAACAAACCAAGTCTTTCTTGCATGCATGCACTTAGCGTAAAGTGGAAGTTGCTTCGGAAGTTTTACACCCTACATCAGAAATATTCTAACTGTAAAATCTTCCAAAGCCAAGACCAGTATCTTCCGAATCCAAAAATGAAGTCTTCCAAAGCTTCAAAGAAAAAGTCTTCTAAAGCCTAAGAAGTGAAGAGAGATTTCTTCTAAAGACTTTGAAGAACATGCTTTTTCTAATGTACTTTTCACAAACTCTGAAGACTCACCAACTTATACAAGTTGGTGAAAGGTCCATGTTTTTTGTAAGTGTACATTGAGGTCTTGAGTCTATAACTTTCTACTTTATGTACTTTTATTCTTTTTGTAATATATTAGGATGTGAGCTATGGCATGTCATTGTCACTAGTCAAAAGACAAATCTATTTTTTGACTTTACATTGATCTTGTTGTTCTCTAGATTAGTGTTTCCAGCTTTCAAAGTATGGCCGGCTGTAGGATGTAGTATAAAGTATCTCAAGTCTTTGTATCTTTTTCTTATGCTTTTTATCGCTTTACAAGAACTTGAGAAGCAATATACTACAATCTTGAAAACCAATATCTTTGTTGTTCTTAAGTTTCTGTCTCTTGTTTACTTGTGTTCATAGTTTCATAATCAAGTCCTAGCTCTCTATTTGATCTGTTAAGTGTTTTATCACTCTCCTCATTAGGAGACTAAGTGTATTAACCATCCCTTAAACGGTCCTGCACTTGCCATGGTGTGCCAGTTTTGATCGTCTCTGACAGAGACACACGGTTTACGTCAAAATTTTGGAAGAAGTTCAATGATATTATGGGAACTAGATTGCGCATTAGTACTACATACCACCCATTAAAGGATGGCCAGTCCGAAAGGACCATTCAGGCATTGGAAGACATGCTACGAGCATGTATCATAGACTTTGGTGGGAGTTGGGATAGTCACCTACCATTGGCAGAGTTTTCGTACAATAACAGCTACCATGCTTGTATTGGTATGCCCCCATACAAGATTCTTTACGGTCGGAAATGTAGAACCTCTATGTGTTGGGGCGAGATTGGGCAGAAGGAGTTAAGGAGTATTGAGGTTATAGAGGCTACCAACAAATAACTAGGAAGAATTAAAGCGTACATGAAAGCTACCACGGATAGGCAAAAGTCTTATGCCGAAAAATGCTGAAGACTGATTGAGTTTAATATTGGTCATAAAGTAATGTTAAAGGTTTCACCTTGGAAAGGGTTCATTCTAAAAGAAAGAGAGTAAAGTTGAGCCCCAGATTTATTGGGTCTTTCATAATAATAGCCCGTGTGAGGGAAGTGGCATATAGGCTGGAACTAGCAGAGGAGTTAAGTGGACTTTCCACGCATCACATCAGCGTAAGTGTCTAGCAGACAAAGACGCTAATGTTTATGTACATCATGTATAGGTTGGACTCACCTTAGAATAGATTATGTTTATATTACTTTGTAATAGGTTTAATGTTAGTTTACTTTTGAATGTTGTTCATTTTGTTTAGTTTTGCAGCCCAGCGAAACTGCAGTTTCGCTCCCCAGCGAAACTGCAGTTTCGCTCATAGTCAGTTGTCTAGTTCAACCAGCAAACTGTTGTTTCTGCCGGGCGAAACTATAGTTTCGGCAGCACAGTTTTGTTGTCAGCGAAACTGTCTGCGAAACTAGGTCTTCTATATATAGTTTTGATCTTACTCATTATTGAGCATCCTTGCAAAACCCTAATCGATTATTGTTGTTGCAAGTGACCTTTGTAAGCTGTCTATTCACAGAAATACATTTGAGCTTTGTTTATTTTGATTGTATTGATGCTTATTGTTCCTATTTCTATACATTGTGGTTGTTCTTACTATTCTTCATCTTTGTTATATCTCTATTGTTTCTGATATTGAACGATTAAACATATCATTTGTACTGCAAATCGATCAAATGGACTAACAAAATGGTATCAGAGCCTTAGTGCTCTTGATTTGTTGAGGTTTTTGGTTGTTTTTGTTCAATATCAATATTTCATTAATTCTAGAGCAAATTCGAGTTTATTTGATATGGAATTTGATTGAATTTTGCTTGTTTTTGGTTGGGAAAGCTCTGTTATTCATCAGAACTCAAATCTATTGAGATTTAGGTGATTTCAGATTGATTTCATGTTGAAAAAATCTTTCAGCTTCATCTAGCAAAATTAGATATTCATCCAAAGAAACTGTGATCTTCTTCCATCGAAACTACAAGTGTTTTACACTTAGTAGTAGCTTTCAGCATCCCAGCGAAACTAGTATCCTTGAACGAAAGTTCAACAGTGCTTGTGTGCATTTTACAAGCGAAATTATTATCGAAAGTATCATTGAACGAAATTTCAAGCTTGTTTCATGTGAAATTGTCGGCAAAACTAAGCAGTCTCAAGCATTTGGCTAGCGAAACTGTTGCCGAAACTGTTTGCAAAACTACCGCGACTCAGTGAAACTAAGCAGTCTCAAGCATTCTGGTCCACACACACCAACTGTCACTATTGGTGATGTTATGTCTCAAAACAAGGACCCAGCCACATTTAACGAGAAGGATCTAAAGCTGATTGATCGAGACCAGAAAGCTTTTGGAGCATTAACTATATGTCTTGCACCAGACTTCTACAATCTATTCGCTGAACATAAGAATGCTAAGTCTCTCTTTGATGCTCTGTGTGAGTTCTATGATGGTAACGATGAGCTGGTGAAAGACAAGAGCATTCAAGCTGAGAAGGAGTTCAACTCTTTTGTGGGATACAAGAACGAGAGTCTCATAGATCTTACTAATCGTTTTCTGACAATTTCAAGCACACTGACGAAATACGATGAGAAACTTTACAATAGTGAGCAAGTTAACAGGTTACTAGACTCTCTCCCACCTTAGTGGAGTCTACAGGTGAGAATGTTAAAGCAGGAAAGAGGTTTCACTGACTACAAGCTTATGGACATCATCAATAAGCTTAAATCCTTCGAGTTAGACATGAAGAGAAGGGAATTCAACCAAACCATGATGCCTACATCTGGTTTCACTCAAAATGTTGCATTATTGTCTTCCGCTGCAAGCTCTCCAATGCAGGCATCTCGTCAAGGTGGAGTGAATACTAGTGATTATTCTGGAGGTTGTGGTAGTGCTGGGAGAGATCAAGCAAACTTGAAAGCGAATGCTAAAACGTCAGTTCCGTCCGAGACAATGGCTCTCTTTGGTATGTTTGTTCAGAGCTATGAAGCCTTGGTGGCGGGGGAGTTGAAAGGTAAAGGGACGACAATGGAGGATATTTATCAGGTGGATACTGATGATCTTGAAGAGACTGACATTCTGTGGGAAATGGCAATATTGACACCTAGAGCCCGAGGATTCATAGAGCGCACTGGAAGGAAGAATTTCGGGGGTCAAAGCTCTAACTCCAAATTGGGATTTGATAAATCTTAGCTGAGGTGTTTTAATTGCAAACAGTTGGGATACTTCAAACGTGAATGCCCATTGCCAGTCGTCACTGATCCTAGTAATTCAGGAGTTCCACGACTGGTTTCAAGCGGGAGTAAAGAAGAAATGAATCACAAGAAAGAGACAGCTTTGATCTCTAATTTTGATTGGAGTGCTGAAGTCGAAGAGACGAGAGAAAAAATTAACCAAGCGCTAGTGGCTGAGATTGTGGAATAAAAGAAGAAGGTGAACAGTGAGGATGAATTTGATCCATTCAAAGAACTTAGAGATGAAGTTGAAGAATCTGGGAAGGTGAAAAAGGTTGAGTTGGTGAAAGCAAGTAAGGTTGAGAAGATGCAAAAGGAAGGAAGTCAACCCACTGAGCAAAGAAATGAAAAATATGACGTTGCTACCACTGTCGAGCAAAACAAGTTGAGTACTCCGGTGTGCCAATGTGAGAAAGCTTTAGCAGCAAAAAAAGTGGTGATGGGACTTCCTTATGAGGTAATTCAGGACATGTGTTCTTCAACATGCAAAATTCTATTATTTGGGGTATACACAGCTAATCATTTGTTAATTGATAATGAAAAAGATAAAAAATGAATTAATGAAGAACTTAAAATAAACGTGTCTAAATATTTTGTTAAATTAAACAAAGCTTTGAAAGAAAATGATCATTTAAAATGAATTGTTTTGGAAAGAAATGTTGAGATTAACACTTTGACTGAAAGGGTCGCACTTGCTAAATCTGAAACAAGCAAACTTAAGTCAAAGCTTTATAAATGGACAATATCGGGGATGAAACATGATGATCTATGCAAATCTCAAAGGGGGGCTAGGATTTAAACAGGTTTGGGCTATGACAATGCTAAGGTTTATCCTCCTCCCAATACTTACTGTTATTCTCCTATGCCTGTTCCTCATCCTTCTAATGATTTGATCAATAGATACTAACAATATTCTGTAGGTTTAGAAGGTGTGAACATTAAGCACGTTCGTGAGGACTACGATTATGGATCGACTAGCGGGCTTGGATGCACTAGTCTTAGTACACCTGAATCTCAGCATTCTGTCTTAGATCATAAATCTAGTTTAAATTCTGTTTTTGTTTCTAGTCAATTTGTAACAGACACTATCTCATCTTGTTCTAGTGATGTTTTTGTTTCCTCTTCAACTGATGTGGATTGTAATAATGATATCTCTTCAAATTGCGTTAATATTGTGAATGATTCCACCGTGAAGAGTAACGAGAAAATTAAAAACAATTGTTTTGAAAAATTATTTTCTCACCTTATTCCATCTTTTATCTCAATGAATATTTCTTTATCAAATAAAAGGGTAACATCATCATCTGAGGCAAGTACAAGTGGTACAAGTACCACATGTATTTCAGATAAACACTCATCTTCTTTTATAAATAATCATTCTTTTTCAAATAAAAACAGACCTAGAGACATGTATGAGACTTACAGTGATGTCGATTCTAGATTGTCTGAATGTGATGAGGAAATTTCACATTGATAAAATCCCTACCTTGTTGCATAACAGACCTAAATTAAAACCAAACTGTTTTCGGTGTGGTGAAGATGATCATGTAGTTAAGCATTGTCTTGAACTACTTCATAGACATGTTAATAGGAATTCATTTGGGAGTAGATTGAATAAATTGGTTAATAATTTCTTTTGTAAGAAACCAATCTCTCCTAAACCCAAAGTTGTTCAAACTTGGGTTCCTATTTCACCTGGTTAATCTGTTCTTTGATATTTTTGTAGGAGTCATCCACTAAAGTTGTAAACAATGTATGGCATGTTGATAGTGGATGCTCCAGACACATGACGGGGCTAAAAGATCTATTGACAAATTATCGAATAATCAATGGAGGTTATGTCGCATTTTCCGGCGCCAAGAAAGGAGGGAAAATGATTGGTCAAGGAGAAGTTTCCAATGGCTCTCTTACTATAGACAAAGTCAACTATGTACCTAAACTGCGTTTAATCTGTTGAGTGTCTCTCAGATTTGTGATTAAGACATTCTGGTCTTGTTTAAGTCCAATGAATGTCTCTTTCTAAAATCTAAGATTAATATTCCAGATTAGATGGTACTAATGCGGGCTCCAAGAAAGAATGACACATATCTTCTTGACATGGGTTCAAGGGAGTCAATGTCTACCGTCACTTGTCTTTTGTCCAAAGCTTGCACTTCTGAGTCTTTCCTATGGCATTGCAGATTAGGCCACGTTAATTTCAAAAATATAAACAAATTAGTTAAAAAACAATCTTGTTAGGGGACTACCTTTAAAAGATTTTTCTGTGGTTGAAAAATGTATGGCATGTGCCAATGGCAAACAACATAAGAAACCACATAAGCCAAAACTTGAAAATAGCATATCTAATCCCGTCGAGTTGTTACATACTGATTTGTTTGGCCCAATCAGTGTTAAATCAATTGCTAAAAAATGTTTCTGTCTTGTGATAACAGATGATTTTTCTAGATACTCCTGGGTGAGATTTCTTGCCCATAAAGGAGAGGCTGTTGAGGAGTTGCAGAAGTTAATTCTTTCAATCGAGACAATAAGCAAAACGAAGGTTATGGCAATCAGAAGTGACAGTGGTACCGAATTCAAAAATCAAATATTTGATTCTTTCTGTACTGGTAAGGGAATTCTGAGACAGTTTAGTGCTGTGAGGACCCCACAACAGAATGATGTGGCCGAACGAAATAATCGCACCCTCATTGAAGCTTCTCGTACAATGTTGATTGAATCCTCCTTACCCATCATCTTTTGGGCTGAGGCGGTGAATTGTGCTTCATACGTTCTGAACAGGGTGTTGATAGTCAGGGACAAAATGAAGACTCCTTATGAACTGTTTCATAAGAGAAAGCCTTTAATTGACTTCTTTCGAACGTTTGGCTGCTCGTGCACTTTATTGAATACTCAGGCGCAGAAGACTAAATTCAGTGTCGTGTCTGATGAATGTTATTCGTCGGCTATTCTTCTTCTCAAAAAGCTTATCGGGTATATAACAAGAGAACACGTATTGCGCAAGAGTCATTCTATGTTGATTCACAGGAATCTAATTCCTCCGATGTTCGATCTGAACCAGCATGGTTCTTTGACTCCGATATGGTGTTTAACTCTTTTAATCTTCCAGTTTTCCATGATGATGAGTCCCTCTCCTATGTTCAAACAAACATCATTCCTCCAGATCCATTACCTGTCACTCCTCAATCCCCTTCCACCACATCTGCAAACGATGCTACATCAGTTGATATTGCATCTTTTTCATCATCCTTTGACCTTCCACCTCCACCTGTTTCTGCATCCCTTCCCTCATCACTTACATCTACCTCATCTTAGCCAGTACCACCCATCTCTCCGATTGACTCTACCTTACCATCTTCCTCACCTTCATCTACCTATCAACAACCCATCAGCCTACCGTCATCAAATATCCTACCCATGCCCACTGAGTTTAAAACATTGAAAGATCATCGCCATGATAACATCATTGGATCTATCACCGATGGAGTTCGGACACGAAGTCAATCTGGTTTGATTAACATATGTCTATTCTCTTGTTTTTTTTCCCAAATTGTCCCAAAAAATGTTCATGCAGCTCTTCAGGATCCTTGGTGGGTGGAATCGATGCAATTAGAGCTGCAACAGTTTAGGAAACTCAAAGTGTGGACTCTGGTTAATCTTGTATTAAGCAAATATCCAATTGGCACGAAATGGGTGTTCAAGAACAAATCCGATGATCGTGGCATTGTGGTAAGGAACAAGTCCCGGTTGGTGGTCCAGGGATTTGCTCAAGAAGAAGGGATAGACTACACGGAAGTCTTTGCTCCCGTAGCTCGTCTTGAAGCCATCAAAATCTTTTTGGGTCATGCCGCCCACAAGCAATTCAAAGTCTATGAGATGGATGTCACATTTGCATTCCTTTATGGAGACATTGACGAGGAGATATATGTGTGTCAACCACTAGGTTTTGAGGATCCCGACTTTCTTAACAAAGTTTACAAGCTTGATAAGTCCCTTTATGGTCTTCATTAGGCACCTCGGATCTGGTACGAGACTTTAACACAATATCTCTTAAGCAATGGTTTTTCTCGTGGCACCATCGATATGACGTTATTCAAGAAGGAAATGGATGGTGAGATGCTGATTTTACAAGTCTATGTCGATGATATTATTTTTGGCTCCACCAATCCGAAGTTATGTCGGGAGTTTGAGGAAGTCATGCGCGGTCATTTTGAAATGAGCATGATGGGGGAGATGTGCTTTTTCCTTGGGTTGCAGGTTGAACAAAAGCCAGAGGGAATTTTCATTCATCAGGAGAAGTATATTAAAGAAATTAAAGAACTTTTGAAGAAATTCAAGATGGATGATGCATCTCCTGAAATGACTCCATTTACTGCTCAAACATGCCTCACTCCTGACGAGAACGGGAAACCTGTTGATTCTCATCTCTACAGATCCATGATCGGTTCCCTTATGTATCTTACAGCAAGTCATCATGACATCACCTTTGCTGTAGGATATTATGCTCGATACCAATCTGCCCTGAAAGAGTCTCATGAAAAGGCTTTAAAACGAATCTTTCGTTATCTTAAAGGCTCTTCTCGTTTAGGGCTTTGGTATCCTTATGGTGGGAATTTTGACTTACATGCTTATTCTGATAGTGATTCTAATGGCTGCAGGTTAAACAGAAAGTCAGTTACTGGAGGCTGTCTGTACTTAGGAAATTGTCTGGTATCATGGCAGAGCAAGAAATAGACCACTGTTTCTCTCTCTCTACGGGAGAAGCAGAATGCATTGCTGCCTCCAGTTGTTGTTCACAAGTGCTCTGGATACAACACCAGATGATTGACTATGGGATAAACTTTCTTCATACATCACTGTTCTATGACAACGAAGCACCTATTGGCATTGCAAAGAATCCTATTCATCATTCCCGAACCAAGCACATCGAGACACGGATTTATGCAATCCTTGATGCTTAGGAGAAGGGTTTTATTGATATCATTCCCATTGACACGAAAAATCAAAAAGCAGATCTTTTCACTAAACATTTGATAAACCTAGTTTTATGAATTGATCTCCATGTTAGGATTAATATCATTTTAAAACCCATTTTTCTTCAAACTTTGTCATGTACATGTTTTTTATACTTCTCTCTTTATTTTTTTTCTTTTCTTTTCGTTTTGTCCGCTCCATTGTCCTTCATCATTTTTCACATAAAAATTTTTGTAGATAGATGTGTACCTAGTTTCTGAGCTTAATGTAATATGTCTTTATAGTCTTACACATATGTAATTGAATGGGTACTTAATGAAAATGTGTGGTTGTGCTTATAATGTTTATTATTTCATTGTTTAGTAGT
The DNA here is from genome assembly GCA_025215565.1 of Flaveria ramosissima. NCBI lineage: Eukaryota > Viridiplantae > Streptophyta > Magnoliopsida > Asterales > Asteraceae > Flaveria > Flaveria ramosissima. The sequence continues at coordinate 71,549,037 of CM046036.1, forward strand.
TTAACACTTATTGAACTGACTATATAGGTTTGTGGTTGTTTGAATAAATCTTAATAATGTAATGATTAATAAATACATTCAAACTTAGTAATATGAAGTTCTCATGCGAATGGCCCATGCTAATGGACCATACGCATGAACAACTTCCTGCGAATGACTCAGTCGCACGACTGAACCAGGAGACTGGATCAGTCGCACGAGTGTAACATGAGATTGAATCAATCGCACGACTAAACACTCAGTCGTGCGAATGGATCAACCGCATGGCTCAATCGCACGACTGAACCATGCTAATGGTTCAGTCGCCCGAATGAGAAACCCTAACCTATAAATACCACTTAATTCGTGGAAAAACGTAAGAATTCAGAACACTTCGACTACATACATACCCTAGCCGTCCAGAGACCTCTAAGAACCTGTTCCAAGTTCATAGATCGTACTAGATCGATTCCATATCGTTCTTAACGTTTAGATTCAATCCATAATTGTTTCTACATGCGTTCTCACTGATTGGATCGCCAATCAAATAGGATTCCGCACTATTTGATTCGGTATACACGTTAATCAGTTAGTATTTTGTTCAATACACGATCCTAACAAGTGGTATCAGAGTTTTGGCTCTTGATTTGCGTGTGATTCAATCGTTTTTTATACAAAAATTGTGTTTTGTCACTAAAAACGCAATCTTTTCGTGTCAAACGGTGTATTAGACGTCTCCTGTTCGTAAAGTTTAGTTTTCTGGCATACGACAATTAGGGTTAGTGAAAATTCGTGTTTTTGCGGCCAAAACACCTTAAACCTACGAATTTTCGAAATCCAGCAGCTTTAGTCGCACGATTGACTCAATCGCACGACTGGATACATACGCATCCCTCATACGCACGATTGGACTCATTCGTACCTCCATTCGTACGACTAAGCAGTCTATTCGCATTGTTCAACCGGACTTGTTCATTCGCCCGACTGAGTCATCCGCATTAGTTTAGTTGCACGATTGAACCATCCGCATTGCTCAATCGCACGAATAGCCCAATCGCACACCTTCATTCGCACAAGTGAAACAGTTTGTTCCAAAGACTAAAGTTGATAGTAATGGAGGACGAATTCTCAGCATTCACAGCAGGGGGAGATTCAAGGATTCAAAACCTACTGCTTCTTGAAATGAAGTAGGGAATCACAACAAACCCCCCTAAGCTAATCATGTTAGATGAATTCCCACACTGGAAGCAACGTTTCGAGATCTACTTAAATGGAGTAGATCCCAATCTGTGGGAATCAATAGAGACGGGGTATATTATGTCAGTAGGTGCTGATGGAGTCAAACTTACACTAGGTGGCATCATTGATGGACAAAAGGTCAAGTACAATGCTGAAAAGAAAGTTTATGCTCTGCTTACTCAGTCAATTCCTAAGGACATCTTCCATCAATTTTCTGAGAACAAGCAAGCAAAAAAGCTGTGGGATGAATTGGAAAAACGATATGACGGGAACGCGTCATTAAAAGCTCTAAAGGCTAAAGAGTTGAAGAAGGAGTTCGACAACTTCTCGTCAATGGGTAATGCAAGCTTGGATGACGTCATCGATCAGTTCTACCACTTGATGAGTGAGCTGCACACTCATGGAGTTACAACGACCATGGAGGAGAAGGTGTCAAACTTTGCAGATGGGTTGCCAGAGAAGTGGGTTTCCTTTGTCTCCAATCTCAGACAGAATGGTATGCTAACGAAGTTAGATATAAATGATTTCATTCTGAAGCTGAGAGAGGAAGCATTAAGAATGAAATACAGAGCCCAAAAGTCTTCTTTTGCTCAGAATCCGACATAGTACAACGCGACTCCACAAGCCAAAACGTCTGGAGCACCACTTCAGACAGCTTTTGTGTCAAGTTCAGCTGGTCCTTCTCAAGCCTCCACTTCAGGGTCAGAAACGTCAGGGTCGTCTGGTACCCAATACATTGCACCTAAAGCAAATGCTACAAAACTGAAGACCGAGAATCTCGGTAATGTGACAATAGAGGTAGCAAGAGAGCACATGGATCTCTTAGCAGCTGTAGTCCACTCCTATGATGGACTAGTTGCTGGGAGAATTGGGAACTGCCATCTGGCAGACGAGGACTACGAGCAGGTAGATGAGTCAAAGCTGGAGAGAATGGATATAATGAGGGCCTTAGCAAGTGTTGTCCGGAGAGCTAAGAAGTTTGTCAAGAAGACCGGACAAAACTTGGTTGCAACTAAGGACACTACCTTTGGTTTCGACAAGACCAAGGTGACCTGTTTCAACTGTGGCGAAAAGGGGCACTTCAAACAAGAGTGTGTGAAGCCCAAGAAAACTAGAAACGGGAATCCATTCTCGTCCTTCAATCGTCAAGATAAGCCAACTAGCAGTCCCATTTCATCAAGCAAGGATCCTAAAGCCTTGACTGCCCATGATGACGAGGGACAGGACTGGAGCTTTCAGTTTGTCTCTCTGGGAGAATCCAACATTGCTAGTGTTGAGGATTTAGATGATGATTCAGCTATTGAAGGAGATATTGCAGTGGAACTCGCGATGTCAAACACTGAAGAGACTGCAACTGTGGTCAATTACATGCCTGAAGAAGGGACAACTACAACAACATCAGAATCACCAGAACCAGAAACACCAGACTCTGCTTTGATGGCTGAGTCATCAGAACCTCCTCAGGTAAGTACTACAGACCAACTTTTCAACAATCATGCTTGCTCTGATTGTAATAAATTTAGGGAGAGCATTGACTTGAAATTTGCTAGGTTATTAGATCATAATGATAGCTTAGTAAAGGACTTGCAACTGTGCACTGAAGCTAGCAAAGTTCTAAAACAAAATGAGCATAGTTACAAAGAAAAGATAGACCTATTGAACAAACAGCTTAGGGAAACAGAAGTAGTAGCCTTTAACCAAGCTAATGACATTAGGTACTATCTTAACTCCCTAGAAGAAACTAAGAAACAAAAAGCAGTTTTAGAAGTAGAAGTTAATTTATTAAAGCAAAAACTGTATAGTTGGGATATAAAGTGGTTCCACCACCACCTGAGACCTTGATGAACACAAAAAAGTAAACCAATCAATAACAATCCGATCAAGGATCATGTGGTGTCCACTCCTCTTGTAAGTGATCCAGATTCCACATGTACATCAAATGAATCTGGAACTAAACGAAAGGAGGCCACGTCAAAGGCAAAAGGTAAAATGCCTTGTGCTAATCTGGAAAAAGAGTTTAAAAGGTTAATATAAAGTCTGGGTCAAACACAGTCAAATCTGAACCTAAAAAGACCATTACTGTTAACCAATCATGTGTTTTATGTCAAAGTCCAGGTAAACAAAATGGAAAGGATGTTAAAAATGTTAAAACAATTAAATTTGTTAAACAAGATAAAACATCTAAAGAAGTAGAGTCAAAACCCAAACAGAACAATGTCACACGGGTGTCACACACGTCTCCACAAAAACAGTTAAATCATAAAGTTGATAGCAGGTCATGCTATAACTGTGGAGAGTGTGGACACATTGCGTCTAACTGTCCTTACTATCAGACACCTAGGAAGAAAGTTGAACTTCAGGAACCAAAACCTAGATCTTCTAAGAGGAGCTCAATACTCCACCTAGAAGAGCTAGTGAACCTAAAGTTCAACCCATTAGCCAGTCGTCTGTTTATCACAAACAGGCCTTACACAAAGCTGGTTTATGGAAAGAAAAATCAACCTCAATGTCTGATAATGAGGACAAGAAGACACCTGAGCTTACCTCACCATCTAAAGGTCAATGGGTTGAATTTATGATGTGTGATGCCTCTGGGAAACCCAAGCCAGTAAAGGCTTGGGTCCCTAACCTGAACTAATATGTTCAATTGAATGTGCAGGGTGTTCGCTATAGTACTGAAACCAACATGTGGATTGTCGATAGCGGAGCATCCAAGCACATGACTGGGAACAGGGCACTCTTATTAAACGTCAAACAAATAAAAGGAGGTCATGTTTTATTTGCTGGAAACAAAGGAGGGTATATCACAGCTCAAGGGGAAGTGGGAAATCAGAAAGTGAAGTTTGATAAAGTAAACTACGTTCAACAACTACAAAATAACTTACTTTCTGTATCCCAAATATGTGACAAAGGCTTTAAGGTTATATTCGACAACAAGAAGTGCTATGTCCTAAAAAAGGACTATGTGATCCCGGAGGACCAAGTCTTAATGTCTGCCTCAAGATATAATGACATTTATGTCTTGGATCTTTCAAAGGCCTTCACAACGGATCATCAAGTTCAGTGCTTCTTGTCAAAGGCTACTGAAAAGGACTCCATCTCCTGGCATCAGAGAATGGGACACATTGATCCACAGAAGATGAATCACTTGATCCAGAATGATCTAGTGAGAGGAGTTAACGTCAAAAACTTCCAACTTCCGGATTTTTGTGTGGCGTGCAAGAAAGGCAAACAGACGAAGAAGTCTCATAAGGAAAAGAAAGTTTATTCCATCGAACTTCCTCTTGAACTTCTTCACATGGATCTGTTTGGTCCAGTCAGTACAAGAAGCATTGCAGGCGACTTGTACTGCTATGTGGGACTACTCAAGATTTTCTTGGGTAATGTTTCTGAAATCCAAATCAGAAACATTTGAGTTTTTCAAGGAATTAGTAACTACACTGGAGTCCCTCTACAAGCTGAAGGTAAGACAGGTACGCTCAGACAACGGAACCAAGTTCAAGAATCAGTGGATGGAGGGTTACTGCAAGGAAAAGGGAATTATGCACCAGTTCACCTCTGCCTACACAACTCAGATGAATGGCGTTGCTGAGAGAAAGAATCGCAGCTTGATAGAGACAACACGGACAATGCTAGCGGACTCGAAACTGCCTATCCAATTCTGGAATGAGGCAGTGGCAAATGCGTGTTACACGTTAAATCTAGTTGTGGTAGTTAAACGCCATGGCAAGATGTGTTACGAGTTACTACAACGACGTAAACCTAATCTAGAGTATCTCGAACCTTTTGGTGCACCGTGCACCCTAATAAAGAAGACTCAGGAGGGAAAATTCAGCGAGAAGGCTGAAGAATGTATCTTTCTAGGATACAACATAATGAATAAGAGAGTTTACAACAACTCAACGGGTCTAGTAGAAGTGTGGTGTAACGTGGACATTCAAAGATACACCACCCCACCTGCTGGAAAAGGAGCTGCCTTCTTCTTCGACTATGATGGGTTCTTCAAGTCCTTCAACATACCTCTCTCCACTTCTGACGAAGTGTTAGCAACCAAGATGATGTATGATGTCTTGAACACACCGTCACAAGATTCGACATCATCTGGTTCACAAGGTGACTCGTCTCACCACTCAGGGGGAGCACTCGAAGTAAGTGACTCATCCTCAGAAGATGAAGCTGTGGAGAATGACCAAAACAATCAGGAGGAACAGGTTCCCATTCCTGCAAGTCCACAAGCATCTGACATTGATGCCTCTGCGTCTTCGGAACCTCAAACTTCTACTGCCTCAGATACAGAACCAAACGTTCATAATCTTGACTCTGAGGTAGTTGTTCCCACCACTCCTAGATCACGCTTAAATGTCTATCATCCCCTAGACAATGTCATTAGGGATGTCAGATCAAGAGTGCAGATAAGAAATCAGCTATATTCAGAAGATTATGCCTCGGTAATGGAAAAAGGATACCTTTACGATGGTGCTTATCGTTGTTTTGTGTCTCAGTTTGAGTCGAAATACGTCAGTGAAGCCCTATATGATGAGGCATGGGTGAGTGCAATGCAAGAAGAACTTCTTCAGTTCAAGAAGTTAGGTGTATCGACTCTGGTGGATAGACCTAAAGGTGCTAAGGTCATTGGCACCAAATGGGTCTTGAAATGCAAGAAAGATGACCAAGGCGTCATCATCATGAACAAGGCTCGACTTGTAGTTCAAGGATTTTGACAAGTCGAGGGAATAGATTACAATGAAGTTTTTGCACCCGTGGCAAGAATTGAAGCCATTCGTGTCACACCCCGGGCCCAGGTAGGGTGGGACGTCATAGACTAGCAACAACATATGGCAGAGGAAACAAACCATTACAAGAGATCAAAGGAGAGAATATCACATGGCATTAATGTTTTAAAAAGATACCGGGGCTAGAAACAAATCAAGCCCCCAAATGAGTTTTACAATTAACCATAAAAATAAATTGTACTTGTTCAACAGAAACATGAAATTGTTCAAATGATTCATTAAGAAAATATGCCAATGCCATGGTCGCGGGATAAGTTTAGGTCTTCACAACAGCTAGGATCTCTTCATAAATTACCTGAAACATGCTCAAAAAGAAATTTGTGTCAACTAAAAAGTTGGTGAATTCAAGTGCTTAAAGTTTAAAAACAAAAGGACTTAACAAATCCTTCTTTGACAAAAAAAAGAAATAATCATTGTTTCAACATCGTGGGAAAAATCATAATCAACCCTGCACTCAGTCCCGGTTAGCCTCTTCTAAAGTTGTGTTTAACCGGATATTCCCAAAGGAAGAACTGAGCCTCAAACCAGTGAACCATACCTGCCCGGATGGTTCACAATAGTTTCTTAACAAAACCTGTTACATGCCACAAACAACCCCTTAGGATCTCAGTGGGGTACCCTTCCTGGAACGGAAGCCACTGTGTGTGGGGGATTTCCCAAATAGATCTATCCATATAAAACAAGCGGTTCACGAAAGAATTAATGATCATGACATAAGTATCAGCAGGTAACCATAAATCCCACGTACAATCATCAAGTAAAGCACAAATATAGTTCATAAATAACAGAGCATGTTTCACCCCAAAACAGTAGTAAAAAGGGGGATCACTAGAACTCACCTTAGGTTTCAAGTCAAAATATATCTTGGTGTGCCGGGAGTGTCTCAAGTCTAGCACCCTAACATGTACATATTAAGTAATAAGCTACTGCTCTAAACTCATTTAAGGTGCAACAATAGTGTCAAGAGTTTAGCTATTGGGTAAGGCTTTGATTTCGCGAAGTTTGTATAAAAAGTTTCCTTTTATGGCAGGTCAAGGTTTCTTCATGAAAATTGGGATTTTTACTTCATTAGGTTAAGGACATTAGAAAATTTCGTTTTTCAAGTGATTATTAGCTTCATAGAAGTCGGTTATAAAGTTTGGTAAAATTTTACAGTTTAGTCCCTCAAGTTTCAAAATTGACAGTTTCTACCCTTAAGTTTGGTTTATTGTCCTTTATGATACTTAAGACCAAAATCAGGTTCTTAGAGTAAAATTATACTTATGGTAAAGTAAGTGTTTCAAAATTTCAGTTTACGGTTCAGGTTTTAAAAACTATGCGTTTAACGCTCCCGGTTGCGGTAAAAGCCGGAGAGTTTTTAACAGTTAATTTAGGGTTTTCATAAATTTGAGTCTTGGACCAGTAGGTATCATCTAAAAGATATTTTTATAAATTTTAAGTCCTTAAATTGTGAAATTTGGCCTCTAATAGTTGAAAGTTTCGTTTTTACGTTTGACCTGTTAAAACGCGGTTTTGACCGTATTTGACCATTTAAAGCTTGTTTGACCAATTTTTCAAATCCTTTAGGTCTTTTATTACTTAACTTACTGAAATCACATGATTTTTATAAATCTTAGCTTTAAACTCCTTTTTCACGGATTTTTCTCAAAAACGATGCCCGGTTGGTACCCGTTTCTAGTTAAAACGTCATTTATTTGTTCTTTTGACCATTTAAATTACCCATTGACTCCAGAACACTTCATTTATCATTTTTAAGCCTGGAATACTTTTCAAGAGGGTTAAATCCATGTTTTTACTATTTTTAAGGTCATTTTACAATGTTTCGGGTACCGAATTAACCAAAATAGGTCTAATCTTAACATGTCCATAATTTCCAGAGATTAACCACTTGTCACAACCTAAATATTCATCAATATATTCTGAAATTAAGTCCAAACTCACGGCTAGGTTTCCCATCACAACAATGAACCATCAACTTAGTGATTTAGCCATAACCAACCATAACACATGTGTAAATCATTGCAACTTGTGGTTAAACCTTACCAAAACCCCACTTAACTTTAAATCCAGATTATTATGGTGTTACTAAGTCGTTTATGAGCAGATTGTAAGCCTTGGTTAAGAGAGTTTTCAAACAAGTGCTTAGCTTGCAATATATCTTGTAAAATGAAGGTTTTTGAGGTGTAACTTGTGTTAAAACCATATATCCACGGTGTATCTTCTTTTATAACTTTTAAATCAGGTTATTAGGAGTTCATTAAACATTTAACAAGAAGGTTATAAGTTTTGCCTTCAAGAGTTACAAGATCTACAAGTTAGATGGTGCAAAAGTCCCAAAAATAGGGTTTTCATGGTGGAAATCGGTTTCCACCTTAGGAATGACAAGTATAACGAGTGAGATACCTCTTGTGAAGTGAAAGCTCCTCAAGAACAAGGTAGTGGTGTCGGGTTTCTGCTACAACAAAGAGGGGAAGTGTTTTTAAAAGAGAAATGAAAGAACACATGAAAAGACCATTTTCGGGTGTCATGAAGCTTACACTTGATGTTGTTCACGTTTTGGAGAGGGTAGATGGTATTGGATGGCTCGAATCTCCTTGGACAAGGATGGAGGATCTTCTAAGAAAGCTGGAAGAGTTGAACAAATGGTAGAGGTGTGTCCAATCCCACGGGTATGGCCACCTTCTTGCGGGTCGTCGGTTGGCCGATGCTTGTTGATGTTGTTCTTGCGATTTTTGGAGCTGAAGTAGAGAGAGTTTTGAGAGAGTTTGCAAGGATAGGAGGAGAGAATGCAGCTGGTAGTTCGAATATGAGAGGAGAGGGAGAGAGTGTGGTGGTGAAGTGTGTAAGGATTGCATGAAGTGTGAGTGGTGAGGGTGTTGGTCGTGTAGAGAAGAGGTGAGTGGAGGGAGAGGGGGCGGCCGATCTTGGCTCCTAGTGAGTGTTTAAATTTTAAATTTTAATTGTTAATAATTATTAGGTAGTGTAGTTTTGTAGTATTGGGTATAATGTATTATTTAGTGAATGATGTTAACTGTGGTATCTCATGCATGCCCATGCATGCATGGACCGAAAATATATAAGCGTGAGTGTGTATGCTCACATTTTAATTGTTTCACTTGAAATTAAATTTTGTAAGGGTGACTATTTAACATTCCCGGAACACTAATTTTTAGAAAGGTAAAACCTAAACTAACTAAAAGTCAATAAAAATCATATGAAACCATAAATTGAATCAAGTAACAAGAAATGCTTCTAACTTCATGGTAGGGTTGGATTGTTTCAATTATTAGCACTCATAAGATGGATAATGATGCAAGTAAATTAGGGTTAGGATAACAACCTAGAGGCCGGTTTTCACATTCTCCCACCGTTTAGGAAATTTCGTCCCGAAATTTTAGCTTCGATTAGAGTCTGAACGGGTGGGTTTGAAGAGGTGTGAATAATTCTTCCTCATCTCATCTTGACGCTCCTAAGTAAATTCAGGTCCTCACTTGGAGTTCCATCTAACCTTAACCTTGGGTATGCGGCTCCGCCGGAGTTGCTTGACCAAGTGATCCGTGATCTCCACGGGTTCTTCCACAAAATTCAGTTTGTCATTTATTCTTGCTTCTTTCAATGGTAGTTCTAGGGGTTTGTCTACCATGCTCTTCTTCAAGTTCGACACATGAAAGGTGTCGTGTATGTGGCTCAACCCCGGGGGTAGTTTCAACTTGTACGCCACTGGGCCAATTCTCGTCAGTATTTCGAACGGTCCAATGTACCTCGGGCTTAACTTTCCTCTTTTTCCGAACCTTAAGGTTCCCTTCCATGGTGCTACCTTTAGCATTACCCTGTCGCCCACTTGGAACTCTAAAGGTTTCCGTCTCTTATCAGCGCACTTCTTCTGCCGATCTCTGGCTGCTTTCAGTCGCTCCTTTATTTTAAAGATCTTGTCGGTGGTCTCCAACACGATGTTGGGTCCCATCACTTGGCTATCACCAATCTCATTCCAACTCAATGGTGATCGGCATTTCCTGCCATATAGGGCCTCATACGGAGCGGCTTTAATACTCGCGTGGTAACTATTGTTATAGGCGAATTCCACCAAAGGGAGATGGTTGTCCCAGTTTCCGCCCAAGTCCATCACGCAAGCTCTTAACATATCTTCCATCGTTTGAATAGTCCTTTCGCTCTGACCATCGGTTTGAGGGTGGTAAGCAGTGCTTAGATCCAAACGGGTTCCTAAAGCTTGCTGGAAAGATTTCCAGAAACGACAGGTGAAACAGCTATCACGGTCGGAGATGATCGACAAAGGCACTCCATGCCTCGTTACTATCTCGTCGACATATAGTTGGGCCAATTTTGTCATGTCGTAGTCTTCTCTAATTGGCAAAAAGTGAGCTGACTTCGTTAGCCTATCAACTATCACCCAAATAGCATCGTGGCCTTTAAACGTTCTGGGAAAGTTGGTAACAAAATCCATCGTGACGTTATCCCATTTCCATTCTGGGATTTCGGGTTGTTGTAACATTCCTAATGGTTTTTGGTTTTCAGCTTTTACCATGGCACAGGTTAGACATTTCCCCTCATAAATGGCGATTGATTTCTTGATTCCAGGCCACCAGAAAAGTGCCTTTAAATCCTGGTACATCTTATCACTTCCAGGGTGAATCGAATACCTAGACTTGTGTGCTTCGTCGAGGATTACTTCTCGAATTTCTCCGTGCTTCGGCACCCAAGTTCTCCTTGCATACGTGTATGTACCATCGTCCCCTGTCCCAAATCGCTTTTCTATTCCAGTTAACCCTTCCTCTTTTAACCTTTCTTCTTTTAATGCCTCGCTTTGAGCTTCTTTCAGTTTTGCGATAAGGTTGGTATACACACTCATCCTTAAGACTCGTACACGAAGAGGCTTTTCTATTTCCTTTCGGCTCAACGCATCCGCCACAACATTGGCCTTACCGGGATGGTAGCGGATTTCGCACTCGTAATCGTTTAATAGCTCGACCCATATTCTGTGACGCATGTTGAGCATCTTTTGGTCAAGGATGTGTTGCAAACTTCTATGGTTAGTGTAGATGATGCACTTCGTGCCATATAGGTAGTGCCTCCACATTTTGAGAGCAAACACCACGGCACCCAACTCCAGATCGTGCGTCGTGTAGTTCTTTTCATGATCATTCAGCAGTCTAGATGCGTAAGCAATCACCTTGTTGCGTTGCATCAATACACATCCTAGTCCTTGACGCGAAGCGTCACAATAGACCACGAAGTCTTCTACTCCTTCTAGAAGGGCAAGGATAGGCGTACTGCATAACTTCTCCTTAAGCGTTTCAAACGCCTCGTTCTGCTCTCGCTCCAACACAAAGGTTGTGTTCTTCTTGGTTAGTGCGGTCAAAGGTTGCACTATACGCGAGAAGTCTTTTATAAATCGTTGGTAGTAGCCAGCCAGTCCTAAGAATTGCCTTATCTCCGTGGGAGTTTCAGGAACCTTCCAATTCTTTATGGCCTCAATCTTGGAAGGGTCGACTTGAATCCCATTCTCATTCACCACATGCCCTAAGAATTGGATCTTGCGCATCCAGAATTCACATTTAGAAAACTTGGCATATAGTTGCTCATTCTTGAGTAATTCAAGAATTAGCCTGAGATGCTTCTCGTGCTCATCTTTACTACGGGAGTAGATCAGTATGTCATCGATAAACACGATCACAAACTTGTCGAGGTAAGGGCGGCAAACGCGGTTCATGAGGTCCATGAATGCTGCTGGAGCATTGGTCAGTCCAAAGGGCATGATCAAATACTCATAGTTTCCATACCTAGTTCGGAAGGCCGTTTTGGGTATGTCCTCTTCTCTTATCTTCAGTTGGTGGTATCCTGACCTCAAATCTATTTTGGAGAAATAACTTGCTCCTTGCAGTTGATCAAATAGGTCATCTATTCTCGGAAGAGGGTAACGGTTCTTTATGGTCAACTTGTTCAATTCTCTGTAATCAATGCACATTCGCAGGGTTCCGTCCTTCTTTTTCACAAACAGTACCGGGGCACCCCATGGAGAGAAACTTGGACGTATAAATCCCTTGTCCAGTAGTTCTTGAATTTGTACCATTAGCTCCTTCATCTCAGGTAGGGCGAGTCGGTACGGTGCCTTGGCTACTGGTGCAGCACCAGGCAGCAAATCTATCTGGAATTCGACTTGTCGGTTCAGGGGAAGTCCTGGTAGGTCTTCTGGAAACACTTCTGGGTATTCAGAAACCACGGGAATATCTTCGATCTTCTTCTCCTTTTGGGTCTTCATCACATAAACTATAAAAGCTGGGCATCCCTTCATTAAGCTCTTGGTAGCCTTTAAGTGGGATATTATGGGGTATAGGGTGTTACCCCTTTCGCCTTCTACCACTAACACTTCTTTGTCGCTCAACGGTATCTTGAGTAGACGCTCATCACATACGATTTCGACTCTATGCTTAGCTAGCCAGTCCATACCAACAACCACATCAAATCCTCCTAACTTAATGGGCATCAAGTTTATCCTAAATGTATTCCCCTTTAGATTCAACGGGAAATCCCTGATGACTTCGTTAGTTTCTAAAATGTTGCCGTCAGCTAATTCTACGGTAAACGTTTCGGTCAAGGCACACGCGTCTAAGTCAATCAAAGGCCTAAAAGTACTAGAGACAAAACTAGCAGTCGCTCAAGTATCGAACAGTACAGTAGCAGGATGATTGTTTACAAGGAACGTACCGTTAACCATGTCAGGTTCCCTACGAGCTCCTGCTGGGTCCATTACGAAAGCTCTTCCTTTAGGCTTGTTGTGCTTGGCATCCTTGTCTCTACCCAGCTTAGGACACTTGTTCCTCATGTGCCCTGGATCTCCGCATTCATAGCATTGTTTTCAGTCTTTGATTAGATGGCCTGTTCTCTTGCACCTAAAACAGGGCATCGGGTTACATTCCCCTTGATGATGTAACTTGCACTTGTTGCAAAATGGGCTTGTCCCCGAATACAGTCTCCGGGTCTTGCTTCCCTGATCATCACGCCTCGCACCTTCAGAACTCTTTCTACCTGACCCGCTACTACTTCCAACCGCTCTCTTCACTTCAAACCATTTTCTTTTCTCACCAACAAACTTCCTCTTCTCATCAGCCCTTGCTTGTTCAGTTCATCCAGCCCTAATTAAGTCATCAGTCAAACTGCTGGTAAGGTCAACAGCAGCTTGTAGGGTTAAAGGCTAGGAGGAACGGACCATTCCCCTAACTCTTGGGTGTAGCCCCCAGATGAATCGTGCGACACCTTTGGCTTCAGGCGTCACCAGATGGGGAACAAGTCGGGATAGGGCTAAGAAACGATTGATATATTCTGTGTAGTTGGGACCTTTCATTTCCAAACTTAGGAATTCTGTCTCCAGCTTCTCGAGTTGATTGATGGGGCAATACTTGCTGGTCATTAGCTCTCTGAATTCGGTCCAACTCATTCGATTAGCCACATTTCTTCCACGGGTTTGAGTAATTGACTTCCACCATTCAAGAGCTGATCCCTTGAGGGATTGTGATGCAAACCTCACCATATGATCCATCTTGCACTCGCTAATGTCCAAGACAGCTTCCATTTCGTCAATCCATCTGTAAGTCTCTATAGCACCCTCGGTGCCATAGAAGTCCTTAGGCTTACATGCCATGAAGGTTTTATAGGAGCATCCATTCTTTAACGCCTCGGCTTCCTCGTCGTGGCCCTCGTCGTTCACTGGCCGATCATTACCATTAGTGTTACCCCGATCAGCATTTATCTGTGCGATAATGGTCGGGATGGCGTTAGCTAGTTGCTGAGCTACGAGGTTAGCAATTCTTTCATCGCTCTCTTGATTAGCATTTTCCCTATGGGGAGTTCCTGGTGGAGTAGGTTGGTTTCCAGTCTGCCTGGCTTCCTCACGGCGGCCCCTAGTGGCTCCTCGCCGTCCAAATCGTGTTCCTCTGTGAGTTGGCATTCTGATAGTATCACAAATAGATTCGTTTAGCATCTCAAAATTTGTTTCGAATAGCTTATGCATCATTACCCTAATACACCATGCCTCGGGAAGAGGGATCATGGCGCGCACATATATATTTACAACCCACTAAGAGAATCTTACAAAGTCCAAATCAAAACATGACATAACAGTTAGACAACCAATTAGAAAGGGCACGGACCAATATTAAGGCACAACACAACATATTAAAATTCAATACAAATAGTCCAATAAATCTAGCATCCAAACAAACAGTTCATAGATAAATAGAGATAGTAGTATCATCCAGCAAAGTTGAATCAGAGTCAAGCTCTTACAAATTGGAAGGTGCCATCACCCCCATGATAATAATAATAATAGTATCGAATAATGATTCAAATAGTTTCCTTCTACTGTCTAGAGACAGATAATCCTGCTGAGTACCCCTATTCTCACATCCACTTTTTCTTCAGCCATCCAAACCATCCTGAACTCTTCTTTCTCTGCTCCTGCTCCAAACGCTGCACTCCTTGCATAGCCATCATAGCCTGGAATTGAGCAGACTTGGAGGTTCGAGTGGCATGCTGAATAGTCAACTCATGACGACGAACGGTCCTTAAGATTTCATCTAATGTCGCATCAGAGGGTCCTACGTCACTTGCCCGGCGACTCGACTGGGAATACCTATCACCAGCCAGTACGCTGGGGCCGTCATACATACTATGCCTCGGCGGCATCAGGTGCTCATCACATGGGTCAAACAGCGGAGGTACCGAAGTCGGAATCCTAACAGGTGGGGGAGGAGGAGGAGGCATCCTAAAGGATACGGAGGATCCTGGCCTAACACTTTTGCGAGGTCGGGTGACAGTACGTGCACCCTTATTCCCAATAGGTGGGATGGGCTACTTGAGGAGAGTGGGAACGCGTTCGGCTTCGGGAAGGTGATCTGGAGGAAGAGTCCTCAGAAGCTTCAGTGTCATATGACGTGACGGATATCCACCCTGGATGTCCGCATCTCCGGAGGTACGCTTCATACTTAGTCTGAGGCTTCGCCCTTCTCAAGGTTCCGGTAGGAGTGGTCTCAGTGTCGGGGTGAGCAGGCGCCTTACCTTTATCAGCCATATTCGATGCGTCCTGTAAGAAATACATCATGAGTAATTTGGTTTCTCATAGCTCATGATTATAATAATAGTACTAGTAATAGTAGTGATGACAATAGTATCTGTTATTCCAACATATAATTGTCCGTGTTGCCCAAATCAATTGTCTCTTCAAATAGTATAGGATAACATAGTTCATCATAAAAATCATTTAAATCCCCTTTTTGAAATTAGTTTCAAAATCACCAATATAAATCAGAAAAATCCAACCATAACATAAAGATCCGTGATGGAAATTACGCGTCCGGTAAATTCATGATTACGTTGATCAAGTGTAATCATCAATTTACCCAACCCGATCATCCCAACACTTCCCACAAGGACAATCCTAGGGTATCAGGGTTGTATCCTAGGGTCAACTATGGTATTCCCGACTTCTTTACAACCTTTGGCTCTGATACCAATCTGTCACACCCCGGGCCCAGGTAGGGTGGGACGTCACAGACTAGCAACAACATATGGCAGCGGATGATTATGCCTCGGTAATGGAAAAAGGATACCTTTACGATGGTGCTTATCATTGTTTTGTGTCTCAGTTTGAGCCGAAATACGTCAGTGAAGCCCTGAATGATGAGGCATGGGTGAGTGCAATGCAAAAAGAACTTCTTCAGTTCAAGAAGTTAGGTGTATCGACTCTGGTGGATAGACCTAAAGGTGCTAAGGTCATTGGCACCAAATGGGTCTTGAAATGCAAGAAAGATGACCAAGGCGTCATCATCATGAACAAGGCTCGACTTGTAGTTCAAGGATTTTGACAAGTCGAGGGAATAGATTACAATGAAGTTTTTGCACCCGTGGCAAGAATGGAAGCCATTCGTGTCACACCCCGGGCCCAGGTAGGGTGGGACGTCACAGACTAGCAACAAAATATGGCAGCGGAAACAAACCATTACAAGAGCTCAAAGGAGAGAATATCACATGGCATTAATGTTTTAAAAAGATACCGGGGCTAGAAACAAATCAAGCCCCCAAATGAGTTTTACAATTAACCATAAAAATAAATTGTACTTGTTCAACAGAAATATGAAATTGTTCAAATGATTCATTAAGAAAATATGCCAATGCCATGGTCGCGGGATAAGTCTAGGTCTTCACAACAACTAGGATCTCTTCATAAATTACCTGAAACATGCTCAAAAAGAAATTTGTGTCAACTAAAAAGTTGGTGAATTCAAGAGCTTAAAGTTTAAAAACAAAAGGACTTAACAAATCCTTCTTTAATAAAAAAAGAAATAATCATTGTTTCAACATTGTGGGAAAAATCATAATCAACCCTGCACTCAATCCCGGTTAGCCTCTTCTAAAGTTGTGTTTAACCGGATATTCCCAAAGGAAGAACTGAGCCCCAAACCAGTGAACCATACCTGCTCGGATGGTTCACCATAGTTTCTTAAACAAACCTGTTACATGCCACAACGACCCCTTAGGATCTCAGTGGGGTACCCTTCCTGGAACGGAAGCCACTGTGTGTTGGGGATTCCCCAAATAGATCTATCCATATAAAACAAGCGGTTCACGAAAGAATTAATGATCATGACATAAGTATCAACAGGTAACCATAAATCTCACGTACAATCATCAAGTAAAGCACAAATATAGTTTATAAATAACAGAACATGTTTCACCCCAAAACAGTAGTAAAAAAGGGGATCACTAGAACTTACCTTAGGTTTCAAGTCAAAATATCTCTTGGTGTGCCGGGAGTGTCTCAAGTCTAGCACCCTAACATGTACATATTAAGTAATAAGCTACTGCTCTAAACTCATTTAAGGTGCAACAATAGTGTCAAGAGTTTAGCTATTGGGTAAGGCTTTGATTTCGCGAAGTTTGTATAAAAAGTTTCCTTTTATGGCAGGTCAAGGTTTCTTCATGAAAATTGGGATTTTAACTTCATTAGGTTAAGGACATTAGGAAATTTCATTGTTCAAGTGATTATTAGCTTCATAGAAGTCGGTTATAAAGTTTGGTAAAATTTTACACTTTAGTCCCTCAAGTTTCAAAATTGACAGTTTCTACCCTTAAGTTTGGTTTATTGTCCTTTATGACACTTAAGACCAAAATCAGGTTCTTAGAGTAAAATTATACTTATTATAGAGTAAGTGTTTCAAAATTTCAGTTTAAGGTTCCGTTTTTAAAAACTTTACGTTTAACGCTCCCGGTTGCGGTAAGAGCGAGAGAGTTTTTAACAATTAATTTAGGGTTGTCATAAATTTGAGTCTTGGACCAGTAGGTATCATCTAAAAGATATTTTTATAAATTTTAAGTCCTTAAATTGTGAAATTTGGCCTCTAATAGTTGAAAGTTTCGTTTTTACGTTTGATCCGTTAAAATGCGGTTTTGACCGTATTTGACCATTTAAAGCTTGTTTGACCAATTTTTCAAATCCTTTAGGTCTTTTATTACTTAACTTACTGAAATCACATGAATTTTATAAATCTTAGCTTTAAACTCCTTTTTCATGGATTTTTCTCAAAAACAATGCCCGGTTGGTACCCGTTTCTAGTTAAAACGTCATTTATTTGTTCTTTTGACCATTTAAATTACCCATTGACTCCAGAACACTTCATTTATCATTTTTAAGCCTGGAATACTTTTCAAGAGGGTTAAATCCATGTTTTTACTATTTTTAAGGTCGTTTTACCATGTTTCGGGTCCCGAAATTAACCAAAATAGGTCTAACCTTAACATGTCCATAATTTCCAGAGATTAACCACTTGTCACAACCTTAATATTCATCAAAACATTCTGAAATTAAGTCCAAACTCACGGCTAGGTTTCCTATCACAACAATGAACCATCAACTTAGTGATTTAGCCATAACCAACCATAACACATGTGTAAATCATTGCAACTTGTAGTTAAACCTTACCAAAACCCCATTTAACTTTAAATCCTGATTAATATGGTGTTACTAAGTCATTTATGAGCAGATTGTAAGCCTTGGTTAAGAGAGTTTTCAAACAAGTGCTTAGCTTGCAATATATCTTGTAAAATGAAGGTTTTTGAGGTGTAACTTGTGTTAAAATCATATATCCACGGTGTATCTTCTTTTATAACTTTTAGAGTTCATTAAACCTTTAACAAGAAGGTTATAAGTTTTGCCTTCAAGAGTTACAAGATCTACAAGTTAGATGGTGCAAAAGTCCCAAAAATAGGGTTTTCATGGTGGAAATCGGTTTCCACCTTAGGAATGACAAGTATAACGAGTGAGATACCTCTTGTGAAGTTGAAAGCTCCTCAAGAACAAGGTAGTGGTGTCGGGTTTCTGCTACAACAAAGAGGGGAGGTGTTTTTAAAAGAGAAATGAAAGAACACATGAAAAGACCATTTTCGGGTGTCATGAAGCTTACACTTGATGTTGTTCACGTTTTGGAGAGGGTAGATGGTCTTGGATGTCTCGAATCTCCTTGGACAAGGCTGGAGGATCTTCTAACAAAGCTGGAAGAGTCGAACAAATGGTAGAGGTGTGTCCAATCCCACGGGTATGGCCACCTTCTTGCGGGTCATCGGTTGGCCGATGCTTGTTGATGTTGTTCTTGCGATTTTTGGAGCTGAAGTAGAGAGAGTTTTGAGAGAGTTTGCAAGGAGAGGAGGAGAGAATGCAGCTGGTAGTTCGAATATGAGAGGAGAGGGAGAGAGTGTGGTGGTGAAGTGTGTAAGGATTGCATGAAGTGTGAGTGGTGAGGGTGTTGGCGGTGTAGAGAAGAGGTGAGTGGAGGGAGAGGGGGCGGCCGATCTTGGCTCCTAGTGAGTGTTTAAATTTTAAATTTTAATTGTTAATAATTATTAGGTAGTGTAGTTTTGTAGTATTGGGTATAATGTATTATTTAGTGAATGATGTTAATTGTGGTATCTCATGCATGCCCATGCATGCATGGACCGAAAATATATAAGTGTGAGTGTGTATGCTCACATTTTAATTGTTTCACTTGAAATTAAATTTTGTAAGGGTGACTATTTAACATTCCCAGAACACTAATTTTTAAAAAGGTAAAACCTAAACTAACTAAAAGTCAATAAAAATCATATGAAACCATAAATTGAATCAAGTAACAAGAAATGCTTCTAATTTCATGGTAGGGTTGGATTGTTTCAATTATTAGCACTCATCAGATGGATAATGATGCAAGTAAATTAGGGTTAGGATAACAACCTAGAGGCCGGTTGTCACAATTCGCATCTTCCTTGCCAATGCATCGTATATGAAGATTAAAGTTTATCAATTGGATGTGAAGAGTGCATTCCTTCATGGTGAAATCCGAGAGACAGTGTACGTCAGTCAACCCGAGGGATTTGAGGATCCATATCATCGGGACAGAGTTTACAAACTCGACAAGGCTTTATACGGGCTTCATCAAGCCCCAAGGGCCTGGTATGAGAAACTCTCGACTCACCTTGTGAAACACGGCTTTCGCAGAGGTGTTATTGATTGCACACTATTTATCAAAGAGAAAGATGGTGATTTACTGCTTGTTCAAATCTATGTTGATGACATCATCTTCGGGTCAAAGAATGAAGAATTATGTAAAGAGTTTGAAGCAGTAATGAAGGCTGAGTTTGAGATGAGTGCTATGGGAGAGATGAAGTTCTTTCTAGGGTTACAGGTGGATTAGACACCAAAGGGAATATTCCTACATCAGACCAAGTATGTAGGAGATATTCTCAGTCGGTTTGACATGGAGATTGCTTCTGCAGCTGGGACTCCACTTGCTACAAACCATGATGTAGCACCCGACGAGAATGGTGATCTGGTAGATGCCACCATGTACCGAGGAATGATTGGATCTCTCATGTACCTCTTGCCTCAAGACCTGATATCATGTATGCGACATGTCTATGTTCAAGATATCAGGCAAAACCAAAAGTTAACCATCTGATAGGGGCCAAAAGGATATTCCATTATCTGAAGGGTATTCCAACACTTGGGTTGTGGTATCCTCACGACGATGACTTTGAGCTTACAGCGTATAGTGACTCGGATTACGGTGGCTGCAAGATGAACTACAAGTCTACATCAGCGGGATGTCAATTCTTTGGGAGAAGATTAGTGACATGGCAGTGTAAGAAGCAGACCTCGATTGCTTTGTCAACATGCGAAGCCGAATACGTTGCTGCCGCAAGTTGCTGTTCACAAATCATATGGATACAACAGCAAATGCGGGACTACGGTTTGAATTTCTCTTCTACTCCTATTTTTGTTGATAACTCTGCTGCAATTGCAGTAACTAAAAATCCGGTACAACATCCTAAGACCAAACACATTGGCATAAAATGTCACTTTATATGTGACTGCTTTGAAAAGAACCTAATCGATGTGGTTAAAATAAATACTGATTTTCAACGCACTGACCTCTATACAAAGGCTTTTGATAAACCACGTTTTCTATATTTTTTAGAGGTCAATGGCGTTAAGAAGAAAAGTGATGTAATTCCAGAAGATGAACAATGTTTAGTCCGGTGCATTTAGTCCAAATTTTTATTTTCCCTTTATTTATTTTATTTTATGTTTAAATTAAATTGATGTTATTTATTCGCCTATTAAAATCCTAAAAGCGCAAATCGTTTATGATTTTAGAATTTTATGGGGAGAATAGGTAGTTAACAAAATTAAAAAAAAAACGAGGGAGAAGGAGAGGCTAGCTGATAGAAATCTGATCATATTTGTGATACCGATTCAAAACTTTGGAAGATGATAGTACACAGGAACAAACCATTTGGGACTTTTAAAAGTTTGTATTAGATGCAAAGTTCAAAGTATAAGTCTGTGTAGTCTGAGCAATATAAAAGGAAAAATGATAGTAAAACTGGTTACTACTAAGGTAACACATAGAAAGTAGACCTAGAGGTTGCTAGACCACAGATGATATGTCGGTAGATTCAACACAATAGATGATTAGACCTTGTTGGTGATCTCAGGAACAAACTAAGTTGTTCAACAAGCTGTGGGTTATCATCTTTTCCCCGGTTACCACAATCAACAAAATTCTAATAAGGGGTGACGAGCAGAATAAACGCAGCAAATGTGTGCGTATGACCAAAATATGAGCAAAAGCACATGATGAAAAAATACAAAAGCAATCAAACTAATAACCTATGTTGTTGGTGAGATCTGTGCAAAAAGAATAAAAGTGCTCATACAAGAAGATAGGTTATGTGCCTCTCTGCTGTGCGGTGGCACTGACCTGAGGATAAGCATAACCTATATATTCTAGAATTCATTGTTGTTTGCTGCCTCTCTGTTGTGCGATGGCACTGACCTGAGGCTTGGCTTCTCCTTGAAAGCTCTAAGAATAGTTTCTTCTTGAATACTACCCTGAGACCGCTTAAAAATCTCCTGAGGAATGTTGATTACCATATAAGCGTGGGATCCACAAAAGCTTGTTGAAATAATTAAACCTTAAACTATCACCAATCTGTGTCAAAAGTCTGTGTATGGATTTAAGAGGACAAGTATATTCATAATCATCGTGGCTACAAATCTTGAAAGTCCAAATCATGTGTGGATCTAATAGTACTAGTATGATCTCCTAATTTTGCTAACGACTCTGGATGAAAAACAAGAATAGAGCATTAAAAGGTTTTGATAGCATGTCCCGAATGATTTGACATACCTGTATGATTCCAAACTGAATCAGTCCATTTATGATCAAAATGAATTGACGCTGCCCTTTCAGGAAAGGAATCTTTTAGATTTCCATCTTAAAATTTCTACCTCACACAAAACCACAAAAACAAGTTTTAGTTTTGTATTTCAGGTTTTAGTTCTTTTACTTTGTTTAAATTTCGTCAATTTAGTTTGTTAAACATCAGACTATGCCATGAAATTCAATCGGAGATTTAATCACCTAAAAGGGTCACGTTTGAGGTGACTACACATGTTTTCAAATGTCAACTGAGTCACGTCTGAGGTGACAAATTGTTTTAAAAGGATCACGTCTGAGGTGATCAAATGTTTTCAAAGTCAAAAGGATCATGTCTGAGATGATCGAATGCTAAAAATGTTTAATCAATAAGTTAAAGGGTGTAATATGTCAAATGGTCATAAAGTCAAAATCATGAGTATGATCCATTCGCACGACTGGACCATGAGTATGGACCAGTCGTACGATTGGAGGATACGAATGAGCCCAATCGCACGATTAACCCACACGTATGGGACATACGTGCGATTGGAACATAAGCATGAATAAAATCACATTGGATGACTAAAATGAGCCAATCGCATGGATGAAGGTGACCGAATGACACAGTCGCACGACTGACTTCTAGTTGCACGACTGAAGGTGACTGACTGTGCTAGTCGCACGACTGATGTTCAGTCACACGAATCAACTATGCAACTGGGCTTAGTCGCACGACTGAAGGAAACCCTAGTATAAAAAGAGGGGGAGTCGGTCACAGTCGTTCATCACCCCCGAATCGCCTCTAAATCGCACGAAGCACTGTTACTCTGCCCAATTTTCATTAGAGTACTCTAGACCATTGATTATTGCATACTGACGATTTGTAGTGACTATGCATGTAATGTGTCGTGAAATCAATGAAAATGTACACGATTCTTGCCCAAAATCGACTGATTTGAACCCTAAAAAGAACCGAGACTTAGTTTAACTAAGAAACTAATTAAACTAAGTCCATTGTGAAATTAAAGGTTACTACGTGTTCTGTCGGTCAAATGCGAGCCTAATGAGCCAAACCATGACGTCTAACATTAAAGTTTGCTCAAAATTCGATTTTGAAATGAACAGTAAGTCTGTCATGCGAATGGACAACCTGATGAACTTCAGTCGCACGACTGAGTGGGCCGAATGGCTAAACCGCACGACTGAACCATGCGTATGAGTTCAGTCGCATGAATGATGTAAGCGCATGAGATAGCATACGAATGAGCCTAGACGCATGCTCAGTCGTACGTATGAGGTCATTCACACGACTAGTTCTCAGTCTCACAGCTCATTCGCACGACTAGATCTCAGTCGCACAGGTTCATTCGCACAACAGAACAGAAAATTTCAAGTTCAAATGAATCAAATTATTACTCATTGAAGGAAACTAACGTGTATTTGCATTGTGTAACAGATGGCTAGTCGTTGGACTATGAGCACCAAGCACAACATCTGTGCTCATCTAGATCTGACCTCAAGGAGCGCTGCAGACTTCTCTGGCATTATTACCTTCCTACTGAGATCGAGGATCTTCCGTGCCATCTCGACTCCGTGCACACCATAGCGCTCGGTTCAGCAGGCCTTCTGGGAAGGCACGGTTGTTGACAGGACATCAGAGCCCCACCGGATCAGGAACTCTATCTTTGGTCAGGATATAGAGATCACAGAGGATGATCTTCGTACTGTTCTAGAGTTCGGGGATGATGCTGGCTGTCCCACTCGACTACACCCCCTTACTGTTCGAGCATGTTTCATGCGAGCTAAGTACTCTGGGGACCTCAACGCAGGGGTGCTCAACAAGAGCAACCTGTACCCCCAGTTCAAGTACCTCGCACATGTGCAGCTGAAGTGCATAGCTTCACGAAAAGGAGGGTTCGACGAGCTCTCAAATCAGATTCAGAACGCTTACGCAGCGTTGGTGCTGAACCACCCGTTCAGCTTCTCTAAGATGATCTTCGCCTATCTGGTGGAGAACATTGAGGGGAAAGGGAAGGTGGGGTTCTGCATATACTCTCGATTCATCCAGATGATTATTGATCAGATACTACCGTCGCTGCCTAAGGAAAAGGAGGACGCTGTAGTACTTAAGGTGATGGAAGACACCACACTGGGTCGTATAAAGGTTTACAGGGGGAAGCAGGTTAAGCCCCCTGTGAGGAGATTATTCGGGCATCTGGCCAAGGCTGATTACATGGCGCTAGGTAGGCGAAAGTTGCGCCACGAGGAGAGTGATTCAGATGTGCAGTAGATTGCCCTCCCTTCTGATGACTCCGATGACGAGGATGATGACACTGGTGGAGATTCTGAGCCCGCTCCTACTAGGGGTCCCACTACCCATGTTACATCACCACCACCCAATCGTGGAGATACCACCACTGCCAGCTTTCACCAGGATTTTTGTTCTCCAGATGAGGAGGCAGAGAGTGATGAAGAGCCTCTCACGAGGACTATGGGCAGCAAGGTGGTTGCCACAGAGAGAGGTTTGAGGGCGGTTGGTGGACGCCCAGGGAAGTCCGGGGATGCTGCTGCTGATTCAGATCCCACATATGTCCCGGACCCGCCCAGCAGCCAAGGGGGAGCCTCTGTGCCTAGAGGCTCAAGGAAGAAGAGGAAGGCACACCCCTATGGCAAGAAGGGGAAGAGACAGAAGTTTACCCTGACCTTATCCACTACCACACCCACTAACTCAGCCACACTGTCCACCACTAACACCACCATATCTACCACACCACCTGCCACCACCTCTACCACCTCACACACCACTACCACACCCACCCCATCACGTACCCACATCCAATCCACCACCACTACAGCTCATCCACCACCACCTACATCTATACCACCCCCAATATTCACCACTGCCACCACCACCACCTCTAGCCACCAAGCAGGACCGTCATCTTACCCCTCATTTCTATCTGGATCATTTCTACCTCCCAGTGGGGTAGAGGAACAGTTCTCAGCACTGAACCGGATGGTGCTGAAGCTGTTAGCAGCCGATGACGAGAAGACAGCTCAGATTCGTCAGTTGGTAGAGCTTACTGCTGCACAATCTCAGCAGATATCTCAGCAGGCGCAACTGATTGAGCAGCAGGCACAGCAGATTGCTGCTCAGAGCCTAGAGATGTCCCAACTCCAGGAGCAAAATGTCCACTCAGCAAAAAGGATAGAGGAGTTGGAGGCGACTAACAAGACCATCATGTTGAGGCTCAAAGGATCAAAAGATGAGCCACTAAAGATCAGAGAAGGAGATGGAGATGATGGTGATGATGATGACAGTGATGATGATGATGACAGTGATGATGATGATGATAATGATGATGGTGATGATCAAGGTGATGATACAGATGCAGGTGATGATGTTGTTTCAGGTGATGATGATGATGAAGGAGAAGGAGATACATCTGCTACGGGTGCAACATCAGCAAGTGAAAGGAGGACCAAGAAAGCTCAAGACAAAGGTGCCTTTACATCAGCCCCATCAGCAGAGGAACACATGATACAAGACAAGAGTAATGCATAGTTGTTTATGTTATTTAAAATCATGTGTAATTGAATATTGTATCAAACTAATGTATATAATGTTTATATTTTGTTAATGTGTTTCTGTTTTGATTGTTGACTAATGGTTGATGTGTTGCATGTTTTAAATCAAGCAGATCCAAATTTTCAAAGAGATGAATACGACATTGCTCCCCTTCAACAGATCAAGACTCAACTAACAACGATTCTTGATCTGCAAGGGATAGTCAGGAGATCTGTGAGTTACACTCCTGAAGAGGGAGAAATAATTCATAATCTCACTGACGAGCAATTGGCCGAAATGTTCCGACTCACTCCTGATGAGATCGTAAAGGATGCTCCTACCGTAACCGTGGAAAGTGACGACGAGCTGGATGATATAGACGAGATACAAATTGAGGATGTCACGGCCCAACATTATCTAGAGTATACTAACAATGAAGGAAATGTTGTTCCCAATCTGGGAGACACCTTGGTCAGTGATACCTTTGAAACTCTGGATAAAATGGAGCAGGAGTCAGAGAAGGACAAAGAGAAAGCCCAAGCCTCACACGCCGATGTCAACATGAGAAAGGCTGAATGGGCAGCATGTTTTGCAGAACTTAGAGCCCAGCGTAGTGCTCCAAAGTCAACTGTCTACACCAAACTCTATAAAGTGAAGAAACATCACAAGGTGTCAGGCAAAATCATAGCGTAGGCCTATTTTGAAGATCTTAAAGTCTATGCTGTTAAAAGAGAGAAAGGGATCGAGTACTTCATATTCCCACACGATCTGAAGACTCTTCCAGGTTTCGAGCTTAACCAGTTAGCAAAGTTGAAGTTGCTATACGCTGACTCTCGTAAGATGTCAGGCTGGTTTGAAGTTGCTTTAAAGAGAGAGTACCATACCAGGTGGGTCAACTTCAAACCTCAGCAACCAACGAGGTATATCAGAAGATCTAAAGTTAATGCCACTACTAGAAAGCCAAAAGTAGTGCTGAAGTGGAGTCCTCCACGCACGATGTCTAGAATCCCTCTACGGGAAATGACACAGGACTTCACTCCACACTTTAAGTGGTGGTACAACGATTGGAGAACAGGTGAGGCAGTCATAGTACTGAACAGAAATTGGAAATATGGAAACTATCAGGGTATTTGACCCCATGTGGCTCACTAACTTGTCGGCTGATGATGTTTACACATTATACAAGTGGCCACTATTCTATGACGCGCAAGATATTGTACAAGCCCTCCAATTCCAAAACGTGATCCGACTCTGCTTTGCATTTGAAATACATGCAGGAGTTACAAGAGAGGAGAAGTACAAGAAATATGAGGAGCTTATGAAGAATGTAAGATAATAGATGAATCTAGGTCCAAAGGGGAGTTTGTAGATACATGTGTACCTAGTTTATGAGCTTAATGTAATATGTCTTTATTTTCTTACACATATGTAATTGAATGGGTACTTAATGAAATACAATGTATGGTTGTGCTTATAATTTTTATTATTTCATTGTTTAGTAGTTTAACGCTTATTGAACTGACTATATAGGTTTGTTGTTGTTTGAATGAATCTTAATAATGTAATGATTACTAAATACATTTAAACTTAGTAATATGAAGTTCTCATGCGAATGCCCCATGCTAATGGACCATACGCATGAACAACTTCATACGAATGACTCAGTCGCACGACTGAACCAGGAGACTGGATCAGTCTCACGAGGGTAACATGAGATTGACTCAGTCGCACGACTGAACACTCAGTCGTGCGAATGGATCAACCGCATGGCTTAATCGCACGACTGAACCATGCTAATGGTTCAGTCGCCAGAATGAGAAACCCTAACCTATAAATACCACTTAATTCGTGGAAGAACATAAGAATTCTAAACACTTCGACTACATACGTACCCTAGCCGTCTAGAGACCTCTAAGAACCTGTTCCAAGTTCATAGATCGCACTAGATCGATTCCATATCGTTCTTAATGTTTAGATTCAATCCATAATTGTTTCTACGTGCGTTCTCACTGATTGGATCGTCAATCAAATAGGATTCCGCACTATTTTATTCGGTATACACATTAATCAGTTAGTATTTCGTTCAATACACGATCCTAACAATTTTTTTATACAAAACGATAATATATATATATATATATATATATATATATATATATATATATATATATATATATAAACATATATATATATATAATAAAAAAATGAATGATAGTGACATATTGTCAAATAAAAAATTTCTACATCTTCCTTATGCGTAGAAATTTCGGGGGAGAATATATATTAAATGTTCTTCTTGTTTTCTTTTGCAGAATAAAATGAGAAGCCTGGACGATGTAAAGGAGGTTACAGTATTGTGTGGGATATACTTGATAGGTTCAGCCAGAAAGAAAAGTAAACGGTAATCTTATAGCTTAATTAATAGAGCAAGAAACTTGATGACTCGGATAATCCTCTTGACATATTTAGCCTTCACAAAGTTTCAAGTCTTTGTTCAAAAAGGGTTGAGAACGTGATATCTTTGTTTTGAGTTATTCTTATCTAAAGTATCTTTGCGTCTAAATCTTCCACCCTATCTCAAAAGCTATATGCTTTCTCATCTTTGTATCTAAGAAGCTCTCTGTTGTATTCTATCCGGTGCTTATCTCCTCTGCTATGTGTGAACATTGACCTGGAGTGATGATCTCATCTGCTGTACGATAGTACAGACCTGGAGCTCTCATTGGTACAATATGACGATCTTCTCTGTTATACGTAAGTATAGACCTGAAGCTCTCATCTCTAAGACTCAATTGATCAACTCCTCTATTATACGTAAGTATAGACCTGGAGCTCTCATCATTTGATGTCTATAAGGGCATTGCTTCTTTTGAAATAAGACCTATGTTGCTTCTGAGAGGAAGAGTCATGCAAAACGTGTCATTTGTTCAATATATCATGAGGACATGATAAGTTTCTTTGCCAAATGTCTGTGGGGACTGGGTCATTCAATGTTTTCTTTTAAAAGAATCAAAACATGATAACAGTAGTTGCGGTGCACTTGTTGAAACGAAGAAGGCATGGACTTAAAAGGACAAGTATATCAGCAATCTCGCCAAACTTTGACTCTCCAGAAGATCTTTTCAGCTTCTCGTTCATATCCTTTTTATAATGTTTGATTTTGTTTTAAAAAAATACGTGAAGAATAGTGAGGTCTTGTGGGGCAAATTTCTTTTGATTTCTTTTATTTTGTTTACTTTGTTTTTTTAATTCTTTTTTAATAATTGTACTTTTATTTTATCTTATTTTAAAGAAAGGGAAATAAAATTAAAAAATTTTAATTTTTAGGTTTCCAGCGAAATTATGCTTTCACTGTTAGTTTCGCACGGCGAAATTGTAGCTTCGCCGGTTCTTTCGTGCATTGCAAGGTTAGTTTCGACCAGAGTTTCGCAAGGCGAAATTATAGCTTCGCTTGGCGAAACTATAGTTTCGCTGCCTACGAAACTAAGTGCTATATAACCCAATTTGCAAAATTGTTTTTTCATTTTCGCACATTCGTGGTTTTAGACGTATTAGGGTTTTACCGTGTGATTTCATGCGATTCTGAGTTTGTATGCTTATGATTCTCGATTGACCGTTGATTATCTTCGCAATTGAGTTTCAAACTCAGGACCTTAGTCTAATCTAGGTTTTATGGCAACATTGTGTGGTTATTCGATTGAGACTCTTCGGTACCTTCGTAGTTCTTACTGCGAAAGTACCGATAGTCTAACGAAACTGAACGAAAGTTCAAGCTTTTTTAGCAAAACAGTGTAGTCATGCTGTCCGAGCGAACTTAACAGTTTCGCAGAACAAATTTCAGTTTCGTTGCGCCGAAACTATAGTTTCAGCCTGTCGAAATTACTATACTGTCTTGCCGAAACTAATAAATAATTGCTGCCGAAATTACTTTTCGCTTCCCGAAACTAGTACTTCATCTAGCGAAACTATAATTTCGGCTAGCGAAAAATTGTTTTTTGTTTATTTTTCTTTTTCTTAGTTTTCTTTAATATTATTTTTTTAATATACCGTACTAATGCGTTTCATCTGCTTTTTAGATTAAATGGTCAATCTAAAGTTTGACGAGAGGAACAATATTACTACTTTGCTAGATTACACTCATCCCAAAGCTGCCGGTTTTAGAGACTGCATATGTTGGCTACAGAGATCTCCAATCGCCTATGCGATCTCACATTCCATTACTATATATTATTTACACATCAGAGATTTTTGGAGGACGGCAGAGTATGACACAAGAGCCAATCCTCAGAGGATTGTGGCTAGGGTGATGGAGAATAAGCTGATTATTACTATAGAGGTTATATCGAGGGTGTTGAGACTCAATGAGGATATAGGAGAGGAGGTTACACTAGCTGATGAGGAGGTGTTTGATGCATTCAGGTCTATGGGATATGAGGGACCTCCTTTTGGTACGAGAAAGGAAATCAAAAAGTCCTTTCTCTCCAAGGAGTGGAGATATATAGCCCACGTGTTTATCATGTGCTTAGATCACCGAAAAGGTGGATTAGACAGGCTGAATCTAGACTGGGCCAAAGCCATGATGATTTGTTGCAGAGGATTAAAGGCCAACATTACAGTTTGATCTTTGATTGTATGGTAGAAAATGTTATGGCACTGAAGAAGGACAAGTGGCTTCTGTACCCTTGATTCCTTCAAATATTTATAGATGACCTCATTCCCAACATTTCCAGACATGGAGAGGTCAAGAGATTAGTCCAGATGAACACCCGTATTTTTGCTGACTGCTGTGCTATTAGACATGATTTCAGCGGGAAGATTACTCATCTTTGGGAAAACATGTACCCTCCGGAGCGATGGAATTATATTAGGAGGATCAATGAGTCAGAGGAGAAAAGGGCTGAAGAGACGAGGGTTAAACAGACTGATGTTGTTAAGAAGAGGAAGAGGTACGCGAAAGAGAAAGATTATGATTTTGAGGATGAAGTTCATGAGATGGCTGAGGAGGCTAGGGTTGAGAAAGAGAAGAGATCTAAAAGAAAGCTGATGAGGGAGAAGCTGAGAGAAGGACCAAACACAGACATCAATCTTTTACTGAGTCCTCGAGGAGGGAGGAGAGAGCTGGTTTGGATGAGGATGTGATAAGAAACCTCAACTCATCTCTGGCTAATGAGTTGAGCATGATTAAGACCAAACTTACCAATCAAGAATTGAGGGAAAAGCATAAGGATGAGGTGATAGAAGGGATGACCAGGATGATGGTTTATCAGTAGAGATTGATTAGGAGATTGCTTGAAGAGGTGAATGATTTGAAGGCTGCAGCCGGCCTACCTAATCAGCTAACTCAACCTGAGTTAGATGATTTGACTGATACTTCCAAGTACTCATTTCTAAATGTGGGTACATCTTCTCGAGCAGGAGAGGGCACATCTGGTGCAGCGGCTGAGGAAGCAGGAGGTTCTGGTGTGAGGCAGGAGACTGAGAATGTGGAGAATGTTGAAGAGATATTTGAGGCTGGTTTCGTGAACATGGAATTCAATTTTGAGAAAGATTTCGTCAGAGAGGAGGTGGTGAGAGAGAATCCAGTTGAAAATGTTGAGAAGACTGTTGAGAACGGATTGGTGGATGAAGAGGAAGATGATGAGCAGTTGGTGGACTATGATTCTGAACCCGAATATTATGAGGTTGATGAGAGACCTTTGACCTATGTTGCAAATAAGGGTGATGATAATGGAGATGTATTTGAGATGGCTAAGGAAGAATGGTTTGTGAGAGAGAAAGAGACTGAGGAGTTAACTCCCCTATTCCAAAACATGGAAGGGTTGAGTAAGATAGAGGCTGATAAGAGATCATCAATTGGAAGTATAACCTCGACCTCAAAATGTTTATG
The DNA here is from genome assembly GCA_025215565.1 of Flaveria ramosissima. Taxonomy (NCBI): domain Eukaryota; kingdom Viridiplantae; phylum Streptophyta; class Magnoliopsida; order Asterales; family Asteraceae; genus Flaveria; species Flaveria ramosissima. The sequence goes on from CM046036.1 coordinate 71,580,249, forward strand.
ACAAAGAGGAGAGGGGGAGGAATTACCTACTTGCATAGGAGGAAGGCATTCAAGACCTTGCCAAAATGAGACTTGAGAAGGCTGGCAGTGCTGCCATTACTTGATGCTCATCTGAGTGAGAGAGCTACTTTGTTGGAAAAGGAGATCAAGAATGGTGTGAATGGCAATTTTGAGTCATTCGGATTCATGAAAGCTAAAAGGAGAAGATCTAAAAAGGATAAAGATTGGGAGACGGGTAAAGGGAAGATTGTGTTAAGGGTGAAACCCCTAAAGACAGTAAACAGGATCAGACTGTGAGATCCCCTCCCCCAGCAATTACAAAACTTTGAGAAGTGGTTCTATGATAACAACACGGTGGAGGCTATGATCATGGTGAAGAATGGGGTTGAGCATAGATTGTTTGATCCGATGGAATTGTTTGGATTTTATGATGAAGATCTGCTAGTTCTTTATGAAAATCACATTAAAGCAGGGGCAGGGGAGGAGACAATAAAAGAAGCCAGTCTGTTTATGACTATGGTTAATAAGGTGAGAGGTGTGAGAGCAGAGGTGAAGAAGATAACTGAGAAGGCGAGAGCACAAGACGATCTGGATATGGATGTGCGGGACTTAACGAGACAACTTGAGCAAACTAGTGCTCGTCCAGAGGGAGCTAATGAAGCAGGAGGTAACCAAAGTGAATCAGTTGCTGAAGCTCCCAAGGAGGTTGCTGCAGGAACTGAAGAAGATATATCTGAGGCAGCAGGGGAGACTGAAGCTGACCAAGGAGAATCTATGTCTGAAGCCCCCAAGGAAGATGCTGCAGGAGTGGATAAAGATACATCAAAGGCAGTGGGAGAGACTAGAGCTGACTAGACAAATCAAGACAAGTGAAGACGGTGAGATCCAACCTAGGGGGAGTATTGTAGATCATGTATAGGTTGGACTCACCTTAGATTAGATTATGTTTATATTACTTTGTAATAGGTTTAATGTTAGTTTACTTTTGAATGTTGTTTATTTTGTTTAGTTTTGCAGCCCAGCGAAACTATAAGCGACACTACAGTTTCGCTTATAGTCAACTGTTTAGTTCACCCGGTGAAATTGTTGTTTCTGCCGGGCGAAACTATAGTTTCGGCAGCACAGTTTCGTTGTCAATGAAACTGTCTGCGAAACTAGGTCTGCTATATATAGTTTTGATCTTGCTCATTGTTGAGCATTCTTGCAAAACCCTAATCGATTATTATAGTTGCAAGAGACCTTTGTAAGTTGTGTATTCACAGAAATACATTTGAGCTTTGTTTACTTTAATTGTATTGATGCTTATTGTTCATATTTGAATACATTGTGGTTGTTCTTAGTCTTCTTCATCTTTTTTATATCTCTATTGCTTCTGATATTGAACGATTCAACGTATCATTTGTACCGCAAATTGATCAAATGGACCAACAGTTCAGCTAGTGGATATGGAGATAGATGACAAATTAAATTATGTAGAGTAGTCGGTGGCGATAATAGACAAGAAAAAGAAACAATTAAATAAAAAAGTAGTTGCACTTGTGCGGGTACAGTGGAAACATAGAAAGTGGTTGGAATCCACTTAGAAACCCGAACATGAAATAAGACAACATTACCATCAATTGTTTGAGGTATAGTAGGTTTCGGGGGTGAAACCCAAAAGAGATAGACTTGTAACACCTCGAAATTTTTCAAAGAAAATCAAAGTTCTCGCGTGGAAAAGGGTTCTCACGTGACTAGTAGTTATCGCGCGAGAACACCTGCGAAGGATGGGAACCCTATAAATAGGCCAAAACAACCAATTTCCTACAACTCATGTGAAAAATTTCACTATTATGTTTAGAGTGAGAGAGTGAGGCGAAAGGTTAAAGAGAGAAAGTAGTACAAAGTGGTGTTTAAGGTATGTATTCAATGATGTTTAATTTATTTATGCCTTTATGAATGATTAGTAATGATATTTGTACACAATTATATAGTTCCCGATCAAAAAGCTCTTGGTTTGGTGTTGTTCTTGGGCAAATATCATACAGTGAGTTCTAGACCTCTGTTTTTCATGATTTGAGGCTAATATGTATACCTTGATAAAGTATTATAGTTTTGTTGGCATAGTATACATTTAATCATTTAAAATAGTTCAAAAATTGATGGCTTCGGGATGATGTTTCAGGTAGAATGATAGTTCTCACGCGAGTGATTGAATTTTCGCAATAGATGGTTATTATCGTAGTTCTCGCACGAAGAGTGAAACTTGCATTAGAAGTTATCACGCGAGGGGTGGTTCTCGTTTGACATGGTTTTCTTGCGAGTTAAAGTTTTCGTGAGAAGAAGCTCTCGCTTAAATCCTTGTTCTCGCATAGTTGTTTCTCATAGGGTTCTAGCTTTGTATTCATATAGTTACCCTGGTCTAGTATGTAAATAAAGATAGTAATATTGAAAAATTGATATCTAAAGAAAGAAAGTATGTGTATTACTACAATTAAAGATTTCCAGTAAACATAGTAAAGTTCATATGTTAAATGTTAAAGAATGTGAATAATAATTTCAATAAAAGTTACCCGTTAAAGCACAACTGTGAAAACATTAAAGTATGCTAAAGAAGTCTTGTAAGCATAGAGGTCTTGACGTATTTCAAGACTCGACACATGAGTCATGTGTAATGGCAAGCGATAGGAGTCTTGCATGTGTTGCAAGCAAGACAAGAGTCTTGCGTAATGGCAAGCAACAGTAAAATCTTGTGTTCTACACGAGCAATGGCTAAAGAAGTATTGTACAAAGTACAGGCTCACAATATAGTAAAGATAAAGTACCGATAAAATAAAGATAAATATCGATAAAGTAAAGATAAAATTGTGATAAAGAAAAAACGTTGAAATAAAAGCTAAAATGTGGTTAAAGAGTACGCATAATAAAAGCTAGAGAAGTCTTACCTTAGCGTAAGCATATAGTCAAAGTATATGTATAAAGTATGAAAGTATATTTTTGATAAAGTGCGGTTAAAGAAATTTTATAAAGTAAACATAGACCTCACTTAGCGTCGCTGACTTTTGTAGCATATTAGATTGACATGTATGCTACATGAATAAATTGTGAGCGTGGGATAAATTTGAAAGCCACTTGGCACATGGTCGAGACTAGCATCCTGGCATAGTTAAGGATAGACAGTTAAAGTTATCATTGTTTGATGTAATTAGTAAACTATGAAAATGTTTTATGTTCCGCCACTTATATTGATGAAATTTTGAGTTCGAGAACTTGTGTTTTTGATGTTCGAATGCAACTGTGAGTTTGGCTAGAATCAGGGCCTTACATCTACTCACATGTTTGGTTAGTATTTCAAAGTGAGTTTATGTAAGCAATGATTCGGAATATCTAACGATTACAATTGACATCTTACTATTGAGGATAGTGTGTGTTATTTTAGTTGAGAAATGTATGAAAGATGATGTAACATGTGGTGTTTTAAAGTATTCCATTGTGTATAAGGAGTAAATCCAATAAAAGTACATGCATTGTATTTCAAGTGTGACATAAGCCCATCAATTCCCATAGATATACTATATTATTGTTTTGAACAAATATTCTTAGATCTTTATAAGATTAAAACATCATAGCATGAAACTAACAGAATTAAAGCCACAAACTTTTAGTTGCAGGCAAACCACTTAACCATGAGTATGCCCCATGTACACTTCTAATTGTTTTCTTATTATCACACAAGTTAAGGGATTGTTGTTATATAACTTGAAAGTCAGGGGCAAGTGGGTATTTCTAATCATTGATTTTGGACTCCTATCAAATTGAATTTGAATTTTTTTGAATTTTGATTCAAATATTGAACACCTATATACGAGTGCACATGTGTAAGAAGTTAGAGGTACCAAGTCACTACACAAAAAACCATGAATTTTAATTTATTTTTTTATATTAAAATATTAAAAGATGATAACTTGTATTTTTAGTCTCAATATATTAAAAGTAACAAATAATACAAAAAAACATTATTAATAACAAAATAATAACAATTTATTTTACTACTCTACTAAAGGTAGAATTTTAATAAATATTAATAGTTCTTTTCTTGGCTTTATTTTTAATAATTTAATTGTTTAACTAACTTTGACTGATTATTAAAAATTTTGTTGTTCTACTTGAACTTACCCATGTTTTACCCCAAGTCCCCCAAGCCCCAACCAAAGTTTTGTAATGGGCGCCACAACAAAAACCTCAAAGGCATAATCTATCAATGAGATAACCTATGAAAGTGATGCAGTCGGAAACAAAGAGATAGATAATTGAACCTGTTGTTTCAACGATAATACCAGGAACAATTCTTCTAACTATCGTTGATTCACAAAGAATACCGATAATCAGGGTTTACACTAACACACACAGTGATGGAGAGAAAAACAGATTTTTCATAAACTTTTTTTTAATCCTCTTTCACCCATCTCTTACAAACATATAAAGAAACAAAGCAAAAGTCGAATGGGCCACAAAACATAAACGGGCCGAAAACTGGGCCAAATGTAAAGTTCAACAAAATGTAAAAATAAGACAAAATTGTAAATAACTGATAAAATAAGCCGTTTTTGGGCCGAAACGATGACCTAAACCGCCTACAGCATTAGGATTTATCTTCTGCACGATCTCAACAGGACCAATCTTTTTGGCATACAATTTGTTGTACTCCCCCATTGAAAAACGATCTTTAGTTAGCACAGCCAAACAAAGTCACCTTCTTCAAAATCAACATGCCTTCATTTTTTATCAGCAGCTTTCTTGTACTTGGCATTCGCTTGGGTCAAGTAATGATGAACAACTTTATGAACTTCATGCAATCCCTCCACAAAATCTTGAACCCTTTTGGGAACTGAGCCGGATACAAGAAGTGACATTAAATCAAGTGGGCCTCGAGGTTGAGAAAAATAAACTACCTGAAATGGACTAAACTCGTACTTCGATTAACAGCATGATTATGAGCAAACTCAGCTTAGTATAGTTTCTGGTCCCATGCTTTCACATGATCACCAAATAGACATCGCAACAACTTACCAAGTGAACGGTTCACAACTTCAGTTTGGCCATCCGTTTGTGGATGATAAGCACTACTAAAACTGAGTTGGGTATTCACCATCCTCCATATACTTCGCCAAAAGTGACTCAAAAACATGGTATCCCGATCAGAAACAATAGAAAAAAGCAATCCAAGTAAGCGATACACATCATGAAAGAAAAGTTGTGCCATATTAACATCATCAGTTGTCTTCTTACAGGGAATAAAATGAACCATCTTAGAAAACATGTCAACAACAACAAAGATAGAGTCGTTACCCCTTTGTGTACGCAGTAACCCCAACACAAAATCCATGCTAATATCAACCCATGGCTACAAAGGAACCGGCAATGGCATGTAGAGGCCGGCGTTACTAGCTGTGCCCTTAGAAACTTGACAAATACGACACCTCTTAACATATCGATCCACTTCTTTCCTCATGGTAGGCCAGAAATAAGAAGCTTGTACCAACTGTAGAGTACGATCACGACCAACGTGCCCTTCCCCATGCAACTCTTTAATAATCTGTAAACGCAGACTAGAATCAGGAATACATAGTTGATTCCCTTTGAACAGAAAACCATCTTGTACAAGAAAATCTGACTTCAACCCAGTCTGCACATCCTGCATAATAACTGAAAAATATGGATCAATGGCTAAGTGCTCACGAATGACATCTAAGCCTAGCACATCAACCCTCAAAGACACAAGCAGATTACTCCTCCTGCTTAGGGCATCAACAACTCGGTTCGAAACTCCAGTCTTGTGTTTAACAACAAAAGTAAACTTTTCAAGAAATGCTAACCAACACCCGTGCTTATGTGACACCTTGTCTTGTGTACGCATATGCCTTAAAGAATCCTAATTGTTGGAGCATATATTGTCATATATAGTGTGTCCGTCGCTTGACGAATAGTCTGGGCTTAACATAAAACACCTGATATGTTGTAAACACATGAAACTGAGTCATTCGCAGGAGCATATGTGAATGAGACTCAGTCGTACGACTGAGCCATGCTAATGGACCAGTCGTGCGACTGAGAGATGCTATTGGGCCATTCGTAAGACTAAACCATAAGATGGTCCAGTCGTACGATTTAACCATACGCATGGTCCAATCGTACGAATGAGCCCAGTCGCATCTGATATGGGCTGAGGCCTATAAATACCATTTTCATTGTGTAGAGAGGTAAGGTTTTAAGAGTGTGCCCGGGGCCTAGGTGCTGCCAGATGAGAGGGGAGATCATGCTCAATCTCCCCTTGCCAAAAGTCGTGATTCTTCTGTTTCACGAGCTTGTAATCATTAGGTTTTCTCAATGAAACCATTCTATTATTGTTCGTTCTCTTGTTTGTCTTTTGGTTTTTTTTTCCTTCCGTCAAGAACACGCTCGGATGTCAACCGATCCAACGACTTTACAATTGGTATCAGAGCCAGTTACTGCTAGAATGATCTAACAATCATTCTAGCAACCCGAGTTCTTGGTTTCTGGATCTATTTCATGTTCTTTGACGTTAAACCACTTCGTGTTCTTCGTGTTTTGCTTAGATCTTGTTACGTGTGTTGTTTCTTGGTTGAAATCGAACTTGGAATCACGTTCTTATCACCCTTGCGAATCTTATGATGTCAATTTTGTTTCGGTTCATGTAAAATTCATCAGATTAAGGTTTTTGGCAGCTATGGCGGCTGCAGATCCAAAAATCTGCGTGCAGATCCGAAAATCTGCGTGCAGATCCGAAAATCTGCGTACAGATCCGCTCATACGACTGGACCATATGACTGGACCGGACTTATGTCTAGTCGTGCGACTGGACCAGTCTTATGTCTAGTCGTACGAATAGACCAGTCTTATGTCCAGTCTTATGTTCAGTCATGCAATTGGACAGTCTTATGTCTAGTCGTACGACTGGACTAGTCTTACGTCCGGTCTTATGTTCAGTCATGCTACTGGACCAGTTTTATGTCCAGTCATGCTACTGGACCAGTCTTATGTCTAGTCATGCTACCGGACTAGTCTTATGACCACTCGCACGAATATATCATCCGTATCATCCATTCACATGAATGTGATATTTGTCCTCCAGGTCATACAAATGAACGGTGTTCCAGACCAAAAAAAATAAAATAAAAATAAAAATAAAATAAAAAAATAAAATAAATAAAATAAAAAATTCTGGAACTGCCTCTTGCACAGATTTGAGGATGAGCAAAGCACATTCACTCTGAGGTTCTTTTGTCAAATAAGTTCGATTGATAACCCATTATTCGTTGGACTTCCAGAATAGATGAATGTAGTAAGAACACAAAAGAGAGAAGAGAAGATGTCAGTACTCGGTGCTGATTTTATAGGGTAGTCAAGAGCATCTGACTATTTATGGGCCAATCAAGTTATATTTATCCGCACAGAGAGGATTCTCATTCTTAGGGGGAATCCATGTATAGAGAAATTAAAGACGCAATCAAAAAGTGATGATGTGAGCTGGTTTCTGATGATGAATCTGCGTGCATGCTGATTTATTTGAGATTGTCAGCTGTGGATTGGAACCTTCTACTTTTTGCCCAATACACCGTATGAAGACGCCAGGAGAGCACAATGTTTATATATTGGGATATGCTAAATTTGAGGGGGAATTTCTGCAGGTGTTAATGTTAATCAGGTTAGCCTGTGTGAAGATTGGAGCAATGGAAAATTGTTCATGTCAATATTTGGAAATATCAGTCAAATGGGGAATCTTGCTGCTATGATGGTGTTCTGCAAAGTAAATGAAAGCTATTGTGCCTAAATTCATTTTCAAGGATACTGTAGCAACCTAACAGATCAGCAACGTTGGCTAATATGGTTTTTTGTTTGATTCTATTGGAAACCAAAGCAAAGATTGACTGAAGATTGTAAGAGGTGTTATCTACTATTCGCAAGCAACGTTAAGGGGGAATTTGTTGGAGCATATATTGTCATATATAGTGTGTCCATTGCTTGACGAATAGTCTAGGCTTAATGTAATACACCTGATATGTTGTAAACACATGAAACAGAGTCATTCGCATGAGCATATGCAAATGAGACTCATTCGTACGACTAAGCCATGCTAATGGACCAGTCGTGCGACTGAGAGATGTAATTGGGCCATTCGTAAGACTGAACCATAAGTATGGTCCAGCCGTATGATTGAACCATACGCATGGTCCAATCGTACGAATGGGCCCAGTAGCATCTGATATGGGCTGAGGCCTATAAATACATGTTTCATTGTGTAGAGAGGTAAGGTTTTGAGAGTGTGCCCGGGGCCTAGGTGCTGCCAGATGAGAAGGGAGATCATGCTCGATCTCCCCTTGCCAAAAGTCGTGATTTTTCCGTTTAATGAGCTTGTAATCATTAGGTTTATCAATGAAACCATTCTATTATTGTTCGTTCTCTTGTTTGTCTTTTGGTTTTTTTTTCCTTCCGTCAAGAGCACGCTCGGATGTCACACGAACCCTAGCCGTCTAGAACGTCCAAGGAAGCCTGTCCAAGTTCATAGATCATTCCTGATCAATCTGTATTCGTTCATAACATTAAGTTTCAATCATATATCGATCTGGTAAATGTTCTCACTGATTGGATCGTCAATCAAATAGGATTCCGCACTATTTGATTCAGTATAAACACAGAATCTGTTAGTATTCCGTACGTACACTGTTGGAGCATATATTGTCATATATAGTATGTTCGTCGCTTGACGAATAGTCTAGGCTTAATGTAATATTCCTGATATGTTGTAAACACATGAAACTGAGTCATTCGAAGGAGCATGTGTGAATGAGACTCAGTCGTACGATTGAGCCATGCTAATGGACCAGTCGTGCGACTGAGAGATGCTATTGGGCCATTCGTAAGACTAAACCATAAGTATGGTCCAGTCGTATGATTGAACCATACGCATAGTCCAATCGTACGAATGGGCCCAGTCGCATCTGATATGGGCTGAGGCCTATAAATACCAGTTTCATTGTGTAGAGAGTGTAAGGTTTTTGAGAGAGTGTCCGGGCCCTAGGTGCTGCCGGATGAGAGGGGAGATCGTGCTCGATCTACCCTTGCCAAAAGTCGTGATTTTTACGTTTAACGAGCTTGTAATCATTAGGTTTTATCAATGAAACCATTGTATTATTGTTCGTGATCTTGTTTGTCTTTTGGTTTTTTGCCTTCCGTCAAGAACACGCTCGGATGTCAACCGATCCAGCGACTTCACAATTGGTATCAGAGCCGGTTACTGCTAGAATGATCTAACAATCATTCTAGCAACCCGAGCTCTTGATTTCTGGATCTATTTCATGTTCTTTGACGTTAAACCCACTTCGTGCTCTTCGTGTTTTGCTCAGATCTTGTTACGTATGTTGTTTCTATGTTAAAATCGAACTCGAAACCACGTTCTTATCACCGTTGCGAATCTGATGATGTCTATTTTGTTTCGGTTCATGTAAAATTCATCAGATTAGGGTTTTTGGCGGCCATGGCGGCTGCAGATCTGAAAATCTGCGTGTAGATCCGCTCATGCGACTGGATCATGCGAATGGACCATTCGTACGACTGGACCATACTAATGGACCATTCGTACGACTGGACCATACTAATGGACCATTCTTATGACTGGACCATGTTAATGGACCATTCGTATGACTGGACCATGCTAATGGACCATTCGTACGGCTGGACCATGCTAATGGACCATTCGTACGGCTGGACCATGCTAATGGACCATTCGTACGACTGGACCATGCGACTGGACCATTCGTACGACTGGAATGCGACTGGACCAGTCTTATGACCAGTCATGCTACTTGACCAGTCTTATGTCCAGTCATGCTACTGGACCAGTCTTATGACCAGTCATGCTACTGGACAAGTCTTATGACCAGTCGCACGAATATATCATTCGTATCATCCATTCACACGAATGTGATATTTGTCCTCCATGTCATACGAACGGTGTTTCAGACCAAAAAAAATAAAAATAAAATAAAATAAAAAATAAAAAATAAAAAGTTTGGAACTGCCACTTGCATAGATTTGAGGATGAGCAAAGCACATTCATCCTGAGGTTCTTTTGTAAAATAAGTTCGATGGATACCCCATTATTCGTTTGACTTCCAGAATAGATGAATGTAGTTAGAACACGAAAGAGAGAAGAGAAGATGTCAGCAGTTGGTGCTGATTTTTTGGGGTAGTCAGGAGCATCTAACTATTTATGGGTCAATCAAGTTATATTTATCCGCACAAAGAGGATTCTCATGCTTAGGGGGAATCCATGTATAGAGAAATTAAAGACTCAATCAGAAAGTGATGATGTGAGCTGGTTTCTAATGATTAATTTGAGTGCATACTGATCTATTTAAGATTGTCAGCTGTGGATTGGAACCTTCTACCTTTTGCCCAATACACCGTATGAAGACGCAAGGAGAGCACAATGTTTATATATAGGGATATGCTAAATTTGAGGGGGAATTTCTGCAGGTGTTAATGTTAATCAGGTTAGCCTGTGTGAAGATTGGAGCAATGGAAAATTGTTCATGTCATTATCTGGAAAAATCAGTCAAATGGGGAATCTTGCTGCTATGATGGTGTTCTGCAAAGTAAACGAAAGCTATTGTGCCTAAATTCATTTTCAAGAATACTGTACCAACCTGACGGATCAACAACGTTGGCTAATATGGTTTTTCCTTTGATTCCATTGGAAACCAGAGCAAAGATTGACTGAAGATTGTAAGAGGTGTTATCTACTATTCTCAAGCAACGTCCAACGGGGAATTTGTTGGAGCATATATTCTCATATATAGTGTGTCTGTCGCTTGACGAATAGTCTAGGCTTAATGTAATACACCTGATATGTTGTAAACACATGAAATTGAGTCATTCGCAGGAGCATATGTGAATGGGACTCATTTGTACGACTGAGCCATGCTAATGGACCAGTCGTGCGATTGAGAGATGTTATTGGGCCATTCGTAAGACTGAACCATAAGTATGGTCCAGCGCATGATTGAACCATACGCATGGTCCAATCGTACGAATGGGCCCAGTAGCATCTGATATGGGCTGAGGCCTATAAATACATGTTTCATTGTGTAGAGAGGTAAGGTTTTGAGAGTGTGCCCGGGGCCTAGGTGCTGCCAGATGAGAAGGGAGATCATGCTCGATCTCCCCTTGCCAAAAGTCGTGATTTTTCTGTTTAATGAGCTTGTAATCATTAGATTTTATCAATGAAACCATTTTATTATTGTTCGTTCCCTTGTTTGTCTTTTGGTTTTTTTTTCCTTCCGTCAAGAGCACGCTCGGATGTCACACGAACCCTAGCCGTCCAGAACGTCCAAGGAAGCCTGTCCAAGTTCATAGATCATTCCTGATCAATCTGTATTCGTTCATAACATTAAGTTTCAATCATATATCGATCTGGTAAATGTTCTCACTGATTGGATCGCCAATCAAATAGGATTCCGCACTATTTGATTCAGTATAAACATAGAATCTGTTAGTATTCTGTACGTACACTGTTGGAGCATATATTGTCATATATAGTATGTCCGTCGCTTGACGAATAGTCTAGGCTTAATGTAATATTCCTGATATGTTGTAAACACATGAAACTGAGTCATTCAAAGGAGCATGTGTGAATGAGACTCAGTCGTACGATTGAGCCATGTTAATGGACCAGTCGTGCGACTGAGAGATGCTATTGGGCCATTCGTAAGACTAAACCATAAGTATGGTCCAGTCGTATGATTGAACCATACGCATAGCCCAATCATACGAATGGGCCCAGTCGCATCTTATATGGGCTGAGGCCTATAAATACCAGTTTCATTGTGTAGAGAGTGTAAGGTTTTTGAGAGAGTGTCCGGGCCCTAGGTGCTGCCGGATGAGAGGGGAGATCGTGCTCGATCTACCCTTGCCAAAAGTCGTGATTTTTACGTTTAACGAGCTTGTAATCATTAGGTTTTATCAATGAAACCATTGTATTATTGTTCGTGATCTTGTTTGTCTTTTGGTTTTTTGCCTTCCGCCAAGAACACGCTCGGATGTCAACCGATCCATCGACTTCACAATTGGTATCAGAGCCGGTTACTGCTAGAATGATCTAACAATCATTCTAGCAACCCGAGCTCTTGATTTCTGGATCTATTTCATGTTCTTTGACGTTAAACCCACTTCGTGCTCTTCGTGTTTTGCTCAGATCTTGTTACGTATGTTGTTTCTATGTTAAAATCGAACTCGAAACCACGTTCTTATCACCGTTGCGAATCTGATGATGTCTATTTTGTTTCGGTTCATGTAAAATTCATCAGATTAGGGTTTTTGGCGGCCATGGCGGCTGCAGATCTGAAAATCTGCGTGCAGATCCGCTCATGCGACTAGACCATGAGAATGGACCATTCGTACGACTGGACCATGCTAATGGACCATTCGTACGACTGGACCATGCTAATGGACCATTCGTACGACTGGACCATGCTAATGGACCATTCTTATGACTGGACCATGTTAATGGACCATTCGTATGACCGGACCATGCTAATGGACCATTCGTACGGCTGGACCATGCTAATGGACCATTCGTACGGCTGGACCATGCTAATGGACCATTCGTACGGCTGGACCATGCTAATGGACCATTCGTACGACTGGACCATTCGTATGACTGGAATGCGACTGGACCAGTCTTATGACCAGTCATGCTACTTGACCAGTCTTATGTCCAGTCATGCTACTAGACCAGTCTTATGACCAGTCATGCTACTGGACAAGTCTTATGACCAGTCGCACGAATATATCATTCGTATCATCCATTCACACGAATGTGATATTTGTCCTCCATGTCATACGAATGAACGGTGTTCCAGACCAAAAAAAATAAAAATAAAATAAAATAAAAAATAAAAAATAAAAAGTCTGGAACTGCCACTTGCATAGATTTGAGGATGAGCAAAGCACATTCATCCTGAGGTTCTTTTGTAAAATAAGTTCGATGGATACCCCATTATTCGTTTGACTTCAAGAATAGATAAATGTAGTTAGAACACGAAAGAGAGAAGAGTAGATGTCAGCAGTCGGTGCTGATTTTTTGGGGTAGTCAGGAGCATCTGACTATTTATGGGTCAATCAAGTTATATTTATCCGCACAGAGAGGATTCTCATGCTTAGGAGGAATCCATGTATAGAGAAATTAAAGACTCAATCAGAAAGTGATGATGTGAGCTGGTTTCTAATGATTAATTTGAGTGCATACTGATCTGTTTAAGATTGTCAGCTGTGGATTGGAACCTTCTACCTTTGGCCCAATACACCGTATGAAGACGCCAGGAGAACACAATGTTTATATATAGGGATATGCTAAATTTGAGGGGAATTTCTACAGGTGTTAATGTTAATCAGGTTAGCATGTGTGAAGATTGGAGCAATGGAAAACTATTCATGTCATTATCTGGAAGAGTCAATCATATGGAGAATCTTGCTGCTATGATGGTGTTCTGCAGAGTAAACGAAAGTTATTGTGCCTAAATTCATTTTCAGGGATAATGTACCAACCTGACGGATCAACACGTTGGCTAATATGGTTTTTCGTTTGATTCCATTGGAAACCAGAGCAAAGATTGGCTGAAGATTGTAAAAGGTGTTATCTACTATTCTCAAGCAACGTCCAACGGGGAATTTGTTGGAGCATATATTCTCATATATAGTGTGTCTGTCGCTTGACGAATAGTCTAGGCTTAATGTAATACACCTGATATGTTGTAAACACATGAAATTGAGTCATTCGCAGGAGCATATGTCAATGGGACTCAGTCGTACGACTGAGCCATGCTAATGGACCAGTCGTGCGATTGAGAGATGCTATTGGGCCATTCGTAAGACTGAACCATAACTATGGTCCAGTCGTACGATTGAACCATACGCATAGTCCAATCGTACGAATGGGCCCAGCCGCATCTGATATGGGCTAAGGCCTATAAATACCAGTTTCATTGTGTAGAGAGTGTAAGGTTTTTTAGAGAGTGCCCGGGGCCTAGGTGCTGCCGAATGAGAGGGGAGATCATGCTTGATCTCCCCTTGCCAATAGTCGTGATTTTTATATTAACGAGCTTGTAATCATTAGGTTTTATCAATGAAACCATTGTATTATTGTTCGTGATCTTGTTTGTCTTTTGGTTTTTTGCCTTCCGTCAAGAACACGCTCGGATGTCAACCGATCCAGCGGCTTCACATACACGGTCCTGACAAGTGATATCAGAGCTTTGCCTCTTGATTTTGCGTTTGATTCAATTAGACTTGTGTCAAAACTCACGTTTTAACTCAAAAGAGTCATCTTTTTTAGTCTACATGTGTTTTTCGTTGTTTCCATGCATTATAGTTGAAAATTTTCGTTATACGGCAGATTAGGGTTTCTGGGTAAATCGTAATTTGTGTCTAAGTGTCAAAAATTCGATTTTCCACACATAGCAGCCTTCAGTCGCACGAATAGCTCATTCGTACGATTGAACTCATTCGCACACTCCATCCGCACGACTGAACCCCAGTCGCATCCTTCATTCGTACGACTGAACCACTTCAGTCGTTTGAGTCCATTTGCCTTGTCCATACGCATGACTGAATCCAATCGCACGATTGAATTCATTCGCACGAGTGATCCATACGCATTGTTCATTCGCACGATTGAAGTTGTCCTGTTCTCAAAGTACAAAGTTCATACAAATGGAAGATCAGTTTTCAGCGTTTACTGCCGGGAAGGACTCATGCATCTGGAACCTTCTGCTTCTAGAGAATGAGGTTGAAAATCACAATAAACCGCCGAAGCTTATAACGTTGGATGACTATCCACAATGGAAACAACAGTTCGAGATTTACCTAAATTGAGTGGACCCAAATCTCTGGACTTCTATAGAGACTGATTACACGGTACCAGTAAGTGCAAATGGAGTAAAGTTAACGTTGGGTGGAATGAGCGAGGCTCAGAAGATTCTCTACAATGTTGAGAAGAAAGTTTATGCTCTACTGACTCAGTCAATCCCAAAAGACATCTTTCACCAATTTTCTAAGAACAAGCAGGCCAAAAAGTTGTGGGATGCATTGGAGAAAAGATACGAAGGAAACGCAACGTTAAAGGCACTAAAGGCAAAGGCTCTCAAGAAGGAGTTCGATAACTTCTCTCCTATAGGAAATGAGAGCTTGGATGACATCATCGATAGGTTCTACCATCTGATGAGTGAGCTACACACTCATGGTGTAACGACGTCTATGGAAGATAAAGTTTCAAGCTTTGCAGATGGTTTGCCTGCGAAATGGGATTCATTTGTGTCCAACTTAATACAAAACGACATACTTACTACGTTGGACATAAATGACTTCATCTTGAAGTTAAGGAAAGAGGAACTGAGGATGAAGTACAAGTCAAAGAAAGGATCTTACATTCAGAATCCTTCACTATATAACTTAGTTCCCACTCCAACTGGTTCAGGAGCACCACTACAAACAACATTCGTGTCAAGTTCTGCGGCTCCCTCCCAAACCACTGCTTCAGGATCAGAAACGTCTGGGTCATCATCGACTCAGTACATAGTGCCTGAATCCAATTCAACGAAATTGAAGACCGAAATCTCGGTGATGTCACAATGGAAGTTGCAAAGGAGCATATGGATCTTCTAGCAGCAGTTGTTCAATCGTATGATGGTTTAGTTGCTGGGAAGATCGGAAATTGTCATCTTGCAGATGAAGACTACGAGCAAGTTGATGAGAACGAGCTGGAAAGAATCGATATCATGTGGGCTCTAGCAAGTGCAGTTAGAGGAGCTAAAAAGTTTGTCAAGATGGGGGGCAAAATCTAGTAGCCACGATAGATACAACTTTTGGTTTCGACAAAACCAAGGTCACCTGCTTCAACTATGGTGAAAAAGGTCATTTTAAACGTGAATGTGTAAAGCCCAAGAAGACTAGAAATGGAAACCCATTTCCCACTTTCAACCGTCAAGACAATGACGTGATTGGAACTAGTTCTTCAAGTAAAGAGGCTAAGGCACTAACTGCTCAAGGTAATGAAGTACAAGACTTGTCCTTCCGATTTGTCTCTCCTGGAGAATCAAACATTGCTTGTGTCGAAGCATTGGATGATGGGTCTGCCAGTGAAGGTGATATTGCAGCTGAGCAAGCTATGTCAGATTCAGAAGAAGCTGTAAACGTGGTAAATCACGTGATTGAGGAAGAGCTCAGAGCATCAAGTTCAGAAACTCCAACAACAGAAGAGTCAACCTCTGCATTGATGGCTGATTCAATTGACTCATCACAGGTAAGTTCCTTAGATCAATTATTTAATAAACATGATTGTTCTGAATGTGAAAAGTTTAGGGAAAGCATTGATCTAAAATTTTCTAGGTTATTAGAACACAATGATAACTTAGTAAATGACTTACAACTCTGCACTGAAGCTAATCGTATATTAAAACAAAATGAGTGCAGTTTTAAAGAAAAGATAGAACTTTTGGGTAAACAACTAAGGGAAACCGAGGTTGTTGCCTTAAATCAATCTAATGATATAAAGTTTTATTTAAATTTATTAGAAGAAACCAAAAAGGAGAAAGCAGTTTTGGAAGTCGAGGTTAATTCATTAAAACAAAAACGGCATAGTTGGGCTAGTTCTTCTCACATAGTACAGAACATAGTGAAAGAACGAAACAATGGGGAAGGTTTGGGATACAAAGTCGTGCCACCACCACATGAGATCCTTTTGAATAAAAAATGTAGACCTATTAATAACAACCCAATTAAGGATTATGTGGTGTCTACTCCTCTAGTTAGTGATCCTGATTCCAAGAGTAAGACTATGAAATCTGACACTAAACACAAGGAGGCTACTTTGAACGCAAAAGGCAAGATGCCAGTTGAGAATTTGAATGATGTATTCAAAAGGGTTAATGTAAGGTCAGGTTCACCAACGTCCATTTCAGAACCCAAAATGAATAAACCAGTTAACCACAAACGTATTAATCATCAAAGTCCAACAAAAGTGCAAGTTAAAGATGTTCAAAATGTTAAAACAATTCACTTTGTTAATAAGGATGAAACATCTAAAAGAGCTGTGTCAAAACCAAACTAGAAACATCTCACACCTTCACTAAACTCAACATCACACACAAGTTCTCTCCAATCTGTAGAAGCAAGATCTTGCTATACTTGTGGAAAACAAGGACATATTTCTCCTAATTGTCCTTATTATCAGACGCCCAAAAAGAAAATTGAACTTTTTGATGCAAAACCAAGTTCTTCTAAAACAAGATCTAACACTCCACCTAAGAGTGTAAGTGAACCTAAAGTTCAAACCATAAGTCAGGTGTCTGTTTACCACAAACAGGCCTTACACAAGACTGGCTTATGGAAAGAAAAATCAAGTATAGGGACTGATAGTGAGAATGATAAGAAGAAAGATATGCCCTCATCTTCTAAAGGACAATGGGTTGAGTTTATGATGTGGGATTCCTCCGGGTTACCCAAGCCTGTTAAGGCTTGGGTCCCAAACCTGAACTAATCATTTCCTTTGTATGTGCAGGGTGTCCGGTACAGTGTTATCACTAATACCTGAATTATTGATAGTGGGGCGTCCAGGCACATGACAGGAAATTAATCTCTCCTTTTCAATGTCAGACAAATTAAAGGGGGACATGTTTCACTTGCTGGGAACAAAGGAGGATACATCACAACACAAGGCGAAGTGGGAAACGAGAAAATGAAGTTTGACAAGTTCAACTACGTTCAACAACTACAGAACAACTTGCTTTCAGTCTCCCAGATCTATGATAAAGGATTCAAAGTTGTATTTGACAACAAGAAGTGCTACATGTTGAAGAAGGACTATGTGTTTGAGGAGGATAAAGTTCTTATGTCAAATTTAAGATATAAGGACTTGTATGTCTTGGATCTATCAAAAGCCTCCACAACTAATCACAATGTTCAATGCTTCCTGTCAAAGGCAACTGAGAGGGACTCAATCTCCTGACATAGGAGAATTGGACACATTAATCCAAGGAAGATGAATCATTTAGTGCAAAATGATTTAGTGAATAGAGTAACTGTCAAGAACTTCCAACTTCCGGATTTTTTTGTAGCATGTAAGAAAGGTAACAGACCAAGAGGTCTCACAAGGAAAAGAAAGTTCATTCAATTGATCTTCCTCTTGAGCTTTTACACATGGATTTGTTTGGGCCTGTCAGTACAAAGAGCATTGCTGGAAATCTGTATTGCTTTGTAGTAACGGATGATTACTCAAGATTTTCTTGGGTGATGTTTCTGAAAGCCAAATTAGAAACTTTTGAATCATTTAAACATCTAGTTACTACTTTGGAATCACTCTACAAGCTGAAAGTAAGGCAGATTCGATTAGACAACGAAACAGCGTTCAAGAATCAGTGGATGGAGGCATTCTGTAAAGAGAAAGTAATTGTACATCAATTTACATCTGCCTACACTCCACAGATGAATGGTGTTGCTGAAAGGAAAAATCAGAGCATGATAGAGACTGCCAGGACAATGCTAGCTGACTCGAAACTGCCTATTCAATTCTGGAATGAGGCAAGGGCTAATGCTTGTTACACGCTCCATCGAGTCTTAGTGTTCAAACGACATGGGAAAACATGTTATGAACTACTCAAGCGACGTAAACCAAACTTGGAGTATCTAGAACCGTTTGGCGCACCGTGCATGCTGCTGAAGAAAACTCAGACTGGGAAGTAAGTGAGAAGGCAGAAGAAGGTATTTTTCTTGGATCAGCATACCAGACAAGAGAGTTTATAACAACTCAATGGGTCAGGTAGAAGTGTGGTGCAATGTTGATGTTCAAAGATACACCACCCCCCCGCCGGAAAAGGACCCTCATTCTTCTTTGACTATGATGGATTCTTCAAATCCTTCAATCTACCGCCTTCTCCCACTGATGATGAGCTTTCTGCGAGGATGATGTACGATGTGCTAAACGATCCACTACCAGACTCAACATCAAAGGCTTCATTAGATGATACTTCTAGCCCTTTAAGGGGAGAGCTTGAAGTAAGTGATTCTTCTTCTGAAGATGAAGCAATTGAGACTGAAAATATGAATCAAGAAGAACAGGTTCCCACTAATGAAAGTGCACTAGCATCACATCCTGATGCCTCTGACACTTCAGAACCTCATACTCCAACAGCTTCAGATACTGAAACTGTGGTTCATAATCTGGATAATGAGATAGTTGTTCCCACCACTCCTGGATCCAGATTAATGTTTATCATCCTTTGGACAATGTCATTGGAGATGTTCGATCAAGAGTACAAACAAGAAATAAGCTATACTCAACTGATAATGCCTCGGTAATTGAAAAAGGATATCTTCACGATGGTGCATATCGATGTTTTGTGTCTCAATTTGAGCCTAAATATGTGAGTGAAGCCCTAAATGATGAGGCATCGGTAAGTGCAATGCAAGAAGAACTTCTACAGTTCAAGAAGTTAGGAGTATAGACCCTTGTGGACAAACCAAATGGTGCTAAGGTGATTGGCACTAAATGGGTACTGAAATGCAAGAAAGATGACCAAGGGGTCATAATCAGAAACAAGGCTCGACTTGTGGTTCAAGGGTTTAGACAAGTCGAAGGCATTGACTACAATGAAGTGTTTGCACCAGTGGCTAGGATGGAAGAAATCCGTATCTTTCTACCCTACGTATCCTACATGAAGATTAAAGTCTATCAACTAGATGTAAAAAGTGCATTCCTTCATGGTGAAATCCGTGAGACAGTCTACGTCAGTCAACCCAAAGGATTCGATGATCCTTATAATCGGGATAGAGTTTACAAACTCGACAAGGCTCTCTACGGGCTCCATCAAGCCCCTAGAGCCTGGTATGAGAAACTCTCAACTCATCTAGTGAAACATGGTTTTCGCAAAGGAGTTATTGACTGTACGTTATTCATCAAAGAAAAAGATGGTGATTTACTGCTAGTACACATATATGTTGACGACATAATCTTCGGTTAAAAGAATGAAGAATTATGTAAAGAATTTGAATCTGTAATGAAAGCAGAGTATGAGTTGAGTGGTATGGGGGAGATGAAGTTCTTCCTTGGCTTACAGGTGGATCAGACACCCAAAGGAATCTTCTTGCATCAGACCAAATATGTAGGTGATATCCTCAGTCGGTTCGACATGGAGAATGCTTCGGTTGCTAGAACTCCACTTGTCACTAACCATGACGTGGCACCTGACGAAAATGGTGATCTGGTTGATGCTACAATGTACAGAGGAATTATCGAATCCCTAATGTACCTCACAGCCTCTCTTCCTGATATTATGTATGCAATGTGTCTTTGTTCCAGATATCAGGCAAAACCGAAAGTGAATCATCTCATCGGTGTTAAACGGATCTTTTGTTATCTGAAGGGTACTCCAACACTCGGGTTGTGGTATCCTCATGATGATGACTTTGAGCTTACAGCGTATAGTGACTCGGATTATGGTGGTTGCAAGATGAATTACAAGTCAACATCTGCGGGATGTCAGTTCTTTGGTAGACGGTTAGTCACCTGGCAGTGTAAGAAGCAGACATCAGTTGCTTTGTCAACTTGTGAAGCTGAATATATAGTTGCTGCAAGTTGTTGTTCTCAACTCATTTGGATTCAACACCAAATGCGCGACTACGGTTTGCACTTTTCTAACACTCCGATTTTTGTTGATAATTCTGCTGCTATTGCTCTCACCAAAAATCCAGTCCAATATCTTAAAACTAAACACATCGGTATTAAATATTACTTTATACGTGACTGTTTTGAAAAGCAATTAATCGATGTTGTTAAAATTAATACGGATTTTCAATGCGCCGACCTCTACACAAAAGCATTTGATATACCAAGGTTTTTATATCTGTTAGAGGTTAATGGCGTGAAAAAGAAAAGTGAAGTGATTCTAGAAGACGAAAGTACGTAGTCCAGCAAGTTTTTTTGTTTCCTTTTATTTCCTTTTATTTATTTTATTTTCCTGTCTATTAAAATCTAAAAACACAAAAAGATTTTTGGTTTTAGAATTTTAGGGGGAGAATAGGTTAGTTTAATATTTATTTTGTGCAGTAATTATTTACTTAAAAAAACGAGGGAGGAGGGCAGCTTAGCTAAAAGAAATGAAATCAAATCTGTGATTCTGATTCAATGCTTATGAAAAATGATAGTACACAGGGAACAAATTGTTTGGGATCTCAAAAGCACTTAAATGATTAAGATGCAAAATTCAAAAGTATAAACCTGAGAAGTCTAAGCAAAACAAAAGGAAAAATGATAGTAAAACTAGTGTGCTACTGAGGTAACATAGAGAAAGTAGACCTAGAGGTTGCTAGTCCATTGTATGATGTGTCGGTAGATTCAACACAATAGATGAGTAAACCTCATTGGTGATTTAAATTCAAACTAAGTTGTTCAACTTGCTGTGGGTTCCCATCTTATCCCTAGGTAAGACAATCAACGTAGTTCCAATAAGGGGTGACGAGCAAAATAAACGCCACAAATGTGTGCGGATGACCATAAAAATGAGCAAAGCACATGAAAAAATTGTTAAGCGCAATCAAGCTAATGACAAATGTTGTTGGTGCGTTACGTACAAAAAGAAAAGAAGAATGCTCTCACAAGAAGATAGGTTGTGTGCCTCTCTACTGTGCGATGGCACTGACCTGAGGATAAGCATAACCTAAATATTCTAGAATTCATTGTTGTTTGCGCCTCTCTGCTTTGCGATGGCACTGACCTAAGGCTTGGCATCTCTTTGAAAGCTTTTAGAATAGTCTTTTCTTGTTAAATACCCGTAGACCGCTCAAAAATCTCCTGATGAATGTTGATTACCATATAAGTGTGGGATCCACAAATGCTTGTTGAAATAATATAACCTAACTCATCACCAGTGTGAGTCAAAAATCTGTGTATGGATTTAAGAGGACAAATATGCTGACAATCATCGTGGCTGCAATTAAAATCATTGTATGCATCTTATAGCTCTAGTACGATTTCCTAAAATTGCTATTGACTCTCGGTGAAAACAAGAATCTTGCATCAAAATGTTTTATTAAAACATCACAAATGATTCTGATATACCTGTATGATTCCATAATAAATCATTCCAGAAATGATCAAATTAACTTGAAGTTGTGTTGTTCAGGAAGAAAAATCTGCTAGACGGTTTTCTAAAAGATATGAATCCATCTCTAATCAAAAACCCAAAAATATGTCTTGTTTTGTTTTATTTATCTAAAGTTGTTTTTCTATTTTTCTAGTCTTTGTAGTGTAGACGTCGGACTATACAACTAGATGAATTTTGTGGATCACTCACTAAAAGAGGTCACGTTTGAGGTGATCAAAGGTTTTCAAATTAAAAGAGGTCACGTCTGAGGTGATCAAAGGTTTTCAAATTAAAAGGATCACGTCTGAGGTGACCAATCAGTTTCAAATTAAAAGGATCACGTCTGAGGTGATCAAATGGTTTTAAGTTAAAAGGATCAAGTCTGAGGTGATCAAATGTGTGACAACCGACCTCCAGGTTGTTACCCTAACCCTAGATTACTTGCATCATTATCCATGCTATGAGTGCTAATAATTGAAACTATACAACCCTACTATGAAGTTGGAATCAATTCTTGCTATTTGATGTAAATTATGATTTCATGTGATTTTTACTTTTGATTTTTAACCAATTTAGGTTTCTACCTTTTTAAAAATTAGTGTTCCGGGAATGTCATCTAGTCACCCTTACAAAATTAAACTCAAGAGAAGGCAATTAAAATGTGAGCATACACACTCACACTTGCATAATTTCGGCCATGCATGCATGGGTATGCATTAGACACCTCAAATCACCTTTTCACTAAATAATACATAATATCCAATACTACAAATTACACTACACAATATTAATTTACAATTAAAATTAAATCAAAACTCTCCTCACTACACTCCAAGATCGGCCGCCCCCTCCCTCACCACTCTCCTCTCCTCTTCACACCACCCTTCTCACCCACTCACAATCCATGCAATCTCTACCTCTCTCTCTCTCCCTCTCTCCCTTATTCGAACCGTCTGATCCAAACACACTCACACTCCTCACAACACTCTCCCAACAATTCTCTCTAGCTTTGTGAAGAAGAACTCGAAGATTACACCAAGAAACATTCGGCCAAGACCAAAATCGCAAAGGAGTAGCCTTGTTCACAAGATTTGGTCACACAACCGTGTTTGTTCCACCCCTCCAGCCTTAGTTCGAGTTTCTCCATCCATGTCCAAGGAGTTTCAAGCCATTCACGGCCATCAACACCCTCCAAACCGTGAGTTACTTCGAGTGTAAGCTCAAGATGTCGGTTTTGTGACATTTCTCTAGTTTTCTTCATTTGACATCTAAGAACTGTGTATTTCCTTGTTGTAGCAGAAACATCTCACCATCATCTCATCCTTAAGAAGTTCCCAAAGTTCTTGAAGGTAAACTTCATGTTTTGTTAGCCATTCTTGAGGTGGAAACCGATTTCCACCATGAAAACCCTCATTTTGAGTGTTTTGACATCATCTAACTTGTGAAAGCTTAAACTCTTGTAAACCAAGCTTGTAACCTGCATTTTTATGACTTAATGGACTCCCAAGAACCTGTTTTTAAAAGTTCCAAGTGGCTACATACTCAAACCCACGGTTGATACATGGATTTCACCTTGAAACCCCCTTTCTACATGTAACAAACACCCTCTTGAGCATTTGTTTGAAAAATCCTTTTAAACAAGACCCATACCCTACTCATGAACGACTTAATGACACCTTAACAACCTGGTTGTGAAGTTAAA
The DNA here is from genome assembly GCA_025215565.1 of Flaveria ramosissima. Classification (NCBI taxonomy): domain Eukaryota; kingdom Viridiplantae; phylum Streptophyta; class Magnoliopsida; order Asterales; family Asteraceae; genus Flaveria; species Flaveria ramosissima. The sequence continues at coordinate 71,604,144 of CM046036.1, forward strand.
TGAAGTGTTGGTAACATTTAAACTCAAGTTATGATTGTTTACACTAGTGTAATTGTCGGTTATGGCATTTTCTACATATTTAAAGCATATGGATGTATAGATCTACTAGGCAACATGTTGGGACTGAAATTTCAGTAGGTTTTAGTGAATATTTGAAGTGTTAGCAATGTTTAATCTCTGGAATAAAGGACATGTTGTGATTTACCCTCTTTTAGTCACTTTCGGGACCCGAAAACATGGTAAAATGACTTAAAAATAGTAAGACTATGAATTTAACATTCTTAAAAGGTATTTCAGGCTCAAAAATGATAAATAAATTATTCTGGAGTAAATGGATAATTTAAGTGGTCAAAGACACAAATAAATGAGATTTTAACTAAAAACGGGTACAAACCGAGCATAGTTTTTGAGAAAAATCTATAAAAATAGAGTTCAAAACTAAGATTTATGAAAATCATATGATTTCAGTAAGTTAAGTGATAAAGGATCTAAAAGATTTAAAAACTCGGTCAAATGAGCTTTAAATGCTCAAACCCGGTCAAAACCGCGTATTAACGAGTCAAACGTAAAAACAAGATTTTAACTATAAAAGGCCAATTTACACAATTTAAGGACTTAGAAATTTATAAAGAAGTCTCTTAGAAAATACCGACTGGTCCAAAATTTAAAAATTTGAAAACTCCAAATTACTATTAAAATTATCCGGCTTTTACCGCAACCGGGAGCGTTAAACGCGCAGTTTTCAAAATCGAACCCGTAGACCAAAGTTTTGAATCACTTACTCCATAATAATCATAATATGACTCTAATAATCTGATTTTGGACATAAATGACATAAAAAGGAAAGAAACTAAACTTAAGGGTAGAAACTGTCAATTTTGAAACTTGAGGGACTAAACAGTAAAATTTTTCCAAACCTTATAACCGACTTCCAGGAAGCTAATAAACACTTGAACAATAAAATCTTTTAATATACCTAATCTAATGAAGTGAAAATCCCCAACTTTCATGAAGACACCTTGACTTGCCATAAAAGGAAACTTTTTATACAAACCTTCACTAAACCAAAGTCGTACCCTATAGCTAAACTCTTGACACCATTGTTGCACTTTGAATGAGTTTAGGGCAGTAGCTTATTGCTTAATATGTACTTGTTAGGGTGCTAGACTTGTGACACTTCCCGGCACATCAGGAAACTTTGATTTGGAAACCTAAGGTGAGTTCTGGGATGGAACATGCTCTACTTTTATGAACTATGATTGTGCTTTATTTGATGATACTATGTGGGATTGTGGTTACCTGCTAATTCTTATATCATGATCATTAATTCTTTCGTGAACCGCTTGATTTATATGGATAGATCTATTTGGGGAATCCCTCACACACAGTGGCTTCCGTTCCAGGAAGGTTACCCCACTGAGATCCTGAGGGATCGTTGTGGCATGTAACAAGTTTTGTTAAGATTCTATGGTGAACCATCCGGGCAGGTAGGGTTCACTGGTATGGGGCTCAGTTTCTTCCTTCGGGAATATCCGGTAAAACACAACTTTAGAAGAGGCTAACCGGGACTGAGTGCAGGGTTGATTATGATTTTATTTCTCCCACGATGATAAACAATGATTATTTTTTTCTTTTAATCAAAGAAGGATTTATTAAGTCCTTTTGTTTTTAAACTTTAAGCACTTGAATTCACCAACTTTTTAGTTGACACAATTTCCTTTTGAGCATGTTTCAGGTAATATTTGAAGAGATCCTAGCAGCTTGAAGACCTAGACTTATCCCCGTGACATGGCATTGGCTTATTTCCTTGATGAAACATTTGAACAATTTATATTTTGTGTTGAACAAGTACAATTTCATTTTTATGGTTGATTGTAAAACTTAATTGGGGCTTGATGTGTATCTAGTCCCGTTACCTTTTTAAAACTTTAATGCCATGTGATATTCTCTCCTTTGAGCTCTTATAATGGTTTGTTTCCGCTGCCATATGTTGTTGCTAGTCTGTGACGTCCCACCCTACCTGGGCCCGGGGTGTGACAGATTGGTATCAGAGCCAAAGGTTGTAGAGAAGTCGGGAATGCCATAGTAGACCCTAGGCTACAACCCTGATACCCTAGGACTGTCCTTATGGGAAGTGTTGGTATGATCGGGTTGGGTAAATTGATGATTACACTTGATCAACGTAATCATGAATTTACCGGACGCGTAATTTCCATCACTGTTCTTTAGGTTATGGTTGGACTTTTTCTGGTTTATATTGATGATTTAAAACTAATTTTTAAAAGGGGATTTAAATGATTTTTATGATGAACTATGTTATCCGATACTACTTGAAGAAACTATTGATCTGCGCAAAACAGACAGCTATATGTTGGAATAACAGATACTATTGCCATCACGACTATTATTAGTACTATTATATAAATCATGAGCTATGAGAAACCAAATTACTCATGATGTATTTCTTACAGTATAACGTTAATGGCTGATAAAGGAAAGGCGCCTGCTCACCCCGACGCTGAGACCGCTCCTACCGGACACCTAAGGAGAGAGAAACCCCAGACGGAGTACGAGGCGTACCTCCGGAGATGCGGACATCCAGGGTGGATATCCGTCACGTCCGAAGACACTGAGGCTTCCGAGGACTCTTCCTCCACATCACCTTCCCGAAGCCGAACGCGATCCCACTCTCCTCAAGTAGCTGCTCCGACCCTCTCACCCATCCCACCTATTGGGAATAGGGGTGCGCGTACTGTCACCGACCTCGCAAGAGCGTTAGACCAGGATCCTTTGTATCCTTTAGGATGCCTCCTCCTCCTCCCCCGCCTGTTAGGATTCCGACATCGGTACCCCCACTGTTTGACCCTCGTGACGAGCGCCTGATGCCGCCGAGGCATAGTATGTATGACGCCCCACTGTACTGGCTGGTGATCGGTACTCCCAGTCGAGTCGCCGGGCAAGTGATGTAGGACCCTCCGATGCAACACTAGATGAGATTTTGAGGACTGTTCGCCGTCATGAACTGACTGTTCAGCACGCCACTCGAACTTCTCAGTCGGCCCAGTTCCAGGAGATGATGGCTACACAGGGAGTGAAGCGTTTGGAGCAGGAGCAGAGGAAGAAGGGTACAGGGTGGTTTGGATGGCTAAAGAGGAAGTGGATGTGAGAACTGGAGTACTCAGTGGGATTTATCTGTCTGTGGATAGTAGAAGGAAACTATTTGAATTCTTATTTGAGACTATTGTTTTATTATTATGGGGGTGATGGCACCTTCCAAATTGTAAGAGCATGACTCTGATTCTATTCGTTTGGATGATACTATGTTAACTGCTTTTGAGATACTAAAATTATTAAACTATCTGTATTAAACTGCTATATGTTTTGTTGTGCTTTGAAATTGTCTGTGCCTTTTCTAGATTGTTGCCCAACTATTATATCATGTTTTGAATTGGACTTTTAAGGTTCTTTAGTGGGTTGTAAATACATGTATGTGCATGCCATGATTCCTTTTCCGAGGCATGGTGTGATAGGATAATGATGCCTAGGCTATCCGAAACAAAATTTATGAGATGCTAAACGAATCTATTTGTGATACTATCAGAATGCCGACTCGCAGAGGAACACGTTTTGGTCGACGTGGAGCCACCAGGGGCCGCCATGAGGGAGCAAGGCCTATTGGAACCCAACCTACTCCACCAGGGACTCCCCACGAGGAGAATACTAATCAAGAGAGTGATGAAAGGATTGCTAACCTCGTAGCTCAGCAACTGGCCAACGCCATTCCGACTATCATTGCACAGATAAATGCAGACCGGGATAACACTACTGGTAATGAACGGCCGGTAAATGATGAGAACCACGACGATGAAGCTGAGGAGTTAAGGAATGGGTGCTCTTACAAGACCTTTATGGCCTGCAAGCCCAAGGACTTCTATGGCACCGAGGGTGCTATAGAGACTTACAGGTGGATCGACGAAATGGAAGCCGTCTTAGACATCAGCGAGTGCAAGATGGAGCATATGGTGAGATTTGCATTACAATCTCTCAAGGGATCAGCTCTTTAATGGTGGAAGTCCATTACCCAGAGCCGTGGAACAAACGTGGCAAATCGAATGGGTTGGACTGAATTCCGAGAGTTAATGACCAACAAATATTGCCCCATCAATCAACTGAGAAGCTGGAGACAGAATTTTTAAGCTTGGAGATGAAGGGACCCAACTACACCGAATACATCAATCGTTTCTTAGCCCTGTCCCGACTTGTGCCACATTTGGTGACGCCAGAAGCCAAAGGTGTAGCTCGGTTCATCTGGGGACTACACCCAAGAGTTAGGGGTATGGTTCGTGCCTCTCAGCCTGTGACCCTACAAGCTGCTGTCGACCTTACCAGCAGTCTGACTGATGATCTTATTAGGGCTGGATGGACCGATCAAGGAAGGGCTGATGAGAAGAAGAAGTTTGTTGGAGACAAGAGGAAGTGGTTTGAAGCAAAAAGAGCGATTGGAAGTAGCAGTGGGTCAAGTAGAAGGAGTTCTGAAGGAGTGAGACGTGATGATCAAGGAAGCAAAAACCGGAGATTGTATACGGGGACAAGCCCACTCTGCAGCAAGTGCAAGTTACATCATCAAGGAGAATGTAACCCGATGCCCTGTTTTAGGTGCAAGAAAACAGGCCATCTAATTAAAGACTGTACTTATGTACCAGGGAAACAATGCTACGAGTGTGGAGACCCAGGGCATATGAGGAACAAGTGTCCTAAGCTGGGTAGAGACAAGGATGCCAAACACAATAAGCCTAAGGGAAGAGCTTTCGTTATGGACCCAGCAGGAGCTCGTAGGGAACCCGACGTTGTCAACGGTACGTTCCTTGTAAATAATCATTCCGCTAGTGTACTGTTTGATACTGGAGCGACTGCTAGTTTTATCTCTAGTACCTTTAGGCAATTGATTGACTTAGACGCGTGCGCCTTGACTGATACATTTACCGTAGAATTAGCTGACGGTAATACTTTAGAAGCTAACGAAATCATTAGGGATTGCCCCCTGAATCTAAAAGGGAATATGTTTAAGATTGACTTGATGCCCATTAAGTTAGGAGGATTTGATGTGGTCGTGGGTATGGACTGGTTAGCGAAGCATAAAGTTGAAATCGTATGCGATGAGCGACTACTCAAGATACCATTGAGCGTCGAAGAAGTGTTAGTGGTAGAAGGAGAAAGGAGTAACACTCTATACCCTATGATATCTCCTTGAAAGCTACCAAGAGCTTGAAGAGGGGATGTCCAGCTTTTATAGTATATGTGATGAAAACCCAAAAGGAGAAGAAGATCGAAGAGATTCCCGTAGTTTCGGAATACCCAGAGGTGTTTCCGGAAGAACTACCAGGACTTCCTCCGAATCGACAAGTGGAATTCCAGATAGACTTGATGCCTGGTGCTGCACCAGTAGCCAAGGCACCGTACCGGCTCGCCCCACCTGAGATGAAGGAGCTAATGGTACAAATTCAAGAACTAATGGACAAGGGATTTATACGTCCGAGTGTCTCTCCATGGGGTGTCCCGGTGCTATTCGTGAAAAAGAAGGACGGAACCCTGCGAATGTGTATTGATTACAGGGAGTTGAATAAGCTGACCATAAAGAACCGTTACCCTCTCCCGAGAATAGACGACTTATTTGATCAATTGCAGGGAGCAAGTTATTTCTCCAAAATAGACTTGAGGTCAGGATACCACCAGCTGAAGATAAGAGAAGAAGATATACCCAAAACTGCCTTCCGAACTAGGTATGGACACTATGAGTATTTGGTCATGCCCTTTGGACTGACTAATGCTCCAGCAGCATTCATGGACCTCATGAATCGCGTTTGCCGCCCTTACCTCGACAAGTTTGTGATCGTGTTTATCGACGACATACTGATCTATTCTCAAACTAAAGACGAGCACGAGAAGCATCTCAGGCTAATCCTTGAATTGCTCAAGAATGAGCAACTATATGCCAAGTTCTCGAAATGTGAATTCTGGATGCGCCAGATCCAATTCTTAGGTCATGTGGTAAATAAGGATGGGATTCAAGTTGACCCTTCCAAGATTGAGGCCATAAAGAATTGGAAGATTCCTGAAACTCCTACGGAGATAAGGCAATTCTTAGGACTGGCTGGCTATTACCGAAGATTTATAAAGGACTTCTCGCGTATAGTGCAACCTTTGACCGCACTAACCAAGAAAAACACAACCTTTGTGTGGGAGCGAGAGCAGAATGAGGCGTTTGAAACGCTTAAAGAGAAATTATGCAGTGCACCTATACTTGCTCTTCCAGAAGGAGTAGAAGACTTCGTGGTCTATTGTGACGCTTCGCGTCAAGGGCTAGGATGTATATTGATGCAACGCAACAAGGTGATTGCTTACGCATCGAGACTGCTGAATGATCATGAGAAGAACTACACGACGCACGATCTGGAGTTGGGTGCCGTGGTGTTTGCCCTTAAGATGTGGAGGCATTACCTTTATGGCACAAAGTGCATTATCTACACAGACCATAGAAGCTTGCAGCATATCCTTGACCAAAAGATGCTCAACATGCGTCAGAGAAGATGGGTTGAGCTATTGAACGATTACGAGTGCGAGATTCGCTACCATCCTGGTAAGGCCAATGTTGTGGCGGATGCGTTAAGTCGAAAGGAAAGAGAGAAACCTCTTCGAGTACGAGCCTTAAGGATGAGTGTGTATACCAACCTTATAGCAAAATTGAAGGAAGCTCAAGGCGAGGCATTAAAGGAAGAAAAATTGAAAGAAGAAGGATTGACTGGAATGGAAAAGCAGTTGGAGATAGGGGACGATGGTACATATAGATATGGTGGAAGGACTTGGGTGCCAAAACACGGAGGAATTCGAGAAGTAATCCTCGATGAAGCATACAAGTCTAGGTATTCAATTCACCCTGGAAGTGATAAGATGTACCAAGATTTAAAGACACTTTTCTGGTGGCCGGGAATTAAGAGATCAATCGTTGTTTATGTGGGGAAATGTTTAACTTGTGCCATGGTAAAAGCTGAGAACCAAAAACCATCGGGAACGTTGCAGCAACCTGAGATTCCCGAATGGAAATGGGATAATGTTACGATGGATTTTGTTACCAAGCTGCCTAGAACGTTTAAAGGCCACGATGCTATTTGGGTAATAGTGGATAGACTAACGAAATCAGCTCACTTCTTGCCGATTAGAGAAGACTACGATATGACGAAATTGGCCCAACTTTATGTCGACGAGATTGTAACAAGGCATGGAGTGCCTCTGTCGATCATCTCAGACCGTGATAGCCGTTTCACCTCTCGTTTCTGGAAATCGTTCCAGCAAGCTTTAGGAACCCGTTTAGATCTTAGCACGGCTTACCATCCTCAGACCGACGGACAGAGCGAAAGAACTATTCAAACGATGGAAGACATGTTGAGAGCTTGCGTGATGGACTTTGGCGGAAACTGGGATAACCATCTTCCTTTGGTGGAATTCGCCTATAACAACAGTTACCACGCGAGTATCAAAGCCGCTCCGTACGAGGCCCTTTATGGCAGGAAATGCCGATCACCCTTGAGTTGGAATGAGATTGGTGACAGCCAAGTGATGGGACCCGACATAGTGTTGGAAACCACCGATAAGATCTATAAGATAAAGGAACGACTGAGAGCAGCTAGAGACCGACAGAAGAAGTACGCCGACAGGAGGCGGAAATCTCTAGAGTTCCAAGTGGGCGACAGAGTGATGCTAAAAGTAGCACTGTGGAAAGGAACAGTGAGATTCGGAAAAAGAGGAAAACTAAGCCCAAGATACATTGGACCATTTGAGATAATGGCAAGAATTGGCCCAGTAGCATATAAGTTGAAACTACCCCCGGGATTGAGTCACATACACGACACCTTTCATGTGTCAAACTTGAAGAAGAGCATGGTAGACAAAACCCTGGAACTACCATTAAAAGAAGCAAGGATAAGCGACAAACTGAACTTTGTGGAAGAACCTGTGGAGATCACGGATCGATTGGTCAAACAACTCCGGCGGAGCCGCATACCCAAGGTTAAGGTTAGATGGAACTCCAAGCGAGGACCTGAATTTACTTGGGAGCGTGAAGATGAAATGAGGAAGAACTATCCACACCTCTTCAAACCCACCCGTTCAGTCTCTAATCAGAGTTAAATTTTGGGACGAAATTTCCTAAACGTGGGAGAATGTGACAACCGACCTCCAGGTTGTTACCCTAACCCTAGATTACTTGCATCATTATCCATGCTATGAGTGCTAATAATTGAAACTATACAACCCTACTATGAAGTTGGAATCAATTCTTGCTATTTGATGTAAATTATGATTTCATATGATTTTTACTTTTGATTTTTAACCAATTTAGGTTTCTACCTTTTTAGAAATTAGTGTTCCGGGAATGTCATCTAGTCACCCTTACAAAATTAAACTCAAGAGAAGGCAATTAAAATGTGAGCATACACACTCACACTTGCATAATTTCGGCCATGCATGCATGGGTATGCATTAGACACCTCAAATCACCTTTCCACTAAATAATACATAATACCCAATACTACAAATTACACTACACAATATTAATTTACAATTAAAATTAAATCAAAACTCTCCCCACTACACTCCAAGATCGGCCGCCCCCTCCCTCACCACTCTCCTCTCCTCTTCACACCACCCTTCTCACCCACTCACAATCCATGCAATCTCTCCCTCTCTCTCCCTCTCTCCCTTATTCGAACCATCTGATCCAAACACACTCACACTCCTCACAACACTCTCCCAACAATTATCTCTAGCTTTGTGAAGAAGAACTCGAAGATTACACCAAGAAACATTCGGCCAAGACCAAAACCGCAAAGGAGTAGCCTTGTTCACAAGATTTGGTCACACAGCCGTGTTTGTTCCACCCCTCCAGCCTTAGTTCGAGTTTCTCCATCCAAGTCCAAGGAGTTTCAAGCCATTCACCGCCATCAACACCCTCCAAACCGTGAGTTACTTCGAGTGTAAGCTCAAGATGTCGGTTTTGTGACATTTCTCTTGTTTTCTTCATTTGACATCTAAGAACCGTGTATTTCCTTGTTGTAGCAGAAACATCTCACCATCATCTCATCCGTAAGGAGTTCCCAACGTTCTTGAAGGTAAACTTCATGTTTTGTTAGCCATTCTTGTGGTGGAAACCGATTTCCACCATGAAAACCCTCATTTTGAGTGTTTTGACATCATCTAACTTGTGAAAGCTTAAACTCTTGTAAACCAAGCTTGTAACCTGCATTTTTATGACTTAATGGACTCCCAAGAACCTGTTTTTAAAAGTTCCAAGTGGCTACATACTCAAACCCACAGTTGATACATGGATTTCACCTTGAAACCCCCTTTCTACATGTAACAAACACCCTCTTGAGCATTTGTTTGAAAAATCCTTTTAAACAAGACCCATAACCTACTCATGAACGACTTAATGACACCTTAACAACCTGTTTGTGAAGTTAAATGAAGTGTTGGTAACATTTAAACTCAAGTTATGATGGTTTACACTAGTGTAATTGTCGGTTATGGCATTTTCTACATATTTGAAGCATATGGATGTATAGATCTACTAGGCAACATGTTGGGACTGAAATTTCAGTAGGTTTTAGTGAATATTTGAAGTGTTAGCAATGTTTAATCTCTGGAATAAAGGACATGTTGTGATTTACCCTCTTTTAGTCACTTTCGGGACCCGAAAACATGGTAAAATGACTTAAAAATAGTAAGACTATGAATTTAACATTCTTAAAAGGTATTCCAGGCTCAAAAATGATAAATAAAGTGTTCTGGAGTAAATGGATAATTTAAGTGGTCAAAGACACAAATAAATGACATTTTAACTAAAAACGGGTACAAACCGAACATAGTTTTTGAGAAAAATCTATAAAAATAGAGTTTAAAACTAAGATTTATGAAAATCATATGATTTCAGTAATATAAGTGATAAAGGACCTAAAAGATTTAAAAACTCGGTCAAATGAGCTTTAAATGGTCAAACCCGGTCAAAACCGCGTATTAACGAGTCAAACGTAAAAACAAGATTTTAACTATAAAAGGCCAATTTACACAATTTAAGGACTTAGAAATTTATAAAGAAGTCTCTTAGAAAATACCTACTGGTCCAAAATTTAAAAATTTGAAAACTCCAAATTACTATTAAAATTATCCGGCTTTTACCGCAACCGGGAGCGTTAAACGCGCAGTTTTCAAAATCGAACCTGTAGACCAAAGTTTTGAATCACTTACTCCAAAATAATCATAATATGACTCTAATAATCTGATTTTGTACATAAATGACATAAAAAGGAAAGAAACTAAACTTAAGGGTAGAAACTGTCAATTTTGAAACTTGAGGGACTAAACTGTAAAATTTTTCCAAACCTTATAACCGACTTCCAGGAAGCTAATAAACACTTGAAAAATAAAATCTTTTAATATAACTAATCTAATGAAGTGAAAATCCCCAACTTTCATGAAGACACCTTGACTTGCCATAAAAGGAAACTTTTTATACTAACCTTCACTAAACCAAAGCCGTACCCTATAGCTAAACTCTTGACACCATTGTTGCACTTTGAATGAGTTTAGGGCAGTAGCTTATTGCTTAATATGTACTTTTTAGGGTGCTAGACTTGTGACACTTCCCGGCATATCAGGAAACTTTGATTTGGAAACCTAAGGTGAGTTCTAGTGATTCCCCTTTTTACTATTGTTTTGGGATGGAACATGCTCTACTTTTATGAACTATGATTGTGCTTTATTTGATGATACTATGTGGGATTGTGGTTACCTGCTAATTCTTATATCATGATCATTAATTCTTTCGTGAACCGCTTGATTTATATGGATAGATCTATTTGGGGAATCCCCCACACACAGTGGCTTCCGTTCCAGGAAGGTTACCCCACTGAGATCCTGAGGGATCGTTGTGGCATGTAACAAGTTTTGTTAAGATTCTATGGTGAACCATCCGGGCAGGTAGGGTTCACTGGTATGGGGCTCAGTTTCTTCCTTCGGGAATATCCGGTAAAACACAACTTTAGAAGAGGTTAACCGGGACTGAGTGCAGGGTTGATTATGATTTTATTTCTCCCACGATGATAAACAATGATTATTATTTTTTTCTTTTAATCAAAGAAGGATTTATTAAGTCCTTTTGTTTTTAAACTTTAAGCACTTGAATTCACCAACTTTTTAGTTGACACAATTTCCTTTTGAGCATGTTTCAGGTAATATTTGAAGAGATCCTAGCAGCTTGAAGACCTAGACTTATCCCCGTGACATGGCATTGGCTTATTTCCTTGATGAAACATTTGAACAATTTATATTTTGTGTTGAACAAGTACAATTTCATTTTTATGGTTGATTGTAAAACTTAATTGGGGCTTGATGTGTATCTAGTCCCGTTACCTTTTTAAAACTTTAATGCCATGTGATATTCTCTCCTTTGAGCTCTTATAATGGTTTGTTTCCGCTGCCATATGTTGTTGCTAGTCTATGACGTCCCACCCTACCTGGGCCCGGGGTGTGACAAAATGGTTTTAAATTAAAAGGATCACGTCTGAGGTGATCAAATGTGTGTCAAATTAAAAGGTCATGTCTGAGATGATCATTGTGCATAATGTTATAGCAAAAGGTTAAACTTTAAGTCTGTGAAAGTGTCTGAGGTCAAACTCATAAATATGAGCCACCCTCGCACGATTGGATCATAAGTATGAGCCAATCGCATGATTGGACCATGAGTATGGAGCAATCATACGATTGGACCATGAGTATGGAACATCCATACAAATGGATCACCAGAATGAACCATTCGTACGAATGAATGAAGGAGAATGAGCCAGTTGCATGACTGAACTCCAGTCGCACGACTGAACTCCAGTCGCACGACTGAAGCATGAGTATGGGCTCAGTCGCACGACTGGAACATGCGTATGGGTCCAGTCGTACAATTGAACATTAAGACAATATAAAAGAGGGGTGAGTCGGTCGTATTTCTCACCACCCTTCAAATCGTTCTGAAATCGCTCATACGTAGACACTCTGCCCAAATTTCGTTCTAGCTTGATTACTTACCGATTGTGATCCTAACCGTTTTCTTATTCATCTACAGGTATTGTAGGACTGAAATAGATCAAAATGACCGGATTCAACCTTAAATGACCTAATTGGTTAAAATCAAGAAATCAGTAAAACCACTCAAATACACCACTTAAATGAACAAAATAGTTGATTTAAAGGACATTAAGTGCTATTTAGAGTCTCTGCGAACCTAATATGTCTAAACACGAAGTCTAACATCAAGTTTTGACCAAGATTCAAGGTCGGAGTGTCGCACAGAGACTTCTACGAATGGACACTCCAAATGAACCTCAGTCGCACGATTGAGCCAGACGCACAATTCAATCGCACGTTGGAATCATGTGAATGGGTTCAGTCGCACGACTGACTCAGTCGCAGGCTCAATCGCACGACTGAACTCAGTCGCAGGCTCAATCGCACGACTGAACTCAGTCACAGGCTCAATCGCACGACTGAACTCAGTCGTATGGTTCTGTCGCACGACCGAGCCAGTTTGATCAACATAGTTTAAGCTTCTATTGTCTTCTGTTATGCACATCACTAATGTATAAGTTTATTGTGTTACAGAAACATGGGTGATAGATGGACCATGACCCTAAAACACAACAAATGTGCTCACTTGGATGCCACCTCTCGAAATGCTTCCGAGTTTGCTGGGATTATTGCATTTCTTAGGAGATCAAGGATCTTCAAAGCTATATCGACACCATGCAGACCTTACAGATCCATACAACAGGCATTATGGGAAAACGCCAGGGTTGACCGGTCCGTTGAGCCACATTGTATACAGAGCTCCATTTTTTGCCAAGAGATTGAGATCACTGAGGCTGATTTGAGGCGGGTATTAGATTTGGGTGAGGACGGAGCCTACCCGACGAAGCTACATCCCCTGACTGTCCGGGGATGCTTCATGAGGATCAAGTATGCCAGTGACTTAAATGCCGGCATACTGAACAAGAGCAACATGTGCCCTCAGTTTAAGTATCTGGCACATGTGATCCTGAAGTGTATAGCCTCCAGGCGTGGAGGATTTGACGAGCTCTCCGACCAAATCCAGAATGCATATGTTGCACTGGTACTGAACCACCAGTTCAATTTCTCTCACATGATCTTCTCCTATCTGATCGAGAACCTTGAGGCTAAAGGCAAGGAAGGCTTCTGTATGTATCCACGCTTCTTACAGATGATCATAGATGAGAAGCTTCCTATGCTGCCAAAGGAGAGAGATGATACAGTGGTGCTTGAGGTGATGGATGATACCCCCTTAGGCAGGATGAAAGTTTACAGGGGGAAGCAGGTGAAGCCCCTTGTCAGGACTGTTTGGGCTTTTGGCCAGGGAGGATTACGTGGCGCCTGCTCGCAAGAAATGGCGTCACGATGACAGTGATTCAGATACTGAGCCCCTCATGGAATGCCACATCTGATGACAATGACGATGATGATGACCAAGATGACGGTCAAGGTGGGGGAGATACAGGTCCCAGTACTTCACGGGCCACTGATACTTCTGCTATATCTTCACCACCTCCACCTACTACTTCTTCGGCTCCAGGTGGATCTGAGTAGGCTGCTATTCATCCTAATTTTCTGATAGATGAAGAAGAGGAGACAGATGATGAGCCTCTGGTACGGACGGTTGGAAGCCGGGTCGTGGGCACTAAGAGAGGGATCAGGGCGGTTGGTGGACGCCCGGCTGAGTCTAGGGGTGATGCTACTAATGTCACTGATCCTACATACACCCCTGACCAGTCCAACAGCCAAAGGGGAGCGCCTACGGCAAAGGGCTCCAGGTTGAAGAGAATGGCACAGCCTCACGGCAAAAAGGGAAAGAGGCTGAGGTTCACAGTGACTACATCCTTTACACCAGCCACCACCACTATCACAGCCACTACCACTACCACTACTCCAGCCACCACCACTACATCCACCACCACTACATCCACCACCACTACAGCGACCACTTCTTCCATAGCCACTATCACTCCATCCACCACCACTACCAAAACCATTCTACCACATCCCACTCACACTGCACCTCCCTTATTCACCACATCCACCACTACCACCACCCACCAAGCCGGGACATCCACCCAAGCCCCAATGACCCATGATTCCACTCTACCCAATGTTGGGTCAGGAGAACAGTTGGCAAACCTTAACAGGTTGGTGCTAAAGCTGTTAGCTACATATCACATGCAGGCTAATCATATTAACCAGCTGATATCAATCAACAACGCCCAATGAAAGCAGCTTACGGAGCTGACTGAGAAGAGTGCTCAGTATGAGAGAGCCTTAGGCCGAGCTCACCATGCGCTTACGACTCAAAATGAGCTGGTGACGGCTTCGGTGAAGAGAATTGAGGAGCTTGAGAAGAAGAATAAGAAGATACTACTAAAGCTGAAAGGGTCAAAGAGTGAGCCGCTTAAGATCAGGGATAGTGATGGTGATGATGGTGATGATGATGATGATGATGATAGTGATGATGATGATGATGAGGAGGATGAAGATGACAGTGAGGATAATGTTGGAGAAGATGGGACTAGCGAGAAAGATAGAGAGGACGAGGATGACCAGGAAGGTGATGCTGCTGCATCAGCCTCTCCTCGAGCTCAAGAGAGGAAGACCAAACGGAGTCAAGATCAAGGAGCCTCATCTTCCGCTCCTCCAGCTGAAGAAGCCACTATTGAAGACAAAAGTAATGATTAGATGTTTTTGTATTTAAAAACTTTTGTACTTGAATTATATATTACATTAATGTAATCATTGATCATTTAAGTTTGTTAATGTCTTAATGTTTCATATAATGACTTATGTGTGATACGCTTAATGTCTAATCAAACTGATGAAGCTCAACAAACAGATGAATTTGATGTGCAACCCATTCAGCAGGTCAAGACTCAATAACCATGATTCTTGACTTGCAAGGGATAGTTAGAAGGTCTGTGAGCTACACTCCAGAGGAGGGAGAGATCATACACAACCTAACGGATGAACAGCTGGCTGAAATATTCAGGCTAAATCCGGATGAGTTGGTCAAAGATGCTCCTACAGTTGACGTGGCAAGTGACGATGAGCTTCACGATGTCGACGAAATCGAGATAGAGGACGTCACTGCTGATCATTATCCTCAGTACACTGATCTAGACGGACATGTTATCCCCAATTTAGGTGAAACCTTCGACAGTGGTACTTTTGAGAAGCTGGATGAAGTTGAGAAAGAAAAGGAGAAAGAAGAAAGCTCAGCCCAAGCTTCAGACGAAAACGTTGATATCAAAAAAGCTGAATGGGCAGCTTGTTTTGCTGAGACGAAATTCCAGCGCACGCCCCAAAAGCAGAATGCCTACACAAAGCTTTATAGAGTCAAACGACATCAGAAAGTGTCTGGCAAGATCATAGCGTGGGCGTATTTTGAAGATTTGGACGTGTATGCTGTTAAGAGAGAGAAGGGGATTGAGTACTTCAGATATCCTCATGACCTTAAGACTCTTCCTGGTTTTGAGCTCAACCGACTGGCATGCTTAGATCTACTATATGCAAATCCAAGAAAGATGCCAGGTTGGTTTAAGGCAGCATTAAAGAAGGAATACCACACCAGATGGGTAAACTTCAGACCTTAACAACCGAAGAGGTTAATTCATAAGTCTGAAGTGGATCCTATATCTAGAAAGCCTAAGGTCGTGCTGAAGTGGAGTCCTCCGCGCACAATGTCTAAGATTCCCTTGCGGGAAATGCCTCAGGACTTCACTCCACACTTCAAATGGTGGTATTATGATTGGAGGACGGGTGAAGCAGTCATAGTGCTGAATAGAGAAGGAAAGATAGAGACTATCCGGGTATTTGACCCTATGTGGCTAACCAACTTGTCGGCTGAAGATGTCTACACCTTATACAAGTGGCCACTGTTCTATGACACGCAGGACATTGTACAAGCTCTCCAGTTTCAACACGTGATAAGACTCTGTTGGACCAAAAGAACCAATGAGCCGGATCAGAAAAACCTTTAAGTCCCACAGACGTCACAACAACTACTGAAGTCCACAACAGCTGAAGACAACAACTGATTACAAAGTCTGAAGACATAAGTGCTGAAGACAAAGTCTGAAGACACAAGTGCTGAAGACAAAGTCTGAAGACACAAGTGCTGAAGACAAAGTCTGAAGACACAAGTGTTGAAGACAAAGTCTGAAGACACAAGTGCTGAAGACAAAGTCTGAAGACAAGTGCTGAAGACAAAGTCCGAAGACAAGTGCTGAAGACAAAGTATCAGACGTTGTCACAACAGCTGAAGAGGACTTCTTCAGTAGTTGTGACGGTTTGCTTTCAGTAGTTTTATATTTTCTCTTTTCAGTAGTTTTTGTAAAACGACTGAAGAGTTTGTTCTTCAGTCGTTGTAGTATCAGTAGTTTCTTTCCAGTTGTTTCATGTTTTATACTTAGCACTCTGACATGTTCTCAGTAGTTGTGAACATTTCAGTAGTTTATTAAGAATTAGTTATTTTTGTACTAGATCTGCTAGTAATCACCATCCCGTGATTACAGCAGTGATTGCACTCTATATAAGGAGTGCCAACCTTATTGTAACCGCGAATGATTTAGCAATAATATTGGGCATTATTGAAACATTCCTAATCACAGAAAAATATTCTCTCGCATTTGTTTCTAGTAACAAACTCTTGCTATAATTTGACTAATTCTTCTCTTCATTCCGCTGCATTACACTCTAATACTTCAAACTTGTGATTTTTGATCCTGTCAAATGGTATCAGAGCTGGTTAATCATTGATCGATCTAATAATTGATCATTGAAACTGCTCTTCAAGATCCAAGTTTGAGTGAATTAGCATTCTTTTGCAAGAAACTGTTATAGAGATTGAATTTTCTGTGCTTTTAATCATTCATCCTGAGACTTATTCTTGGTTTTAATTGAGTTTGTTGTGGTGTGTCTAAATTTTTGCTTGAATAAAATTGTTTTTAGTTTCAAAATGACTACTCCTTCCAATGATCCTCACAATACTGGTTCCTCAACCAAGCCTCCAATGCTGGTTAGGAATGAGTATAACATATGGCAACGTCGTATGCTCCATCACCTGTCTGTTAACAGCTCAGGTTGTTGGACATCAGTGGTACATGGTCCACACAAGCCTATGGTGAATAACCCGGAAACCAATCAAATGGTTCCGAAGAGGAAGGATCAATACTCAGATGAGGATAAGAAATTGTTTGAGATAGATGCAAAAGCTCATGGAATTCTGGCCATGGCACTACCCAATGAAATTTATTCTGGGCTAATGCATTATGAATCTGCCCATGACCTCTGGAATGCCTTGAAAGAACAATTTGGAGGAACAGATGAGGTCTTGGCAAATAATAGAGAGATCCTTGCCCAACAATATGAGACATTCTCTCATAGGAAGGGTGAGACACTGACTCAACAGTTTGAGCGGTTCTCTTGTTTGATCTCTGAATTGAAAATGGTCAAACATGAGTATACTAATATTCAGATGAATAACAGATTTCTCAGATCACTGCCTGAGAGATGGGATACATATACCATTGTCCTACGCTCCAGTGCAAATTTGGACAAACTATCTCTCACCCAACTTCATGGGAAATTGCTCACATTTGAGAGAGAGATAGAACAAAAGAGAAAACTGTCTTCATCTGGTAAGCTCACTGAGGACTTTGTACCAGGCAACACTGCTCTGGTTAGTCATGAGTCAGAATATGCTTCATCTGAATGCCAGTATGATGAGCATATTGATTTCTCTTCAAACATTTCTGATTCAGCATTTGTGAGTGTTGATAGTCAATTTTCTGGGTGTAATAATGACAATCTATGCTTCATCATGGATGATCTCAAGGGGATTGCTGATGATGACTTAGAAGAGATGGATATTTTGAGCCAAATGGCCTTGATAAATATCAGATCTCAGAAGTTCTACAAAAGAACTGGAAGAAAGTTCCCAGGACTCTCTTGCAAAACCAAAGTTGGTTTTGACAAGAGTAAGTTGAGGTGTCACAGATGCCAAAGGCTTGGACACTTTGCTAGAGAATGTAGATCATCTGGATCTAATTCCTCTGCACCTTTTGTGACTTTTCCTAGCAATAGTCAACAAAACAAAGGGCAACATCCTGTCAATTCTAGTCATCAGTCTCAACTACAATCTCCTGCATATTTTGTTCCTCAGGGTCAAATGCCTTACCCTTACCCGTGTTATTACATGCCACAAACCAGTCAAGTTCAAGCTCCTATGGTACCACAACCTCATGCACTTCCAGAACCTCAACCATCTCATCAACCCCCTCAACCTCAACAACATAGCTTCTTCACCCCAGAAGTTGTTGATTGGAGCAGCTTGCCAGATGACATGTCTGGTCATGAACAACTGTTCACAAGTGCTGATCAACATGGTGGTGAAAGTCCTTTTGGAAATCTGGCACTTATGGCTCTGGAATCAACTGAGGGTTCCTGCTCAACTGCATCATCTTCACAGGTAACTCAGGTATCTTCAGAGGCCAAAGCCAAGTTATGTTCTGAATCTTGCATTGCTGCCTTCGTCTCTATTAGAGAGGCAAATGTAGCATTAATAAATGAAAAACTTGAGTTTGAGAAAACAATTTCCAAAAGACAAGCTGAGTATGAGTCTGCTCTTAATAGTAAAATTGATGAGATTTATAAGCTTAAATGCCAATTAAATGATGAAAAGGCTAAGCTAGAGGTTATTCTGGAGGACCAGAAAAGTCTTAAAGAAACCCTTGCAGTCACCCAAGTAGAGTGTGATCGATGGGTGAAATCATGCAAAGGTTTTGAGATGCTTCTTAGTAAGCAATCAGCTTCCAATGTGAAGTTTGGCATTGGTTATAATCACACTGCTCCTCCTACAGATTTTGCTCCAAGAGTAGAGGTGAAATCTGATGGAGAAAGCAATAACCAATCCACCTCATCATGTGATTCACTTTCTGATAAAGCATCATCAAAAGTTGAAGTCAGCAATAAGCCCTCTCAGAACCTATCAGCTAATGTTGATAGTTCAGTTGCTGATACTCACATGATCAAAGAGTTGGTCAACTCAGGAGTTATTTCTGAAAGTCCTGAAAGGACTGGAGAGCAAAATTTAACTCCTGAAGTTCAAGCTCCAACCACTGACAGCACTGAAAAGAAGAAAACTGTCAGTAGAAAGAGTTTGAAGACTACTAAAGAGGAAGCCAAGAAAGCAAATAGTGCTTCCAAAGTACTGAAGAGCAAGTCTTCAGTAGTTTCATCCTCTTTAGTTGATGATCAACATAAGATGAAAAAGAAACCATGTGAAGTATGTGGTTTGTTTAATCATCTCACTGATGATTGTTGGTACAAAAGAGGATCCAAACTCAAACATAAAGATGAAATTAAAGAGAAAATGGCTAATATGAAAAATGAGTTTAAAGCCACATTTGTACCAGCAACATCAAATCCTGTAATCCTTAAGTCCAAAAAGAAATCCAAAAAGGAAGGGGTTAAACAGGTAACAGCTGAGGTTGCTCAAAAGAAGAAGGTGCAACATAAGAACTTATCAAACTCCAGTGCTAATGTGTCTGAAGAGCTGAAAGCTTTATCACAAAATCAGACACAACTGGTTATGATGGTTCAACATCTATTGGGAAGAGTCAACCAATTAGATGTTCCTATGTTGAATCCACAGAAAAGGAGGTCCAAGCCAAAGGATTCCTCTTTTCCACCATCTTCTTCCTCTCAAGCTGTTATTTATAGCAAACTTGTTAGTCCACCATCTGTTGATGTGAATAGGCCCAAAACCAAAAAGGTTTGGGTCTCAAAATCTAACTAATTTGCTTTGTTCTGCAGGGTTCTTCAACATGCCACAGAGGCATCTGGTATGTAGACAGTGGAGGATCCATGCATATGACAGGAAACAGATCACTTCTTAATGACTACTCTCAAGGAAGGAAGGGATTTGTATCTTTTGGTAATGATGCAAAGGGTTACATCATCGGCAAAGGCTTTGTTTCCAATGGGGAAATAAAGTTTGATGATGTTAACCATGTGGAAAATCTCAAGTACAACCTCTTGAGTGTCAGTCAAATGTGTGACAAAGGCCATGTTGCTCTTTTCACAAGTCAGAACTGCCGGATTCTGTCATCCAAAGTTCTGAGTTTGATTGACAAGGTGTTGGATAAACACACTCTCCTTAAGGCCAACAGGACAGGAAGAGTGTATGCCTTAGATCTTTCTAATAAAATAGATCTCAAAGGCCATCCTTGCCTATTTTCCAGGGCTTCCCCTCAAGAATCTACACTATGGCATAGAAGGCTGGGTCATGTTAATCTCAAAAACATAAATCAGCTGATTAACCATGGTTTAGTAAGGGGATTGCCTATGAAGGAGTTTAAATGTGAAGATGACTGCACTGCTTGTCTAAAAGGAAAACAGCACAAAGTTTCATTTCCTTCCATAGAAGAACCTAAGTCCACAGCCTGCTTACAGCTTCTTCACATGGATCTCTTTGGTCCTGTGAGAGTGATGAGTATGGCTAAGAAGAAATACTGTCTAGTAATTGTGGATGATTACTCCAGATTTGTATGGACTTTCTTTTTGCATTCAAAGGATGAAGCACCTCAGAAGATTATCAACTTTGTGTTGTATGTTGAGAAGCAGTATTCCCTCCCAGTCAAGTGTATTAGAAGTGATAATGGAACTGAATTTAGAAACAATACACTTGATGAGTTCTACCTCTCAAAGGGAATCAAGAGGCATTTTAGCATTCCAAGAACTCCTGAACAAAATGGAGTAGTGGAGAGAAAGAACAGGACCCTTATTGAAGCTGCAAGGTCCATGTTGGCTGACTCTGGATTGCCAATGACTTTTTGGGCTGAAGCTATCAATACTGCTTGTTATGTACAAAATAGAGCTCTAGTGAATAAGAGGTTGATGAAAACTCCATATGAAGTTCTTCATCATTTGGCCCCTCTAATTTCATTCTTTAGAGTTTTGGATGTCCTTGTTTCATTCTCAACACAAGGGATAACTCCAGAAATTTGATTCTAAGGTGGATGCAGGATATTTTGTTGGATATTCATCAACTTGCAAAGCATACAGAGTCTTCAACTGTAGAACAAAGATGGTTGAAGAGACTCTACATGTTAAGTTTAATGAATCTCCAAAGGACAAGATTCCACAAAATCCTGTGGAGATATTTGATTTGGACATACTACAATATGCTCCTCATCAAACTCCTGCTGTTGCTCATGTCAACAGTTCTCCACCTGGTGGTACTGCTAGTGCTGATGATGATGATAGCAGTACTCACCTCTTCAGATTTACTGATCAACTGCCTGATTCAGCTAGACCTGATGCTCCTGGAGCTACAGCAGCACAATCCACAACAAATGCTGATGAGATTTCAACAACTTCAACTTCCTTTGAACTACCATCAACTGATTGGTTTCAAGGAAATTCTTCACCATCACCATCTGTTGCTGCTGAGCCTGCTACAAACACTTGCACTGATCTCATTGTGTATCAAGATCTGAAGAATCACCCTATGTCTCAAATCATTGGTGATATCACTGCTGGAGTATCAACAAGAAGTCAATTGTCAAATTTCTGCTTCTATGCTCTCTTCATTAGTCAGCAAGAGCCAAAGAATTATCACATTGCATTAAAGGACAATGGATGGGTTGATGCCATGCAGCTTGAGCTTCTTCAGTTCAAGAAACAACAAGTGTGGGAACTTGTTCCTCTACCTCCAGGTAAGTGTGCAATAGGCACTAAATGGGTGTTTAGGAATAAGACTGATGAAAATGGGCTTATTGTTAAGAACAAGGCCAGACTGGTGGTTCAGGGGTTTGCACAAGAAGAAGGTATTGATTATGATGAAACCTTTGCTCCTGTAGCCAGACTGGAAGCAATTCGATTGTTTTTAGCCTATGCTGCTTATCAAAATCTTAAAGTTTTTCAAATGGATGTCAAAAGTGCTTTTCTGTATGGGAAAATTAAAGAAGAGGTTTATGTATGTCAACCACCAGGTTTTGAGGACAACAAACATCCTAATTGGGTGTATAAGCTTGATAAGGCTCTTTATGGGTTGAAACAAGCTCCTAGGGCCTGGTATGAGACATTATCAAACTTTCTTCTTGAAAATAATTTTACTAGAGGCACCATAGATAAAACTTTGTTCATTAAGAAAGCAGGGCAGCATAATCTACTTGTTCAAATTTATGTAGATGATATTATTTTTGCATCCTCTGATCCACAGTTGTGTGATGACTTTACAAAGCTGATGCAACAAAAGTTTGAAATGAGTGCAATGGGGGAGTTACAATTCTTTCTGGGTTTGCAAATCAAACAAAAGGCTGATGGAATTTTCATTCATCAGTCCAAATATACAAAAAATCTTTTGGAAAAATTTGATTTGCAAAATTGTAAACCCTGTTCTACTCCCATGTGCAACACCACACAACTGGATACAGATCAGAAAGGTAAAGTGGTTGATGAAACACTTTACAGATGTATGATTGGGTCCTTGATGTACCTAACAGCTTCTAGACCAGATATTATGTTTGCTACATGTGTTTGTGCTAGATTTCAGGCTGCACCTAAGGAGTCTCATTTGATTGCAGTCAAGAGGATCTTTAGATATTTGCAAGGCACTCCATCTCTAGGTTTATGGTATTCTACTAGACATTCTGGTAAATTAGTTGCTTTTTCTGACAGTGACTATGCAGGGTGTAAGTTGACCAGGAAATCAACTTCTGGTGGATGCCAATTCCTAGGCAACTGTTTGATTTCTTGGCAGAGTAAGAAACAAACCTCAGTTGCTACATCACTGCTGAAGCCGAGTACATTGCTGCTGCAAGTTGTACATCTCAGGTATTATGGCTTCAAAACCAATTATTGGATTATGGCATAACTGAGACTAAGACTCCATTGTTAATGGACAGTTCTTCAGCTCTTTGTATTGTCAAGAATCCTGTCCAGCACTCTAGGACTAAACATATTGAAATCAGACATCACTTTATTAGAGATTGTTTTGAAAAAGGTCTGATTGATCCAAAATTTGTTCCTAGTGCTGATGAGCTTGCAGACATTTTTACTAAGCCTTTGGATAGTTCAACTTTCCACAACCTGGTGTTAAGGCTTGGTATGCTGCAGCTAGAATAAGTGACAATTACTGATAATCTCAGTAATAAATACTGATGATCATTGGTAACCATGTCATATATAAGTACTTCAATTGTTAAAACAGCTGATGTAGTTATAACAGCTGATGAAATCACAACAGCTGATGTAACTACAACTGCTGATGTCAGAAATGCAGATAAGTACTGATGACCAATGAAACAAACTCGGATTTAAATGTGGAGGTCAGACTGAAACAGCTGAAAAGCTAAGAATTGACGACAACAGCTGATGAGTAATTTCTCTTCAGTTGTTTTTACAACTGCTGTTTCTAAACAACTGAAGCCACAGCTATGTCTTCAGTAGTTTACAACTACTGAAGATTACCACTAAGTCTTCAGCTGTTTACACCAACTGATGACAAAACCACTGTCTTCAGTAGTTACATAACTACTGATGACAAACACCATGTCCTCAGTGGTTTCACCACCTGAAGTCGGAATTGTCCTTAGTAGTTTTATAACTACTGAAGACTAAATCAAAGACTTCAGCTGTTTCAATGTCTGATGGTTAAAACCAAGTCTTCAGTTGTTTTATAACAACTGATGATCACACCAATACGGTCAGTCATTTCAAACCTCTAAAAGTTAATGCCACGTCATCACCAGTTTAACCAAATGATGACTCACCAAAACCTTCAGTCGGTTCATAACCCTACCCTATAAATCCCTTATCTCACCAGAGTTTTTTTTTCACCTTTAGTCTCAAACCTAACGTTCAAAAACTCTGTACCCTCTCTTCATCCATGGCGACCATGCAACTAAAACCTCGACACAACTGTGTCGCTCACCTTACTAAATCACCATTCTGGACCAAGTTTCACAACGCCATTGATTTAATGGTCCAGTCACCTTACCAAACAGCCTTTCTGATAAACCCCACCATATATGTCGAATCCCTTAGCCAATTCTGGACAAACGTCACTCTTGTCTCTGAGGAGAATGACACAGGGTCACTTCATTCGTTTGTCCATAGCCAAAAGGTGGTCATCAATCCAGAGATTCTTCGCCAAACCCTCAATCTGGATGATGCCACTTTCCCGACTAGCTATCCAAAGGGCACCACTGATCTATCATTTGCCCACCATGGATACGAAGGCAACCTTAGTGCCTCTACCATATTGAAGAAACATTTCCAGGATGCTGAACGGCTTATCTTTCATATGGTAAATGTCTGCCTGGCTCCAAAGACTTCATCATGGGATCAAATGTCCACAAGGTGGCAACAGGTATTGTACTCTATCCTTGAGCAACAACCTTTAAATTTTTCTGAAATATTATTCTTAGAGCTCAAGGATATGGCCCAAAAACAACTTTCTAACCGTTGGATATTATATCCTCGGTTTATAATGGCCATAATTGAAAACCAGCTTCAAGCTGAGGGACTTGTTGGCCTGGGAGTCCCTGCTATGGCTGTATTGCCTGAAGTATACTCCCGGCACAACTCTGACCAATCACTCAAAATGGCTGCCAAGCTGCGCAAACCCACGCAGCTGGAACCCACAGCCACCACCACAAAATCCAAAGTCCCCACCAAACCAAAAACAAAACG
Source organism: Flaveria ramosissima (assembly GCA_025215565.1). Taxonomy (NCBI): domain Eukaryota; kingdom Viridiplantae; phylum Streptophyta; class Magnoliopsida; order Asterales; family Asteraceae; genus Flaveria; species Flaveria ramosissima. The sequence goes on from CM046036.1 coordinate 71,629,002, forward strand.
AACCAAAACAGCTATTCAGGAAGATGAGTCCCCTGAAGATGCTCCTGTACCACCAAGACAGGATATACTTACTGGTGTAAACCCCCCAGTAGTATCAGAGACTCACCCAGCCACAGCCGCTCAGGATTCCTCTCAAAAGGAACCTGAAGCAACCAAAGAAGGGGTACCCACAAATCTGGAATCTTCCTCATTTGAGGAGATTGCCATTGAAACTCACCATTCTCCCCAGTGCATAATACCCTATCTCCTCATGAAAATGCCCCCCAAAGTCCAACACTTATAATTGCAAATGTGCTGACTCAGCTGCATGCCTCTCCTCCTCCCCGACAACCACCTAAAGGGAAAACCACAGATATTGAGGTAGAGGATCAACATGCTTCTGACAACCCACAGCACAGGGGTTTAAATGTTCAGTCTCCTAGTGTAGATACGGAGACAAGAATATCTGGTGAGGCTGCCACCTCTTCTGCATCAGCACATGATCAGACTGGGGCTGGTAACATGGCTAAGACCTCATCAGAGGCAACAGCTGATGAAGGACATCGTCCTAAGGCTGGAAGTCCCCAGTTCCAAGAAAAAGGGGCACATGCTACATCTGGTCTACACCCAGAGCATGTACATCTTGCTACTAGCAAGAGGTCAGGTGATTCAGCATCTGCTGATGATGACCTGGGCTTCTTTTATGATGTTCTAGCCCAGAACACAATTCTTGAGGAAGAAGTCAGTAGACTACAAAGACTACTTGACCAATTCTCTCAAGAAGCAAGTCCATCTGATACCACCATACACCCACAGATGGCACCTTCACCTGAAGGTCTCCTAAACACTCAGCCACTAAAAACATTCAATCCACCAGCCTCTACTTCTGGCACTGTTTCTCAGGGACAGAACCCCTCTGAGCAAACAGCTGCTATATTCCACAAATCCCTACCTCTCATCACCCCAATGATCACCGACATTGTGATCAAAACCTTGGATGACAAACTTCCCTCAATCATACAGCCACTGGTGGAGGAGATTGTGAGCACAAGGCTTTCTACTACTCAAACCCTTGCAACCAATGCACCCAAAAAGGGGGAGAGTCAGTCAGTGAAAGACAAAGGGAAGCGCATATTGATAGAGAAAGAGACTGAGAAGGAGGAAGAGTATGTGAAGGGAGCTGAAACTGATCAAGTGAGTGAAAGTCACAAAGACTTTCACATCACATATAAGAAGAGGAAGATTGAAAGAAAAGAAAAAGAACTCCAACTTGATGAGATGGTCAAAATGGCGGATGCTACACATAGTAAATCTATGGACTCCATTATTGACCAACTATACAGACAAGGGTTCGATACTGCACAGCTTGACTCAGAGATTAGAAGACTTGAAGTTGAAGAAATTAACTCAAGATGGGCAAGTTATGATGTGCTAGAAAGAGAAAGACTGGAGATCATGATCAGATTTATTGCAAAGTATCTTGGAAGATCATTGATAGAGATTAAGTCATGGACCAGGGACAGTATCTTGGCTATAACCACCAAGATCTGTACGTCTGAAGCATATACAAAGGGATTAGTGATTGAAGCATTAAATGAAGCAGGTGCTGGAAAAAGAAACGAACTAGCAAAATACTCCAAAGCCTCACTCATTACAAGAATGCTAGAACAACCTGCAAAACCTACCACTTCAAAATCACCACTACCACAACCCATTAAACCAACTCCTTTACCCTCAAAACCAACAGCCGATGATGCATCCAAGAAGAAGAAGAGAAGGATGTTGAGGCTAGAAGAAGAAGAAGAAGAGGATGATGAGGAAGAAGATAGGCTGCCTCTCTCTGCAGTCCTAACTTTGCCTAAAGCCAAATCTATGCCCATCACTCCCACCTCACAGATGGAAACTGTGAGAGTAAAGATCGAAGAAGAGCAATTGCAAAGGCTTCATGATGAGGAGATGCTAAAGAGTATAGATAAAACTTATGCTGCTTCTTCATCAATAATAAGTATGAAGAAGGAAGCTCTGAGACTGTACACCCTCGCCAACACATTTCAATATCAAAAGGAAAAGGTGAGGATGTGGCCTGATCCTAGGGTGGCTCACAGAATTGTGAAGAAGGACATTCCTGCACGATACAAGGGCCAGATCAAAAGGATCGTAGATGAAGAGATCACAGTGGTCCTTGTAGTATCACCCTGGGAGATTGTAGAAGACTTCAAGAAGGCTTATGAGACTAAACAGCCTACCCAAAAGATGTTAGAAAACAGAGTAATCAAGAAGGGGTTAGTCTACAAGAAGCTTGAGAACTTCAAACAAAATGAGCTCAGTCTGTTACTTGAAGGTAATCATCCAGATGAGTTTGCCTACAGACAGATCACAACAGTTGAGCTCAAAAATGGCAAACAGGCCAAATACATCTCAGAGCTGTATGGGCGTGAAGGATTGTTCGATGGTGAACCAGAGAATCTTACTATGGAAGAACAAATCATGTTTCTCAGAGCATACACCAGAGAATCCTACAGGCTTATACATGGGAAGTGAGTTTCATGGATGGGGGAACAGCTCAGTGTCCAATTCCCCAATACAGAGCTCCCATCCATACTTTGCCAACCAAATCATCAGAGACTTACTTCCAGGCCGGTGCTTATATGGGTCATCTTCTCAACTGATCAAGAAGGAAAAAGACCATCCTTTTTGCCAACAATAAGTGGGACCTCAATAAAGTTAAAGGTTTTGGCTGCATTGGTTCAGGGGGAGTTTGTTGGACCAAAAGAACCAATGAGCCGGATCAGAAAAACCTTTAAGTCCCACAGACGTCACAACAACTACTGAAGTCCACAACAGCTGAAGACAACAACTGATTACAAAGTCTGAAGACATAAGTGCTGAAGACAAAGTCTGAAGACACAAGTGCTGAAGACAAAGTCTGAAGACACAAGTGCTGAAGACAAAGTCTGAAGACACAAGTGCTGAAGACAAAGTCTGAAGACACAAGTGCTGAAGACAAAGTCTGAAGACACAAGTGCTGAAGACAAAGTCTGAAGACAAGTGCTGAAGACAAAGTCTGAAGACAAGTGCTGAAGACAAAGTATCAGACGTTGTCACAACAGCTGAAGAGGACTTCTTCAGTAGTTGTGACGGTTTGCTTTCAGTAGTTTTATATTTTCTCTTTTCAGTAGTTTTTGTAAAACGACTGAAGAGTTTGTTCTTCAGTCGTTGTAGTATCAGTAGTTTCTTTCCAGTTGTTTCATGTTTTATACTTAGCACTCTGACATGTTCTCAGTAGTTGTGAACATTTCAGTAGTTTATTAAGAATTAGTTATTTTTGTACTAGATCTGCTAGTAATCACCATCCCGTGATTACAGCAGTGATTGCACTCTATATAAGGAGTGCCAACCTTATTGTAACCGCGAATGATTTAGCAATAATATTGGGCATTATTGAAACATTCCTAATCACAGAAAAATATTCTCTCGCATTTGTTTCTAGTAACAAACTCTTGCTATAATTTGACTAATTCTTCTCTTCATTCCGCTGCATTACACTCTAATACTTCAAACTTGTGATTTTTGATCCTGTCAGACTCTGCTTTGCATTTGAAATACATGCAGGAGTTACCAAAGAGGAGAAGTATAAGAAGTTCCAAGATCATGTGAAGAGTGTTAGACAATAGAGGAAACTAGGACCAAGGGGGAGTTTGTAGATACATGTTGTTCCTAGTTTAAGAAATTAAATGTAAAATTCTTTCATGTCTTACACATGTGTAATGAATTGGTTCAATGAATTATAATATGTGATTGATGTTTATTCATGTTTATTTATTTCATATTATTATTGTGTTGAAGTATAATGTATGTATGACCATATTATATAGGTTTGAGGGTGTTGTACATGATTCTTAGTCAATGATGATTAAGTAATGTGTTTAACCTAGTCGGATGAGTCTTCATGCGAATGGACCATACTTATGGACCAGACGCATGAATACATCATGCCTATGGACCAGTCGCACGACTGAACCAGGTGACTGGATGAGTTGTACGAATAAGACATAAGATTGACTCAGTCTCACGACTGAACCTTCAGTCGTGCGTATGACTCAATCGCATGATTCAGTCGCACGACTGAACCATGCTAATGGTTCAGTCGTACGAATGAAAATCCCTAACCTATAAATACCACTTAATTCGTGCAAAAACAGAGGATTGAAAACACAAGAACCCTAGCCGTCCAAAACGTCCCAAACAGCCTGTCCAAGTTCATAGATCATTCCTGATCGATCTCTATTCGTTCAAAACGTTAGTTTCAATCATATATCGATCGGGTAATTGTTCTCACTGACTAGATCGCCAATCATATAGGAGTCCACACTATTTGATCCGGTATAAACGCAGAATCAATTAGTACTCTGTACGTACACGGTCCTAACATTGATCAGTGAACAAAACAAACTCTTTGTGAAATAGATAGTGACGCCAATGCTTTACAGCTTAGTCTACTTCATAAAACTCCAAATCATAAGTACTATACCTCAACTTTGGACCCGTCAATTTCTCACTAAAGTAAGCAACAGGTCGGCTACCTTGACTAAGTACCCCACCAATCCCAACCTTTGAGGCATCAATATGAAGTTCAGATACTTGAGAAAAATCAGGCAATACCAGAATAGGTGCAGTGGTGAGCTTGGCTTTTATAACTTGAAAAGCAAGCTCGGCTTCTTCTGTCCATACAAACGTCCTCCCCTTCATTCAGTCTGTCACGGGAGCCATAATAGAACTGAAATGTGGAATGAACCTTCTATAAAAAGAAGCAAGCCCATGAAAACTACGAACTTCAGTAATGGTAGTGGGAGTTGGCCAATTTGTAATAGCTGCTACTTTAGATTCATCCACTTGCATTCCCCCGCCAGAAACAACATACCCCAAAAACAGAACTTTAGGGGTCATAAAAACACAGTTCTGTGATGCTGTAGAGAAACTATCCCTACGAAGTAAGGACAAAACTTGCTTGACATGCATGAGGTGCTCACCAGAAGAAGCACTATAAATAAGAATGTCATCAAAATATACAACAACAAACTTCTCTAAAAAAGGTCTGAGCAACTGACTCATCACACGCATAAAAGTGCTTGGTGCGTTGGACAAACCAAAAGGCATTACCAATCATTCATACAATCCTTCACGAGTTTTGAAGGCAGTTTTATACTCATCACCAGGCCTAAGACGAATCTGGTAATACCCACTCTTCAAATCCAACTTTGTGAAAATAGTAGCACAACTAATCTGATCAAGCAAATCATCAAGTCTAGGGATAGGAAACCTATACCTCACAGTAATCTTGTTGATAGCTCGACTGTCAACACACATGCGCCAAGTGCCATCTTTCTTTAGAGTCAACAAAGCAAGAACAGCACACGGGCTCATACTTTCACGAACATGGCCCTTAGATATCAGCTCCTCAACCTATCTTTGCAACTCCTCATGCTCTGCTAGGCTCATCCTTTAACGTGGCTTGTTAGGCAATTGTGGTACAGGTTCTAGATCAATATGATGTTGGATGTCACGCAAAGGCGGCAAACCATCAGGCAATTCAGTGGGAAAAACATCAGAAAATTTTTCAAGTAGAGGAACCATAGCATCAGGAACATCAGCACCCTCGACCACTTCTTTACCTATCAGCAAAAAAACATCATCCCCAGCCTCCACCTCGTTCTAAAACTGAAAAAGAGTCAACTAAGTAGCAGTAGGTTTGGTAGCCACTCCTTGGGTTTAGTGGGCAACAGTGTTATCTTCACATTATCCAACAAGAAACTGTACGTTTTAAACCGCCCATTGTGTTCTACGTTGCGATCATATTCCCAAGGCCTACCCAACAGCAAATGGCACGCATCCATGGGAACCACAACACACCAAACTTCATCCTTGTATGTCTTACCAACAGAAAAATGAACAAGGGTACACTTGGTTACTGGCACCTCACCTCCCTTCTTAAGCCATTGGAGCTTATAAGGCTTAGGATGGTTCTCTGTTTTCAGGCTCAACTTTCTAACAGCCTCTTCAGAAACTAGATTGTCATAGCTCCCTGAATCAATAACAAAAGTACAAACCTTCCCCAGCACAATACATGTTGAATGGAAGATGTTATGCTTAAGCCAATCATTATCATTTGCCTTTGGTGTATAGCATGAACGTCTAACCACCAGGCGTGTCCCCACGTCTCCAGCCACAACCTCTTCCACATACTCAAGCTCTTCATCAAATATTGGAGAGTCTTCATAATTTTCATCAGCCTCACCACCATCTTCCCATTCCTCAGGGTCAGCAAACATATTTCTCTTACCAACTTTCTTACATTCTGACTGTCGATGACCAGTCTCCCCACAGTTGAAACACTTCATGCTACTACCGCCGACTCATTTAGAAGGTTGTCCACTACTACCAACACCCTGTTTTGTTTGGTTAGGCACAAAATGAGATGTCGTGTTACCCGAACCCGAACCTCCTCCAACAGAAGATGAAACACCACTATGTCGGTTTTGTTATTCAAAAGCTAGAGCGCGTTGATGAGCATCAGAAAGTGTCACCGGATCAAACATGTTAATGAATTCCATGATCTGAACCCTTAGTCCACCAATGTAACGAGAAACAAGTTGCTCTTCAGTTTCTTGAATGTCATTTCTTGCAATTAATTGGTAGAATTCCATTGTGTAGTCCTCAACAGACTTGGACCCCTGTCTTAAATTTTGTAACCGCTGGTACATTAATCGTTAGTAATTATGAGGAATAAAGTTGGCTCCCATGCACTTCTTCATCTTCCTCCAAGTTGTGACCCTTGTCTTTCCAACTCCCCCCCGAGTCAGTTTCAATTGTTGCCACCACGCAGAAGCCCTTCCACGTAGCCTGGTAGCGATCAACGAAACCTTTTTGTCTTCAAGAACCTCTTTGAATTCGAACACCTCTTCAATAACAACAAGCCACTCAATGAATTTTTCCGGATTCAAAGTATCACAACCGAATTCGGGAATGTTGGTTCGCATTCCTGCCTCCCAACGCCTATTATCACCCCTATCACCCCTTCGATTTTGCGGTACGTGTTCATCATAAGTATAACCGTAACCCTCATAAAACGGATTTTCATCATCTGCTGCTTCACGACGGTTACGATTACGCCCTCCCTAATTCATCAGATCTTGCATTTGATCAGCCAATTGATAAAATATTGATCTAACCGCTCCTCATCCCTGCCATAATACACTGTTCCAATTCCTGCTCATGAACATCATTAAGAGGTCTTCTCCGTGGAGGCATCTTGATCAGGAAATCTGGCTCTGATACCATCTGATGCAGTCGGAAACAGAGAGATAGATAATTGAACCTGTCGATTCAACGAGAATACGAGGAACAATTTTTCTAACTATCGTTGATTCACAAAGAATACCGATAATCAGGGTTTACACTAACACACACAGTGAAGGAGAGAAAAACAGATTTTTTATAAACTTTTTTTAATCCTCTTTCACCCATCTCATACAAACATATAAAGAAACAAAGCAAAAGTCGAATGGGCCACAAAACATAAACGAGCCGAAAACTGGGCCAAATGTAAAGTTCAACAAAATGTAAAAATAATACAAAATTATAAATAACTCATAAAATAAGCCGTTTTTGGGCCGAAACGATGACCCAAACCGCCTAAGGCATTAGGATTTATCTTCTACACGATCTCAACAGGACCAATCTTTTTGGCAGACAACTTGTTGTACTCACCCACTGAAAAATGATCTTTAGTTAGCACAGCCCAAACAAAGTCACCTTCTTTAAAATCAACATGCCTTCGTTTTTTATCAGCAGCTTTCTTGTACTTGGCATTCGCTTGGGTCCAGTTATGATGAACAACTTTATGAACTCCATGCAATCCCTCCATAAAATCTTGAACCCTTTTGGGAACTGAGCCAGATGGAGGAAGTGACATTAAATCAAGTGGGTCTCGAGGTTGAGAAGAATAAACTACCTTAAATGGACTAAACCCGGTACTTCGATTAACAGCATGATTGTGAGCAAACTCAGCTTGGTATAGTTTCTGGTCCCATGATTTCACATGATCACCAACTAAACATCGCAGCAAATTACCAAGTGAACGGTTCACAACTTCAGTTTGGCCATCCGTTTGTGGATGATAAGCACTACTGAAACTGAGTTGGGTATTCACCATCCTCCATAGACTATGCTAAAAGTGACTCAAAAACTGGGTATCCCGATCAGAAACAATAGAAAAAGGCAATCCATGTAAGCGATACACATCACGAAAAAATAGTTGTGCCACATTAACAGCATCAGTTGTCTTCTTACAGGGAATAAAATGAACCATCTTAGAAAACCTGTCAACATCAACAAAGATAGAATCATTACCCCTTTGTGTACGCGGTAACCCTAACACAAAATCCATGCTAATATCAACCCATGGCTGCAAAGGAACCGGCAATGGCATGTAGAGGCCCGCGTTACTAGATGTGCCCTTAGAAATTTGACAAATACGACACCTCTTAACATAACGATCCACTTCTTTCCTTATGGTAGGCCAGAAATAAGAAGCTTGTACCAACTGTAGAGTACGATCACGACCAACGTGCCCTTCCCCATGCAACTCTTTAATAATCTGTAAACGCAGACTAGAATCAGGAATACATAGTTGATTCCCTTTGAAAAGAAAACCATCTTGTACAAGAAAATCCGACTTCAACCCAGTCTGCACATCCTGCATAATAACTGAAAAATATGGATCAATGGCGAACTGCTCAAGAATGACATCTAAGCCTGGCACATCAACCCTCATAGACACAAGCAGATTACTCCTCCTGCTTAGGGAATCAGCAACTCGGTTCGAAACTCCAGTCTTTTGTTTAACAACAAAAGTAAACTTTTCAAGAAAATGCTAACCAACACCCGTGCTTATGTGACACCTTGTCTTGTGTACGAATATGTCTTAAAGAATCATGATCAGTGAAAAAAACAAACTCTTTGTGAAATAGATAGTGACGCCAATGCTTTACAGCTTGGACCACTGCATAAAACTCAAAATCATAAGTACTATAGCTCAACTTTGGACGCGTCAATTTCTCACTAAAGTAAGCAACAGGTCGGCCACCTTGACTAAGTACCCCACCAATCCCAACCTTTGAGGCATCAATATGAAGTTCAAATACTTGAGAAAAATCAGGCAATACCAGAATAGGTGCAGTGGTGAGCTTGGCTTTTATAACTTGAAAAGCAAGCTCGGCATCTTTTATCCATACAAACGTCCTCCCCTTCATGCAGTCTGTCACGGGAGCCATAATAGAACTGAAATGTGGAATGAATCGTCTATAAAAAGAAGCAAGCCCATGAAAACTACAAACTTCAGTAATGGTAGTGGGAGTTGGCCAATTTGTAATAGCTGCTACTTTAGATTCATCCACTTGTATTCCCTCGCTAGAAACAACATACCCCAAAAACAGAACTTTAGGGTCATAAAAACACACTTCTGTGATGTTGCATAGAAACTTTCCCTATGAAGTAAGGACAAAACTTGCCTTACATGCATGAGGTGCTAACCAGAAGAAGCACTATAAATAAGAATGTCATCAAAATATACAACCACAAACTTCCCTATAGAAAGTCTGAGCAACTGATTCATCACACGCATAAAAGTGCTTGGTGCGTTGGACAAACCAAAAAGTATTACCAACCATTCATACAATTCTTCACGAGTTTTGAAGGCAGTTTCCATTCATCACCAGGCCTAAAATGAATCTGGTAATACCCACTCTTCAAATCCATATTTGTGAAAATGGTAGCACCACTAATCTGATCAAGCAAATCATCAAGTCTAGGGATAGGAAACCTATACCTCACAGTAATCTTGTTGATAGCCCGACTGTCAACACACATGCGTCAAGTGCCATCTTTCTTTGGAGTCAACAAAGCAGGAACAGCACAAGGGCTCATACTTTCACGAACATGGCCCTTAGATATCAACTCCTCAACCTGTCTTCGCAACTCCTCATGCTCTGCTGGGCTCATCCTGTAAGGTGGCCTATTAGGCAATTGTGATCCAGGTTCTAGATCAATATGATGTTGGATGTCACGCAAAGGCGGCGAACCATTAGGCAATTCAGTGGAAAAAACATCATAAAATTCTTCAAGTAGAGGAACCATAACATTAGGAACATCAGCACCCTCAACCACTTCTTTACCTATCAGCAAAAAAGCATCACCCCTAGCCTCCAGCTCGTTCTCAAACTAAGAAAGAGTCAACAAAGTAGCAGTAGGTTTGGTAGCCACTTCCTTGGGTTTAGTGGGCAACAGTGTTATCTTCACATTATCAAACAGGAAACTATACGTATTAAACCGCCCATTGTGTTCTACGTTGCGATCATATTCCCAAGGCCTACCCAACAGCAAATGGCACGCATCCATGGGAACCACAACACACCAAACTTCATCCTTGTATGTCTTACCAACAGAAAAATGAACAAGGGTACACTTGGTTACTGGCACCTCACCTCCCTTCTTAAGCCATTGGAGCTTATAAGGCTTAGGATGGTTCTCTGTTTTCAGGCTCAACTTTCTAACAGCCTCTTCAGAAACTAGATTGTCATAGCTCCCTGAATCAATAACAAAAGTACAAACCTTCCCCAGCACGATACATGTTGAATGGAAGATGTTATGCTTAAGCCAATCATTATCATTTGCCTTTGGTGTATAGCATGAACGTCTAACCACCAGGCGTGTCCCCACGTCTCCAGCCACAACCTCTTCCACATACTCAAGCTCTTCATCAAATATTGGAGAGTCTTCATAATTTTCATCAGCCTCACCACCATCTTCCCATTCCTCAGGGTCAGCAAACATATTTCTCTTACCAACTTTCTTACATTCTGACTGTCGATGACCAGTCTCCCCACAGTTGAAACACTTCATGCTACTACCGCCGACTCATTTAGAAGGTTGTCCACTACTACCAACACCTTGTTTTGTTTGGTTAGGCACAAAATGAGATGTCGTGTTACCCGAACCCGAACCTCCTCCAACAGAAGATGAAAGACCACTATGTCGGTTTTGTTATTCAAAAGCTAGAGCGCGTTGATGAGCATCAAAAAGTGTCACCGGATCAAACATGTTAATGAATTCCATGATCTGAACCCTTAGTCCACCAATGTAACGAGAAACAAGTTGCTCTTCAGTTTCTTGAATTTCATTTCTTGCAATTAATTGGTAGAATTCCGTTGTGTAGTCCTCAACAGACTTGGACCCCTGTCTTAAATTTTGTAACCGCTGGTACATTAATTGTTGGTAATTACGAGGAATAAAGTTGGCCCTCATGCACTTCTTCATCTTCCTCCAAGTTGTGATCCTTGGCTTTCCAACGCTCTCCCAAGTCAGTTTCAATTGTTGCCACCACGCAGAAGCCCTTCCACGTAGCCTGGTAGCGATCAACGAAACCTTTTTGTCTTCAGGAACCTCTTTGAAATCGAACACTTATTCAACAACAACAAGCCAATCAATGAATTTTTCCATATTCAAAGTATCACCATCGAATTCAGGAATGTTGGTTCGCATTCCTGCCTCCCAACGCCTATTATCACCCCTATCACCCTTTTGATTATGCGGTACGTGTTCATCAGAAGAAGAACCGTCACCCTCATAAAACGGATTTTCATCATCTGCTGCTTCACGACGGTTACAATTACGCCCTCCGTGATTCATCAAATCTTGCATTTGATCAGCCAAAATATCAAAAAATTAATCTAACTGCTCCTCCATCCGTGCCATAATACGATGTTCCAATTCCTGCTCATGAACGTCATTAAGAGGTCTTCTCCGTGGAGGCATCTTGATCAGGAAATTTGGCTCTGATACCAGCTGATGCAGTCGGAAACAGAGAGATAGATAATTGAACTTGTTGATACAACGAGAATACAAGGAACAACTCTTCTAACTATCGTTGATTTATAAAGAATACCGATAATCAGGGTTTACACTAACACACACAGTGATATAGAGAAAAACAGATTTTTCATAAACTTCTTTTAATCCTCTTTCACCCATCTCTTACAAACATATAAGAAACAAAGCAAAAGTCGAATGGGCCACAAAACATAAACGGGCCGAAAACTACGCCAAATGTAAAGTTCAACAAAATGTAAAAATAAGATAAAAATATAAATAACTCATAAAATAAGCCGTTTTTGTGCCGAAATGAAGACCCAAACTGGCTACGGCTGTTTGTGAAAACGGGCTCCTCGGTCCGACGGTCGTTTTGGCTGGTCGCAGGCCCAAAACGGAGACTTCTAGCCCAAGTTATGGCCGTTTCAGTGAAGCCTCTTTTGATAAACGATCTTGAGCTTCTAAAAAGTTAAAGCTTGCTCATCCACACTTGGGCCCACATCAGAAAGCTATCTACCATAAACACATGCACTTCGATCATCTGTCTGCACATATTTCCATTTTTACTAATTTGATAAATTCACAATAAAAATTCGAAAGAACAAAGAATAAATGATGATAGAATGAAGAACGGGACATAGATACGGTAACTTTAGATTGAACCTACCGTAAGTTTTGATTGAGAAGTTTCAAAGTGGGATATATATATACGACATAATCTCAACCGTTAGTTTAATTATGGTCAAATGCAACTTATTGAATTAGATGCATTAACATGATATACTATTGTCAGATGAATGTCATTTCATTTTATTAATGCTGCGCACATTTGAACAAATTATTTCCAAATTCTGTTTCAAACACTTAGCAGTGATACTTCATTCACTTTAGCACAATTCTAAATAAATCTCAAACTTGATATGAAACTTTCATCAATGTCAGCTAATTTAACAACATGCTCCTCCTGTGATTGTGTTACCCTTTTCGAATGTGTTCTCAAAGTGGTTGACGTCAGACTATTAACGGTAATCATCGTCAGACTCTTCATGATCCCAAGTTGTGTCTTGAAGGACTCGAATTATCTCCTAAAAAGACATATAAAATCTTAGTAATCTATATAGGATGATAGAGATATACAGATGTGTTGTATTTTTTGAGGTTGACATGTCATTCTCCTTGATAGGTTATGGAAAGAAGAGACACTAAATAATAGTGACTAGAGCAAAACAGCATCAAACACTAACAACTATTAAACTTGAACTACATAATTACATGAAATTATAGATATTATGTCTACGTGAGTGTGTCATTTTACTGTAATACACAAGTGAATAATAGATATGAAATAGTGTCATGTGTCACATGAATTCAAGTCCATACGAAAGGAAAGAAGTGTGACACAAAAGCAAAGGACAACACTTCTTTTATCTAATATAACTATAGATGCATATCACCTACGAATGATCACTTTCGTGATTTTTGATTGATGAAAACTAGTCATTGTAACTTATAATCCTAGCTATTTAGTTAATTTGTGTAGCTATATATATTGTCATCCATCTTCAGTTATAAATCAGTTGAAAATCTTTTGTAGCTAAAGATATATATGTATATATGAATAAAAAGAAGTGTATTTTTACATACGTGAATGAACTGAGTACCAATTTGTCATCTTGAAGGAGGATTCCCTTGGACAGAGTGCTATAGATATCTTTTTCGCCATTGTGGAGTAAATCTCACGAGACTTGGAGGGTACAATTTTGTCGTTTTTATGAATTTTGGCCTCGTGTATTTCAAAAGCCTCCGGCATATATATTTGTTAAAGAAATGAGAGCTATATTTTTTTAATCCATCACATATCGAGATTTACAACACGAATTTTAGTTCCATTTTATAATATAAAATAGAAGCGAAAACGGGTTTTAGTGATTATGATCAACACCCGTGATTAAAAATTAAACTTTCCTGGATTATATTCCATGAAAAAATAACAATTATTTAATACTACTTATAATTGCACATGATTTTTCTCCTTTTCTCTTCTATTCATCCCTATATATATCTTTTGATTTTACATATTTCATTTATAAGTACGATAAATCCACAATAACAACATTGTTTTGCAAAGTAGAAAACTTACTTGAACTTTCAAAGCTTTTTCAAGTTGTACAAGCACAGGCTGTTGGTCCGTTGTTCTCTCTTGCTGTGTAAGCATTGAAATGCAATCTTTCTAAACGTAGCCAATGACTTTGGCCCAATTTGTTCCTTTATGCGGTCAAACACAATATCAATAAGTGGTTCATCTTCGAAGTGACGTTTAACCAAAACATCTAAAAACTGACTGTGATCTCTGAAGTCCTCGACATGCTGATCTTGTTGGTTTCAGGCCCAAGATTATACTCACAAACTCATTGCATTTTCATTACTTGCAAACATACATATAAATAGATTAAAACCAACATGCAAACATGGGTCACTACTCCTATAAAATAGACCACTACTTGACATCCACCCACTACTCCACTACCTAGACTAATTCAAAAAAAAAAAACTTGCTGCATACTCTAAACAAAACATGACTCAAATACCAAACCCGTGACCCGTAACTTGACCCGACTTGACCCGATCAAGATTAACCCAACAAATCTACCACATAATATTTCAAATAAAATCACACCAAATGAGTAAAGATCAGATTCTTTGGTTAAGAAATGTGTTTCACGGAACAATGGGTCACAATAGCCAAGTGAGCCTTCAACATTATCAATGACATACTCAATCTCCTGATTAGGTGGATATGTTAAGGCAAGCTCAAAACAACAAATCTTTGCTTTACAATGCTTGTTTAGTAGAATGTTGGAACTTTTCAAGTATCTATGTATCACTACATCTTTTCCTAAATCACCTCCTTGAAGGAACTTTAACCCATCTGCAATATCAATGCAGATCTTAAGACGCTTGGTCCATGAAAAGTTAATGTCGTTTAAGTACCTATCAAGACCTCCCATAGAGGCATGCTCATAGACAATGGTTTTTTCATCCATTTCCTACAAAAGCCTACGAGACCAATGATATTCTCATGTTTATACTTGAAAAGAACTTCAAACTCTTTCATGAAACCATGTTCCCATGAAAACTTGGTATGGTTTAAATACCTATCATGACTAAATCGCTTTACGGCGACTTTCTTATGTCTATTATTGTATTGAACTTTTCCTTTGTAAAGCTTTCCATATCATCCTTTCATGATGCAGTTTATTAACCATACTTAACATGTTCAAGGACTTGTAGTGTAGTTGTGCTATTCTTTATGTAGGTAGTATGTATCTTTCTTCATTATATATTCTAGGCTTTCCCTCACTTTGAGGTAAGCCAAGCATTTCCACATTAAAATCCCTTTATGGTATCATAGAGCTTTCGATCCTTTCTGCTTCCCTGCCCCTTCTCCTTCACCTTCTTCCTTCCTCCCCTCCATGGCTGCATCATCTTGCTCTAATGATGGGTCTATTCCCATGAACACTATCCTTCACATGTTACCCATCAAGCTCTCCCCATCTAACTACCTAGTTTGGAAAAATCAAATGAACCCTCTCCTATCTCTTCAAAACCTCCTTTCTCATGTTGATGGCACTGCATGCTACAATCCCACCTGCTACTGTTCTCCAAGGAGACAAACCAGTCCCCAATCCCCTATATTCTCAATGGCTGCTCGATGATCAGAAAACCACCGTCATTCTCAACGCCTCTCTCTCTGAACACGCTATGGCAGAGGTGTTGGGCCTCTCTGTTGCCCGTGACATATGGGTCACCCTTGAAACCACCTATAGCAACACCTATCTCGAACGCATCCACCACCTTCGGGATCAACTTCGCACACTTGTTAAAGGTTCATCTACAGTTGCTGACTTTGCTCGCAAATTCAAAGGTGTTTGCGATCAACTATCGGCTGCCGGCCATTCGGTCGACGATATCGACAAAGTTCATTGGTTCTTATGTGGACTTGGTGCCTCTTTTGAGACCTTCTCCACTGCTATTCAGGCTTCCAAACCATCTCCCGTCTTCCGCGACCTCCTGATCCAAGCAGAAAGCCATGAACTTTTTCTCCATTCCATTCACGGCTCCCCGACACCATCTGTTGCTTTCTCGGCTCACCAAAACAAACCGCTTGGTTTTGCCCGTGGTCGTGGCGGTCGATTTCAGCGTGGTAGTTCTCCCGGGGGTCGTGGTCGTGGTAGACGACTTCCCCATTGTCAATTATGCCGCCGTGATGGACACTATGCCAACTTGTGTCCGAACCTTGCCACCTTTGCCTCGCACAACGCTCCTCTTGGAAACGACTTGGCAAAAGCCTTCCATGCTCAATGCCATGTCTCAAGTTCAGGCCCCGACTGGTTTGTTGACTCCGGTGCCTCCGATCATATGGTTTCATCTCCCGACCACCTTGACAAATCCACTCCTTACCATGGCAACAACCGTGTGACTTTCGGTAATGGTAATTCACTCCCTATTTCACACATTGGCCATACCACCCTTCACAATGATATACATCTTAACAATGTTCTTACTGTTCCCACGTTACAACACAATCTTCTTTCAATTAGTAAGTTAACGAATGATAATGAATTGGATGTCATGTTCTCTTTCCCTTTGTTTCAAATTCAGGACCGAAGAACGAAGCAAGTTCTCGCTCAAGGTCGGTGTGAAGATGGCCTTTATGTTCTTCATTTCGGCTCCACTGCCTTGTCGGCTACCTCAACAATCTCTCCCAAAGCATCTTTTGAATTATGGCACTTGCGTTTAGGACATGCTTCCTTTGATACTTTGTCTAAGTTAAATAAAATGGGTTGATTATCTGTCTCCTCCATTCTCCCGAAACCACAAGTTTTTTCATCTTGTGCATTATCCAAAAGTCACAAACTTCCATTTAATAACAATGAAAAACGCGCGTCTAAACCCCTTGACTTAATACATTGTGATTTATGGGGTCCCTCCCCGATCGTGTCCCATAACAACTATCGCTATTATGTTATCTTTGTTGATGACCATTCCCGATTTACATGGTTCTACCCACTAAAAAGAAAAAATGAATTCCTTGAGATTCTGCCTGTGTTTATCAACTTTGTGCAAACTCAATTTACAACTAAGATCAAAACCTTTCAAAGTGATGGTGGCACGGAGTTTATAAATCAGCACGTCCGCACCTTATTGCATGCCAATGGCACATTTCTCGTATCTCATGTCCTTACACCCCTCAACAAAATGGTCGGGCTGAACGTAAGCACCACCATATTGTTGAAACAGGGCTTGCCATGCTTTTCAATGCGCATGCGCCATTCACTTATTGGATTGATGCGTTCAGCACAGCTGTCTATACCATTAACCGTCTTCCCTCAAAAATTCTGAACTGGTCATCGCCTTATGAAATCCTGTACTCTACAAAACCATCCTACGATAATTTTCGACCTTTTGCGTGTCGGGTTTACCCTTACACACGTGACTACGCATCTCACAAACTTTCACCCCGTAGTGTCCCATGCATTTTCTTGGGTTACAACTCTCAATACAAGGGTTTCAAATGCCTTGACCCATGTTCATCTCGTATCTACATCACTCGGCATGCTCGCTTTGACGAGTCTAGTTTTCCGTTTAAAGGAGACACCATGTCAGTACAGGCCCACAAGCTCCCTTTGCAACAATTCCTGGATCCTTTTAGTTTGGTCCATTCCCCCACAGCCCACAACTCCCCTCCTGCTACTCATCCAATGGACTCTTCCCACTCCATATGTGGCCCGTCTTGTGGCCCATTCGTGCCATTTTTTGACCATCGCAAGCCCACCAGCAGTGCCTCGGTCGTCCCCACCAGCCCAACAGACTCCATTGGCCCATCCTCGGCCCCTCATACTGGCCCAACTGCACCTAACAACTTGCCACCTTCTTCCCCTCCTCAGCCCACAACCTGTCCTGCGGAATCGTCTCCCTGTGCCTCTTATCAAGTCTCACCTCAACTTTCTCCTCCATGTATCACTCCAATTAATGACTTGTCACCCACTAATGTCCCTCCCAACTCTACCAACTTGTCTTCTGCCCCATCATCCAACCCTGTCATTCCCACAACCAGTTCTACCTCTGGCCATCCCATGGTCACCCGCTCAAAGGCTGGGATTTTTAAGCCGAAACACCATGATGAATTTGCCCATTCTTCCTCACACATATTACACAAATCTTTACTTGCCAATGTTGACCCCAAAGGTTTCAAATCTGCTGCCAAACATGCTCATTGGTTAGCTGCAATGAACAAAGAGTTCAAGGCTCTCTCCGATAACCGCACATGGACTTTGGTTCCACGACCAAAACATCATAATGTGGTTGGATCTAAATGGCTGTTTTGCACCAAGTTTCGCTCTGACGGGACTATTGATCGTCACAAAGCGAGACTTGTCGCTCAAGGCTTCAGCCAAGTTGCCGGTATGGACTTCTTTCACACTTTCAGTCCTGTTGTCAAGGCTTCGACTATTCGTATCGTTCTTGCTTTAGCTGTCATCAACAAGTGGCCTTTTCATCAACTTGATGTAAACAATGCTTTCCTTCATGGAAACTTAAATGAACTTGTCTACATGGAACAACCACCCGGGTTTGTTGACTCTCGGTTTCCCGACCATGTCTGTCGTCTCAACAAAGCACTATATGGCCTTAAACAAGCCCCAAGAGAATGGTTTCAACGCTTAAGTGTGTTCCTGCTACAAACTGGATTTACATGCAGTCGTGCCGATACGTCCTTATTCATTTTTCAACGTGACCAGTGCATTATGTATCTGCTGGTTTACGTTGATGATCTCATTCTTACCGGCAATCAGGAAAGCGTTATGACCGACTTCATCAAGGCCTTAAATCACGAATTTGCCATCAAAGATCTTGGACCGCTAAGTTACTTCTTAGGCTTGGAAGTGGTCTACTCCGATGATGGCCTCTTTCTAAGTCAGGCCAAGTATGCCAAGGATATCCTTGCTCGGGCCAACATGAGTGACTCAAAACCCGTTCACACGCCACTGTCATCGACTGAGTCGTTTTATTCAACTGGAGAACCATTTACAGATCCATCTCTTTATAGGTCTCTTGTGGGTGCTCTTCAATACTTAACCATAACGAGACCTGATATCTCGTTTGCGGTTAACCAAGTTAGCCAATACATGCAATGTCCGACCACCAAACATTTTCAGCAACTCAAACGGATTCTTCGATATTTGAAAGGGACCTCGACATTAGGTCTCACTTTCTCTCCGTGTTCTACCACCTCCATACTTGGTTACTCAGATGCTGATTGGGCACGCTGCCTTGAGACACGTCGTTCAACATATGGTTACTCTATATTCCTAGGCGGCAATCTTGTATCAAGGAGTGCCAGGAAACTCCCAACGGTCTCCCGCTCGAGTTGTGAGTCTGAATATCGAGCTTTGGCAAATGCTGCTGCTGAGATAATTTGGATTACTCACTTACTTCGTGACCTGCATGCTCTACCGCCTGGCCGACCGACTCTCCTATGTGATAATAAAAGTGCGTTGTTTCTCACTCAGAATCCTGTTTCACATAAACGTGCCAAGCACATAGATTTGGATTATCATTTCATCCGTGAGCTGGTTTTATCAGGGAAACTTCACACTCAGTTTGTCTCCACCAATCTTCAGGTTGCGGATATTTTTACAAAGGGTCTGCCTAGACCACAATTTGAAGTTCTTCGTCACAAACTGGGTCTTGGGCCGCCTCCCTTTCGCTTGCGGGGGGATATTAACCATACTTAACATGTTCAAGGACTTGTAGTGTAGTTGTGCTATTCTTTATGTAGGTAGTATGTATATTTCTTAATTATATATTCTAGGCTTTCCCTCACTTTGAGGTAAGCCAAGCATTTCCACATTAAAATCCCTTTACAGTTGTCAACATTGAAGTCTTCAACACCCAATTTTATGTGTTCAAGTGAAAATTTTAGACTCTTAATCCGGTTTTCCTGTAAATATTGAACATTAAATTAAAAAGTATGTATTTCTAAATAATGTCCAAGAAATATAAATTGAACATAAATGCTTGCAGCGCATGCCTTTTTGTATGCAATTCACACAATTTCATATACAACTAGTGAGTTATAGCTTAACATGTGGGGTTCGAAACATATATACGACAAGGTTTGTAAAATTTGTAACTAACGGTTTCTACCACTGTTGTACAAAAGTGAATATAAAAGTAAATTTGTATTCATGTGGCTAACAAAGTTCAAAAGAAATCTCAAAAAACAATATAAAAAGCCAAGGAAAAAAAACTTTGTTATAGTCAAGGGTTGTATGAAAATTTTATCATAGCTCTTAGGTAACGGTGTATATAGTATGATAAAAAGGGGAAAAATAGGTCGATTAAAATGTAAGGCTAAGAACTAAGAAGCTAAGTAAGAGCATTCAAAGTATGTTCTTTATATATATTTGAGAGTGTTCCTCATATTATATAAAATAGTTATAAGTGATTGTGACTAGATGAGAAAAAAAATTAATATACATTTGTATATTTGTTGAAACAGTGAAATACAGTTCATTGATTATAAAATTTTATTATATATTCTTTAAAAGAGTTTATGAATAAAGAAAAAAGAAAAGTAAATCGTTAAAATATAAAAAATATTATTTAATTAAAATTATTAAAATGATAAAAAATAGTGATTTTTAATGTAATTATAATATTAAAAAAGATATAAAAACACTTGTACAAGGTTATCCTATAAATTTAAAACTACATTGGCTTCAAACCAACATTTTCATAATTTTGTACCCGTTTTTGTAATCATAATGCTCATGCACTATTTTACTACAATTGATTATGAATATGAATAAAAGTAACCTCCTAGCAATAGCAAAACCAAATTTTCTACAATATATACTTACTTGGAAGTGTAATGCTTTCTCAAGCTCCTCGATGACAACTTTTATTGTTGGACGCTCAACTTGAGTTTTTGCCACACATTGATATGCAATTCTTGAAAAAACATTCAAGGAGTCATGATCGAGATCTACTTTTCCGATAAAACCAAGTTCATAAGCTTCATCCATTAATTTTGGGTCTAATATTTCTTTTAGTGTTCCTTTTTTGAAGTGTCTTCATGCAATGGGTGCAAGCCCTTTTTCATTTTTCATAATGTAATCTGAGTCATAGGTCAACTTTCCTGCGAATATCTCAAATAAAACAACTCCAAAGGAGTAAATATTTGATGCTTTTTTCAATCGACCTGTCCTAACATATTCTGGATCCAAGTAGAATTCTGTGCCTGCAAGAGTTTTTGTATTGATAGTGCTCACCCCTTGATTCCCATGGTGAACTTTAGAGAGCCCAAAGTCAGCAATTTTAGCCTCCCAGTTCTTGCCCAACAAAATATTAGCACTTTTTATATCTCGATGTATGATGTTTTCTTTCTCCCCCATGGTTGTGTGGATGTATTTCAATCCTTGTGCAATGTCAATGCACATCTTCAGACGTTGTGCCCAACTAAGATTAAACATCTTATCAATGCTTCCCAAATAATCATCCAAACTTCCATTAGAAGCGAGCTCATAGACTAAAATCATTTCACCATCTTCAACAGAAATGCTAAAAGTGAGACTAGGTTGGGATGCTTACATTTACTCAGCACATCAAGTTCAGCAAGGAACCCTTCATTTCCTTGACCATCTTTTCTATTTATGATGCGCTTAATAGCAACGGTATTAGGTTCATCTTTACATTTTATTTTGAGTTCTGCTTTATACACTTCACCATATCCTCCGGACCCAATTCGAAACTTAATATCAAAATTCTTTGTGATTGATTTTATATACTCAAGTGGTATCTTCAAATGTTCCAACTTTTGCGCCTGTAACATTGTGTACTGCAGGAAAAGATAGTTTCAATCTATATACAATAAAAGGAAGAAAACAATCTATAATTTCAATAAACTCTTAACCAAAAATAATATATTCTCTTGAGATGGTTAAAGGAGCTCTGATATGCACGTATTCATGGCAATGTTCTGAATTGTATGCACAACCCGTGTTAAGCTAGAAATATATAATTTAATTAATAGAATTAAATTAATTTGTTAGTTTCTTTATCTTGTGAACCTTCAAACCTAATAATAATAATAATTATTATTATTATATGGACCAGACGTATATGTATCAAATCATGTTCTAAAATACACCCTTAGTATGTTGGATTACTCGTTTACATTCATTATATAACTATAATAAATAACGTACATTATTTTTGTTGCTTACATATATGGATCATACGTATATGTACTAAGCCAAGTTCAGTTCCTAAGCAACCAAAACCACCAATTAATAACAGAACCCTATATGCTTACATATATGTACCAAACCTTCTTTAGTTTATAAGCAAACCCTGACCGCACTATTAAACGAACAAAGACTTACCTATAAGCTTACATATATGGTCCATACGTATACGTACCAACCATCAATTTGCTATATATCATTTAGTTTTCAAAACATCTTCATATTTTATGATTTGTTAATAAATTTAAGAGTTTAAGAAAGAGATTTAGGAATTAGGAGAGAAGGAAAATTTTTAATAGATATGGTAATCGTTAATTACCAAAGGTTACAATTATAATTATGATTTTCCGATTATGCCCTTCTGCATTTAATTATGTCAAATTTAGTTAAGATTAATTTACAAAAATATCATGCTAATTTATGACATTTGATCAAATTATTTAATGATTAAGATTTAATTTTCATGGTTTTCAATTATAATGTGGTTTTCATTGGATCCTCCCCCTATATGTATATATATATATATGGTTTCATATATATATATATATATATATATATATATATATATATATATATATAGATATATATATATATATATATATATATATATATATCTATATATATGTGTATATCTATATCTATATATACAGATCTATCTATATATATACATATCTCTATATCTATCTATATATCTATCTCTCTCTCTCTCTCTTCTCTCTCTCTCTCTCTCTCTCTCTCTCTCTATCTCTATATATCTCTATCTCTATCTATCTATATCTATATATATATATATCTAACCATATATATACCTATATACATATCTATACCCATATATACATATATATATACATACATACATATATATATATATATATATATATATATGTATGTATATATGTAAGGTCCCGTTCCCGGGAAGCCTCACAGTTGGTTAATCATAGCATAAAACCAGTTTAATAATAAAACATTGCAGCGGAAATAATTAGACATTCATTTAAACATTTGAAAACACATCGTACTCATACATTTTTAATTGTAAACAAAACATATTACTTGTCCTTAAATTACAATAAAGATTTTCATAAACTTGAATGCCATCCATAGCTCCCCAAGTAGCTCCGTGTGCCATCCTCAACATCAGCACTTACCTGCCAACTATTATGCATAAAAGTCAGCTTCGCTGAGCGAGTTCTAGCTTTAAATAATATAAGAAAATATAAACTTTATCCTTCATATAATGACCATGCATACATCATAGTACATAACATTACTTGCATCATAATAAGCATGTTCATTATCTTTCATTCTTTCATTATCTTTCACTTTCATCATAAATGAGATTGCACAAAGCAAGAGCTCCATGTTGACTGACAACAAATGCCAATCCCTATCGGTACACATGAAACGGTAGCTAACCCCCGACAGTTGATCCACACTGCAAGGCACATAGCCCGCTCATGAATACAGATCCATCATCATACATTAGACTCACATAAGTGAAGTCTATCATAGTGCTTGCAAGACTTTTCATCATCATACGGGCCCGGGGGTAACATTCATTAAGTTTCGCTTTTCATTAATATCATCTTCCACTTTAGTATATATAATACTTAACTTATTAAGTACCCATCATGCCAAGTAAAATCATCATAAAACATAACCGAACCGCCGCGGGACGGCGGGGGTTCGGGGGCGGCAGCCCCTGACAGCGGGGTCCTAGGGGCAGCAGCCCCTAGTGGGGTCCAAGGGGCAACGCCCCTGGCTGGGGCCGGGCTGCCAGGTCAGCGCGAAAAATTTTTATATTTAAACATTTATATAGCACATTTACTCATAGAAAAATCGTTCTTCCTGTTAAAACCCCTTAAAATCTTGGTCATTTAAGAACGTAAATTTAGTATGCATAATAGCCCCAAAACATGGAAAAACTTATAAAATAGGGGATCTAGAACTCACCTGGATATCACGAATAACTTCTAGGCTAAGCTTACAAGGCTAGGATCACTCTACACAGCCTGCAGAATAGCTAACACTTAAAGGGGTTAATTTCTGCCTAAATTCGCTGCTAATTTCGCTGCAAGATCAGCAATTTCGCAGCTAGGTTCGCCAGCAGTTTCGCTGCTAGTTTCACCAGCAGTTTCGCTGCTAGTTTCGCTAGCACCTTCGCTGGCAGTTTCGCTGGCATCTTCGCTGCCAGTTTCACTGCCAGTTTCGCCCAACTTTCGTTGGAAAACCATGTCTGCGAAACTACCTGCGAAACTATAGTTTCGCAGGAAGATCCACAGTTTCGCTGATTGAATATGCAAATTCGCTGGATGAACACGCAGTTTCGCAGATCGCATAAAAATTACGGACCAGACCATTTTTAACCCAAAATCATAACTTTTTACGTCCAATCCCTTAGTTTATCATCCATGAGGCTAAATCTAAGCTTTATACATGTTTTCATACGTAAAATTGTGACCTTTATGCGATTCTTTGCAACTTTTCAAAACCCAAAACCCTAGAATCCGGGTTTGATCTACAGAAGGGTTTAGAGGTCGATTCTTACCTGGATTTGTTGCTTCTTTCTTAGATCTTGATGCTCCAACACCCAGATCTTCAATCTCTTCACCTTAGAAGCTTCAAATCTTGAGTTTTCTTCACTTTCTCTCTCTACTTTCTCTCTCTACGAATTTTGGTGGTTAGGGTTGTAATGATGGAGATGGAGGCTGATTTGGGTTGGTTAAGGGCTGATTATGGGCCTTAATCACTTAGGCTCTTGCCCATAAACCCAATTTTGGCCCATAACCCATTTCCTTCTTTTATTAAATACCCATTAATTAAGCCCATTGTCCTTAATGACTCGTTTTGACTTTTCGGGGTGTTACAATATACATATATATACATATATATGTATATGTATATATATATATGTATATCATTATATATTATATAGTTTAAACTCTAAAGAATGAAAATGATGACGAAACGACTTACGTATACGTAACTTGTATGAGTTATATGTACGTAACTTTTAGTTGTACACTTGTTAACACGTACGTATATATACATAACCCCTACATATACGTAACTATTAGTTGTATACTTTGTAACAAGTACTTACATATATGTAACCCTTGGTTCTCATGGTTTTCTTTTATAACATGATTTTCAATGGAACCCTCCCCATAGATACATATATACATATATATAGATATATACATACACACACACACACACACACACACACACACACACATATATATATATATATATATATATATATATATATATATATGTACATATATACATATAGTATGTATATATACATATATACATATAGTATATATATATATAAACATATATACATATATACATATAGTATATATATATATACATATATATATATATATATATATATATATATATATATATATATATATATATATATCTATATATATAATATATATATATATATATATATATATATATATATATATATATATATATATATATATATATATATATATATATATATATATATATGAAAACCATGTTTATATTTGAAAACCATAAAAACCATGTTTATATATGTATATATATATATATATATATATATATATATATATATATATATATATATATATATATATATATATATATATATGAAAACCATGTTTATATTTGAAAACCATAAAAACCAAGATCAACCAATCATGTAATTTCCTTTTTTATTTTTTAATTAGAATGCTAAAATGTAATTTAATTTTGACAGTTACAAATTCTTTAATTATCTCCATAAACAATTAATTTATTAGCTATAATTAATTTATTATCTCTATAGTTTTGAAAGTAGAACATCATGAACAGGATGAACACAACTAGTATGTTTACGTAACACTAATATTACATTGTGTTACGTGTGTGTATATATACACACTTTAAAAACATATTCTAATAGCAAAAGTAGGTTTACACTCCTGACTTGTTGAAAAAGTAAATGGATGAGACCTAACCATCATTTTTAAAAAAAAGGTAATATAATCCTTTAATCACCCTTATTTTTAAAAATTACATGGTGGCGACATCTATGACTATCAATTTTTCTTTAAAATATAGTTTAGCTCTCTACTTTGTAATACCGTAGTGACTTTTATATATGGAGAAAATTATATAAATGGTCTTTATGGTGTGAACAAATTGTATGATTAGTCTCCAGACTTTAAACATTACAAAGTGAGTCTAAACTTTTATGTATTCATTGTAAATTTGGTCCCTAAAATTTACAAAAGTAGAAATTTAGTGGACACTTTTATTTGGGCATTGTACTTTTGTCCTTATAATTAAATTTAAAAGTTAGTTTAAGTTTTATAAAATGCATAAAAAATGAATGAATTTAATGTCAAGAACCAAACGTGCAATGATTACATTAATTTTTGGAGTATCTTTCCAATTTTTAAAGTTTAGAGACCAAAATGCATTTTGATTAAACCACATAGAGCATTTATGCAAATTTCTCTTTTATATCTATTTTTAATTTTAAACATTACTTACTTGAAGATGTAATGCTTTGTCAAGGGACTTGATAACTTCTTCCAACGTAGGACGCTCGCTTAGGATCTCTGCTAAACATTGATATGTGATCTTGGAAAATGTATCTAAAGAATCTTGAGCTACTTGTTTTATCATAGGATCTATCATATTCTTAAATTTTTCTTCACTAAGATTCTCTCACTGACATTTTTCCTCATGTAAAATAGATCGTAATCTAACCTCCCAGTTAAGATCTGAAATAATATTACTCCAAGAGAGTAAATATCATCCACAACAATTTTTTGGTCTGACGATACCGAAGGTGGCCCGAAATATGGACACATATCAAATCTGCATGCCCAAAAGTTTGCTATTTTTGCCGTCCAATTCTCATCTAGAAAAACATTCACGCTGTGTGTTGCTTGATATATCATACTTCGCCTGCACTCTATGTATTGAAGGTACTTAAACCCA
This sequence comes from Flaveria ramosissima, assembly GCA_025215565.1. Lineage (NCBI taxonomy): Eukaryota > Viridiplantae > Streptophyta > Magnoliopsida > Asterales > Asteraceae > Flaveria > Flaveria ramosissima. The sequence goes on from CM046036.1 coordinate 71,656,202, forward strand.
TGTACAATATCAAGGCAGACACATAGTCGTTGCTCCCAAGAAATATTAGTCTTGCTTGTTCTTTTTAAATAATCATCGAGGGTTTCTTTAAAATCACATTCAAAAACAAGAATCATCTTGTAATATTCATCACAAAAGCCAAGAAACGAGAGTAGGTTTGGATGCTTACAACTACTAAGTATTTCAATTTCTGCATATAAGTCTTGTTGGCTTTTCGTGCATTTATCGATACGGTAAATAATTACCGTCTTTTTTGGATGTTCACCTTTATTCTCCCATTCTTTTATCAACACACTTTCCTTATCAAAACAGTCTAGCTCTGCTTTATACACACTTTCATATGTGTCTGACTTGATGCGGTATGTATCCGAAAAATTATTCGTGGCCAACTTTATGCGACTCAGTGGGATCTTCAAGTATGCAACCTTTTTCAGTAGTAACTGTGTGTGTTAAGAAGAAGAAGAAAAGATTGATTAATGTTATACAAGATAATAATTAAGAATAAAAATAAAATATAAAAGAAACCCAAATGAAAATAGGTTGTTTAGGTTATCAATGTCTTTTTATACAATTCTTTTGGTGGAGCTAATTAAAATTCAATTAAAAGAAAAATATATACGAAGTAAACATTGTTGCCGTCAAGTGACCCTATTTGTTAACTAATTTTTCTTTTTCAGAGCTTTATTATATGTATCTATATGTATACACACCTATACATATAAATATGTGGTGTATAAACGAAAAGTGGATTTACACCAAGAAGGATGTCATCATTAGTGCTGTTATCTTAATTATCCCTACCTATCTTTTTCGCAACCGAACCGCACCTCCAACCCTCTTAGCAGGAAACTAACATCTAAAAAAACCATCTGCCTAAGCTTAAATTAGTTTTGCTTAAAGCAAAACTTTTAACTCAAGACCTTCCATCTTATATTTGTTTTAGGTATCACATTTGAACCACTCTCAACCATAAAAAAAAAGAAATATAAATTGTTATTAGATAAATAAGTGGATCCATTCCTTTTACTAAAAAAATATAATGATAGGAATACTTTGTTGAATTTCTCCCCTCCTTTCCTCTCAACCCCACACCACCATCATTTCTTACTTAACTTAGTCTCATTGGAGATCCTAAGACGACCACAACCAACCTGCTTGCTGAAGAGCCGCGAATAACAGAAAGTTACCAACCACTGCACCTGGATTAGAATCACTTGGTTATGATAGAGTGGGTGATGACGAGACAACTTGAAGGTGGAGATCAATGAGTTTTAGGGGTTTTAGTAATACGGGAGATGTTGGAGGTAGATTTCAAGTGACGATGGAAGGTAGACACCAAAACAGACCTGATTGAGACCCGGCGGCGACAATAGGGTGGCTCCCATGGTGGGAGATAACCCAGTGGTGGTAGGATGGTTGTTGTGCATTAAACCAGTAATAGAGATGCTGGTTGACGGTCAAGGTGGCTAGCATTGGCGAAGCTTCTTTGGGGTCGGGGGCCCCCACACCCTTTTTTTTTCGTCAGTAATGTAAAATTTCAGATTGATAGTGTAAATTTTCGGTATGGTAGTGGTAATTTTTTAATTAATATAGAGTCTGCCCCCCTTAAAATAGTTTACTTTCACACCACCCCCCTTATGGTTTGGTTGAAGCTTCGTGACTAATTGTTTGTACTTTGGTAGTGGTTGTAGCCTATGTGGAGGTGGTGATGGTAGAAGTACTCCTTGTTGAATTTTGGAGAACATGAAATGGGTCCACTTATAATTATAGTTAATTAGTTTTTTTTTATTAAAGTAAGTAGGAGCGATCACTTATGTTTTAATATTTCTTTTTTTATTATTAAGTTGTAAGGGTAGATGGGTCAATTGATGACAATTTAATAAAGTTATTACAAAAAATGATACATTTCTTTAAAATTTTGAACTAAATCTATAATTTTTCGATTTTAGGGAAAAAATGAAATTGAAATTAACCTATATGTTACATTTGCAAATATTTCCAACTTCAATGAACAGTAAATTAGGATAGTATTGGTATTTCACTATGCTTAGGGTATTGTGCCTCTTCTCCTTTTAACTTACCTGCGTACCTCCCCTATTTCCTTATTTCCAGTCTCTTCATTTCTAGCCGATGGCGGAGCGGTGGATATGGCGGTGACGATCTGGTGATACGGTGTTAGAGGAATCGCCACCGGGGTTACAACCCCACCTTTCTTCTCCCTTTTTCTCTTCCATAAGAGTGGATTTGAGTAACTGAGGAGGCGATAGACTTGGTGTGGGAGCCGGAGGCGGTGGCAGTGGACTTTGCAGCGAGGCCGAGACGGTTTGGCTCACCAAAAACACCCATTTGGCTAAAATCTTATGAGTTGTTTACTTTGCTTTAATCGTTGTGTCGATGATGTTTGGTATTTGCTTATTAGTTGGTGAATTGATGTTTATGGGTGTAACCCTAATTTGTTTCTCAAATTATACCAGACGTTTATTGTTGTTGTGTGTGGTTGTTGTATCAGATGTTGCTCTTTGTTGGGCTTCTACTTCAAAGGCCTATGTATATATTTCTTAGGCCTCTGTTAATGTTCCATCTAATGACGAGCATGTTCTCGTCTTAGATCTTTGTTTATGGATAAAGGGTATTATATGTTGGGGACGATGATGACAATGTTGTCATCTGACTTTGTGGGTTTCTCCGGAGGTGATGATAGCTCTACATTAATCTAAGCATGGATCCTTTATTCCTTTTGTTGTTAAGGCTGTGATGATGATTGTGCATTCATTTGAGCCTGGATCCTTTATTCCTTTTGTTGTTAAGGCTGTGATGATGATTGTACATTCACTTGAGCCTGGATCCTTGAATTTGGTATGCTTATAAAGATGAACTAATGTTTTATGATGAACTAATGTTTTGTGATTAACAGTTCTTGTATGCTTATAATGATGAACTAATGCTTTCCATGATTAACGGTTCGTGGCGTTGGTTTTGGAACTGTCTAATACTTTGGAATGTAATTATTGGTGAAAAGCGATAGATGATAAATAACGGCATGTTATGCTTGTTTCTTGGCATGGTAAACTATTGTTTGCAGCCACAATGAGACAATTTTCAGAGCCTAATACACGTTGAAGCGTGATAGGAATATCCCTAGTTACCTTTAAAAACCATCCATGTAACTTTCTCTTAAAATTATATATTAACAATTATCAAGTCATGCTATAAATAGACCGCCGAATATGAAAAGGGATTCAAGAAAACTTTCAAGAAATGTATAATATTTATGTATATAGAGTTAGTTTTAATTATGTTTAGCGTTCGACAAAAGTAACATTTTTCTTCAAAAGCTTAAAGAAAGTATTTTCAGTCTAAAAGCCTCGTCACTTCTTTTGATTCGAGTCCAAAATTTATTATATATTATAAGTTTAAACAATTGATGAAACTTTTAGACTGAATTTGAAACAACTTATTAATATTTTTAACATTTTAAAGAAAAATGATTATTTTTAACAAACTTCGGAAATAAAAACCGAATTTAACTTAGGTGTGTATGTGGAAAGGTTATCCCAAAATAATTTTTGTCTAGGAATGCTAAAAAACGCTTATTTTTTAATTTTATAATGTTTGTTTAAGAATTTTTGGTGTCTAGGTGAATTTGGTACTGTTTGTGTCATCACATTAAATTTTGTGTCGTCACATTAAATTTTGTTTTATCTTTTCAAATTTGCGCTATCTGTTTATGAGAATTTGTACTGTCGAAATCCAATTTTGTAGAAAGTATTATTAGTAAGTGTAACATCCGGCCCCTTATACCACCAATATTGTCAGTTTTGTCCACGAGGAGCTCACGGATTTGTTTTTGCTTGCCCGGGTGAAAACTTCTCAGGGAGGTCACCCATCCCTATATTGCTCCCACCTGAGCACACTTAACTGTGGAGTTCTACTCTCATCCATAGCCAATATGTCCAAAACGCGTTGGTAATATTAGAGACCAAACATTACTTATGAATCAGGAATCTCTCCTATGTTACAAACACCCCCCCTTTTGGACTCATCGTCCTCGATGAGGTATACCCCACCATCCCATCTATAGATGTGTGATTGGCCTAAAGTGTCATTCTAAACACCCCCGCGGACTCACCAGCCTTGACGAGATTTGTCCTACCATCCCGAACGACACAGGAGTGGCTATGATACCATTCTGTAACACCCGACCCCTTATACCACCAATATTGTCCGCTTTGCCCACAAGGAGCTTACAGATTTGTTTTTAATTGCCCGGGTGAAAACTTCCCACGGAGGTCACCCATCCTTGGATTGCTCCCACTGAGCACGCTTAACTATGGAGTTCTCTCATACACAGCCAATATGCCCAAAACACGTTGGTGATATTAGAGACCAGACATTTCTTATGAACCAGGAATCTCTCCTGTCCACGCATGATGTGGGATCCGCCTAGGGTGTTACAGTAAGTGTACTAGGATGCTAAACGATGGACGATTGTTGTATAGAGCTTGAAAGTTATAGATTTACTGTTCGGTTTTTTATTACGCATTTACGCCTTAGGAGGATTTGATGGTGTGTTCGAAATTAATTGGTTGGCCGACTATAGAGCTAATGAAGGTTGCCAAAAAAGGATGATTTGTGTTGCAACACCTGATGGTAATACAGTTACGATATATCATGAAAAAAACTGCTTGAACTAATGATTATTTCGATGATCAAGGGAGAAAAATTTATGATGCAAATGTGCTAGACATATCTGGCATATATTAAAAATGTTAAATCTAAATTGAAAGAATTGCCAGACATGCCCGTGTTGTGTAACTTTCCTAATGTGCTCCATGAGGAGTTGTTGGGAATTCTACTAGATCTAGTGATAGAGTTTTAGATTGACCATTATTTGAAGCTGAACTTGTTGCCAAAGCATTGTATTGTCTCACTTTGTCAGAAAAGAAAGAACATATTTTCTACTTTCAAGACATCCTTGATAAATGATTCTTTAGCATTTTTCCTTAGGTTATTCTAGTGGTATTTGTAAAATAAGAAATAAAAAAATACAAGCATGTGAAATATGTATTGATTATCGAGAGCTGAAATAAGCTTTGAAGAAAAAGCTTTCGATGTTATTTATTGTTATTTTATTATTTTGTTTTCCATATTGGATTTTATAAAATGAAATTATTTTACTATTATATTTTCAAGAACTTATCTTTAAGAAAAAAACATAATTATGTTCACTTAAACGCAACGACTAGCTGGAAAAACACTATGATGCGTTGAATAACATAATAAGTTTGAAAAACCATATTATTGTTATACTTAACAATATTATAACCACTTTATAGACTAAAAACTCATTTTTGTGGTGATTGTTTTTAAAAATAATGTCGGTTCTTAGTAGCTAGGTTTTTTACTGGCCTAAATAGCCATATTAGCATATTCCATCTCTATTTATGCGTGTAGATGAAGATTAATCATAGAGTTTGGAACTTAAAGTTAAAACCTAAAATAAAATTACTTCTGAAATATTTTTTTGAAAGGTATTTGACTACCGTCAGTACCCGAGTGAGCGATTTGAAACGAGATATTAACCATCCAGATTGATTTTTGACTCTTTTGGCCAAACTCACATAGAAACATCATTAAAGAGGAAATCCACCACTATAAATATTATTCTTTTGAGTCAGGTTTAAACATAAGGCTTTAGAAATCTCTAAGTCCAAACCATCATATTCATATAGTGGACTAGAAGGTTAATTATATTTCTAAAATATGTAAAATATTATTAATTACAAAGTTGTTTATATATTATGTTGTTGTGAAATGTGCTTTATGTCTTTTTTCTCTATATTGTAGTTCTACCATGTGCTTGCTTAACTTCACATTATAATGTATATGTTACTAATTAACAACTTATTTGAACATCAAGGTTTGTATTTTAGTTTTAGTGGGTGGTACTTGCTTTTGATTTTTTTATCTTAATTTTTTTTTACTTTAATATCTAATACTTTTAAATCATTTACAAGTTTACCCTGTATTTTGTTGATTTCATATTTTATAAATTTTTTGTTTTACGTTTCGGTCTAAATTTTACATGTTAACACCGTGCAACGTGTGCATGTGCTTTAACCTTTTTAATTTTTTTCCATTTAAAAGCCATGTCACAACGCATGAGTTCTAGATCGACTTAGTTATTCTCTTAATGCTTTACATTTCATGTGCGTTGTTCAACTTATTTATGCCTGCTTTCCGTCCGTTATGTTTCGTTTTTTTGCTTATATTTCTTTTTTAATATGACCTTTCTGGTATTAATGGTCGCGGTGTGATGTTTGTGCTTGACAGGATCAGCGATCACAAGTTTGAGGTATAATAGTGTAATGCAGCGGAATGAAGAGATGAATTAGTCAAGTTATAGCAAGAGAGTGTTATTTGTAACAAATACGAGAGAATATTTTCTGTGATTTGGAATGTTTCAATAATGCTCAATATTATTGCTCAATCATTCATGGTTACAATAAGGTTGGCACTCCTTATATAGAGTGCAATTACTGCTGTAATCACGGGGTGGTGATTACTAGCAGATTTAATACAAAAATAACTACTTCTTAACAAACTACTGAAATGTTCACAACTACTGAGAACATGTCAGAGTGTTAAGTATAAAACATGAAACTACTGAAAAAGAAAACTACTGATGCTACAACGACTGAAGAACAAACTCTTCAGTCGTTTTACAAAACTACTGAAAATAGAAAATAAAAACTACTGAAAATAGAAAATAAAAACTACTGAAAGCAAACCGTCACAACTACTGAAGAAGTCCTCTTCAGCTGTTGTGACAACATCTTCAGACTTTGTCCTCAGCACTTGTGTCTTCAGACTTTGTCTTCAGCACTTGTGTCTTCAGACTTTGTCTTCAGCACTTGTGTCTTCAGACTTTGTCTTCAGCACTTGTGTCTTTAGACTTTGTCTTCAGTACTTGTGTCTTCAGACTTTGTCTTCAGATGTTGTCTTCAGCTGATGTGGACTTCAGTAGTTGTTGTGACGTCTGTGGGACTTAAAGGTTTTCTGATCCGGCTCATTGGTTCTTTTGGTCCAACAAACTCCCCCTGAACCAATGCAGCCAAAACCTTTAACTTTATTGAGGTCCCACTTATTGTTGGCAGAATGAATGGTCTTTTTCCTTCTTGATCAGTTGAGAAGATGACCCATATAAGCACCGGCCTGGAAGTAAGTCCCTGATAATTTGGTTGGCAAAGTGTGGATAGGAGCTCTGTATTGGGGAATTGGACACTGAGCTGTTCCCCCATCCATGAAACTTACTTCCCATGTATGAGCCTGTAGGATTCTCTGGTGTATGCTCTGAGAAACATAATTTGTTCTTCCATAGTGAGATTCTCTGGTTCACCATCGAATAATCCTTCACGCCCATACAGCTCTGAGATGTATTTGGCCTGTTTGCCATTTTTGAGCTCAACCGTTGTGATTTGTCTGTAGGCAAACTCATCAGGATGATTACCTTCGAGTAACAGACTGAGCTCATTCTGTTTGAAGTTCTCAAGCTTCTTGTAGACTAGCCCCTTCTTGATCACTCTGTTCTCTAACATCTTTTGGGGAGGCTGTTTAGTCTCATAAGCTTTCTTGAAGTCTTCAACAATCTCCCAGGGTGATACTACAAGGACCACTGTGATCTCTTCATCTACGATCCTCTTTATCTGGCCCTTGTAGCGTGCAGGAATATCCTTCTTCACAATTCTGTGAGCCACCCTAGGATCAGGCCACATCCTCACCTTTTCTTTCTGATATTGAAATGTGTTGGCGAGGGTGTACAGTCTCAAAGCTTCTTTCTTCATACTTATTATTGATGAGGAGGCAGCATAAGTTTTATCTATACTTTTTAGCATCTCCTCATCATGAAGCCTTTGCATTTGCTCTTCTTCAATCTTTACCCTTACAGTTTCCATCTGTGAGGTGGGAGTGATGGGCATAGGTTTGGCTTTGGGTAAAGTTAGGACTGCAGAAAGAGGCAGCCTATCTTCCTCCTCATCATCCTCTTCTTCTTCTTCTTCTAGCCTCAACATCCTTCTCTTCTTCTTCTTGGATGCATCATCGGCTGTTGGTTTTGTGGGTAAAGGAGTTGGTTTAATGGGTTGTGGTAGTGGTGATTTTGAGGTTGTGGGTTTTGCAGGTTGTTCTAGCATTTTTGTGATGAGTGAGGCTTTGGAGTATTTTGCTAGTTCATTTCTTTTTCCAGCCCCTGCTTCATTTAAGGCTTCAATCACTAATCCTTTTGTGTATTCTTCAGACGTACAGATCTTGGTGGTTATAGCCAAGATGCTGTCCCTGGTCCATGACTTAATTTCTATCAATGATCTTCCAAGATACTTAGCAATAAATCTGATCATGATCTCCAGTCTTTCTCTTTCTAGCACATCATAGCTTGCCCATCTTGAGTTAATTTCTTCAACTTCAAGTCTTCTAATCTCTGAGTCAAGCTGTGCAGTGTCAAATCCTTGTCTGTATAGTTGGTCAATAATGGAGTCCATAGATTTGCTATGTGTAGCATCCGCCATTTTGACCAACTCATCAAGCTGGAGTTCTTTTTCTTTCCTTTCTATCTTCCTCTTCTTGTATGTGATGTGAAAGTCTTTGTGACTTTCACTCACTTGATCAGTGTCAGCTCCCTTCACATACTCTTTCTCCTTCTCAGTCTCTTTCTCAACAACCTCTTCTTCCTCCTGGTCTTTCTCAATCAGTATGCGCTTCCCTTTGTCTTTTACTGACTGACTCTCCCCCTTTTTGGTTGCATTGGTTGCAAGGGTTTGAGTAGTAGAAAGGCTTGTGCTCATAATCTCCTCCACTCGTGGCTGTAGAATTGAGGGAAGTTTATCATCCAATGTTTTGATCACAATGTCTTTGATCATTGGGGTGATGAGAGGTAGGGATTTTTGGAATATAGCAACTGTTTGCTCAGAGGGGTTCTGTCCCTGAGAAACAGTGCCAGAAGGAGAGGCTGGTGGATTGATTGTTTGTAGTGGCTGAGTGTTTAGGAGACCTTCAGGTGAAGGTGCCATCTGTGGGTGTATGGTGGTATCAGATGGACTTGCTTCTTGAGAGAATTGGTCAAGTAGTCTTTGTAGTCTACTGACTTCTTCCTCAAGAATTGTGTTCTGGGCTAGAACATCATAAAAGAAGCCCAGGTCATCATCAGCAGATGCTGAATCACCTGACCTCTTGCTAGGAGCAAGATGTACATGCTCTGAGTGTAGACCAGATGTAGCATGTGCCCCTTTTTCTTGGAACTGGGGACTTCCAGCCTCAGGACGATGTCCTTCATCAGCTGTTGCCTCTAATGAGGTCTTAGTCATGTTACCAGCCTCAGTCTGATCATGTGCTGATGCAGAAGAGGTGGCAGCCTCATTAGATATTCTTGTCTCCGTTTCTACACTAGGAGACTGAACATTTAAACCCCTGTGCTGTGGGTTGTCAGAAGCATGTTGATCCTCTTCCTCCATATCTGTGGTTTTCCCTTTAAATGGTTGTCTGGGAGGAGGAGAGGCATGCAGCTGAGTCAGCACATTTGCAATTATAATTGTTGGACTTTGGGGGGCATTTTTATTTGGAGATGGGGTATTATGCACCTGGGGAGAATGGTGAGTTTCAATGGCAATCTCCTCAAATGAGGAGGATTCCAGATTTGTGGGTACCCCTTTATTGGTTGCTTCAGGTTCCTTTTGAGAGGAATCCTGAGCGGCTGTGGCTGGTTGAGTCTCTGATACTACTGGGGGGTTAACTCCAGTGAGTATAGCATGTCTTTGTGGTACAGGAGCATCTTCAGGTGACTCAACTTCCTGAATAGCTGTTTTGGTTCGTTTTGTTTTTGGTTTGGTGGGGACTTTGGATTTTGTGGTGGTGGCTGTGGGTTCCAGCTGCGTGGGTTTGCGCAGCTTGGCAGCCATTTTAAGTGATTGGTCAGAGTTGTGCCGGGAGTATACTTCAGGCAATACAGCCATAGCAGGGACTCCCAGGCCAACACGTCCCTCAGCTTGAAGCTGGTTTTCAATTATGGCCATTATAAACCGAGGATATAGTATCCAACGGTTAGAAAGTTGTTTTTGAGCCATATCCTTGAGCTCTAGAATAATATTTCAGAAAAATTTAAAGGTTGTTGCTCAAGGATAGAATACAATACCTGTTGCCACCTTGTGGACATTTGATCCCATGATGAGGTCTTTGGAGCCAGGCAAACATTTACCATATGAAAGATAAGCCGTTCAGCATCCTGGAAATGTTTCTTCAAGATGGTAGAGGCACTCAGATTGCCTTCATATCCATGGTGGGCAAAAGATAGATCAGTGGTGCCCTTTGGATAGCTGGTTGGGAAAGTGGCATCATCCAGGTTGAGGGTTTGTCGGAGAATCTCTGGATTGATAACCACCTTTTGGTTATGGACGAACGAATGAAGTGACTCTGTGTCATTCTCCTCAGAGACAAGAGTGACGTTCGTCCAGAATTGGCTAAGGGATTCGGCATATATGGTGGGGTTTATGAGGAAGGCTGTTTGGTAAGGTGACTGGACCATTAAATCAATGGCGTTATGAAACTTGGTCCAGAATGGTGATTTAGTGAGGTGAGCGACACAGTTGTGTCGAGGTTTTAGTTGCATGGTCGCCATGGATGAAGAGAGGGTACAGAGTTTTTGAACGTTAGGTTTGAGAGTGAAGGTAAGAAAAACTCTGGTGAGATAAGGGCTTTATAGGGTAGGATTATGAACCGACTGAAGGTTTTTGGTGAGTCATCATTTGCTGAAACTGATGACGTGGCATCAACTTTTTGAGGTTGAAATGACTGACCGTATTGGTGTGATCATCAGTTGTTATAAAAACAACTGAAGACTTGGTTTTAACTGTCAGACATTGAAACAGCTGAAGTCTTTGATTTTGGCTTCAGTAGTTATAAAACTACTGAGGACAATTTCGACTTCAGGTGGTGAAACAACTGAGGACATGGTGTTTGTCATCAGTAGTTGTGTAACTACTGAAGACAGTGGTTTTGTCATCAGTTGATGTAAACAGCTGAAGACGTAGCGGTAGTCTTCAGTAGGTGTAAACTACTGAAGACATAGCTGTGGCTTCAGTTGTTTAGAAACAGCAGTTGGAAAAACAACTGAAGAGGAATTGCTCATCAGCTGTTGTCGTCAATTCTTAGCTTTTCAGCTGTTTCAGTCTGACCTCTACATTAAAATGTTTCATTGGTCATCAGTACTTATCTGCATTTCTGACATCAGCAGTTGTAGTTATATCAGCTTTTGTGATTTCATCAGCTGTTATAACTATATCAGCTGTTTTAACAAATGAAGTACTTATATATGACATGGTTACCAATGATCATCAGTATTTATTACTGAGATTATCAGTAGTTGTCATTTATTCTAGCTGCAGCATACCAAGCCTTAACACCAGGTTATGGAAGGTTGAACTATCCAAAGGCTTAGTAAAAATGTCTGCAAGCTCATCAGCACTAGGAACAAATTTTGGATCAATCAGACCTTTTTCAAAACAATCTCTAATAAAGTGATGTCTGATTTCAATATGTTTAGTCCTAGAGTGCTGGACAGGATTCTTGACAATACAAAGAGCTGAAGAACTGTCCATTAACAATGGAGTCTTAGTCTCAGTTATGCCATAATCCAATAATTGGTTTTGAAGCCATAATACCTGAGATGTGCAACTTGCAGCAGCTATGTACTCGGCTTCAGCAGTTGATGTAGCAACTGAAGTTTGTTTCTTACTCTGCCAAGAAATCAAACAGTTGCCTAGGAATTGGCATCCACCAGAAGTTGATTTCCTGGTCAATTTACACCCTGCATAGTCACTGTCAGAAAAAGCAACTAATTTACCAGAATGTCTAGTAGAATACCATAAACCTAGAGATGGAGTGCCTTGCAAATATCTAAAGATCCTCTTGACTGCAATCAAATGAGACTCCTTAGGTGCAGCCTGAAATCTAGCACAAACACATGTAGCAAACATAATATCTGGTCTAGAAGCTGTTAGGTACATCAAGGACCCAATCATACATCTGTAAAGTGTTTCATCAACTACTTTACCTTTCTGATCTGTATCCAGTTGTGTGGTGTTGCACATGGGAGTAGAACAGGGTTTACAATTTTGCAAATCAAATTTTTTCAAAAGATTTTTTGTATATTTGGACTGATGAATGAAAATTCCATCAGCCTTTTGTTTGATTTGCAAACCCAGAAAAAATTGTAATTCCCCCATTGCACTCATTTCAAACTTTTGCTGCATCAGCTTTGTAAAGTCATCACACAACTGTGGATCAGAGGATGCAAAAATAATATCATCTACATAAATTTGAACAAGTAGATTATGCTGCCCTGCTTTCTTAATGAATAAAGTTTTATCTATGGTGCCTCTAGTAAAATTATTTTTAAGAAGAAAGTTTGATAATGTCTCATACCAGGCCCTAGGAGCTTGTTTCAACCCATAAAGAGCCTTATCAAGCTTATACACCCAATTAGGATGTTTGTTGTCCTCAAAACCTGGTGGTTGACATACATAAACTTCTTCTTTAATTTTCCCATATAAAAATGCACTTTTGACATCCATTTGAAAAACTTTAAGATTTTGATAAGCAGCATAAGCTAAAAACAATCGAATTGCTTCCAGTCTGGCTACAGGAGCAAAGGTTTCATCATAATCAATACCTTCTTCTTGTGCAAACCCCTGAACCACCAGTCTGGCCTTGTTCTTAACAATAAGCCCATTTTCATCAGTCTTATTCCTAAACACCCATTTAGTGCCTATTGCACACTTACCTGGAGGTAGAGGAACAAGTTCCCACACTTGCTGTTTCTTGAACTGAAGAAGCTCAAGCTGCATGGCATCAACCCATCCATTGTCTTTTAATGCAATGTGATAATTCTTTGGCTCTTGCTGACTGATGAAGAGAGCATAGAAGCAGAAATTTGACAATTGACTTCTTGTTGATACACCAGCAGTGATATCACCAATGATTTGAGACATAGGGTGATTCTTCAGATCTTGATACACAATGAGATCAGTGCAAGTGTTTGTAGCAGGCTCAGCAGCAACAGATGGTGATGATGAAGAATTTCCTTGAAACCAATCAGTTGATGGTAGTTCAAAGGAAGTTGAAGTTGTAGAAATCTCATCAGCATTTGTTGTGGATTGTGCTGCTGGAGCTACAGGAACATCAGGTCTAGCTGAATCAGGCAGTTGATCAGTAAATCTGAAGAGGTGAGTACTGCTATCATCATCATCAGCACTAGCAGTACCACCAGGTGGAGAACTGTTGACATGAGCAACAGCTGGAGTTTGATGAGGAGCATATTGCAGTATGTCCAAATCAAATATCTCTACAGGATTTTGTGGAATCTTGTCCTTTGGAGATTCATTAAACTTAACATGTAGAGTCTCTTCAACTATCTTTGTTCTACAGTTGAAGACTCTGTATGCTTTGCAAGTTGATGAATAACCAACAAAATATCCTGCATCCACCTTAGAATCAAATTTCTGGAGTTGATCCCTTGTGTTGAGAATGAAACAAGGACATCCAAAAGCTCTAAAGAATGAAATTAGAGGGGCCAAATGATGAAGAACTTCATATGGAGTTTTCATCAACCTCTTATTCACTAGAGCTCTATTTTGGACATAACAAGCGGTATTGATAGCTTCAGCCCAAAAAGTCATTGGCAATCCAGAGTCAGCCAACATGGACCTTGCAGCTTCAATAAGGGTCCTGTTCTTTCTCTCCACTACTCCATTTTGTTCAGGAGTTCTTGGAATGCTAAAATGCCTCTTAATTCCCTTTGAGAGGAAGAACTCATCAAGTGTGTTGTTTCTAAACTCAGTTCCATTATCACTTCTAACACACTTGACTGAGAGGGAATACTGCTTCTCAACATACAACACAAAGTTAATAATCTTCTGAGGTGCTTCATCCTTTGCATGCAAGAAGAAAGTCCATACAAATCTAGAGTAATCATCCACAATTACTAGACAGTATTTCTTCTTAGCCATACTCATCACTCTCACAGGACCAAAGAGATCCATATGAAGAAGTTGTAAGCAGGCTGTGGACTTAGGTTCTTCTATGGAAGGAAATGAAACTTTGTGCTGTTTTCCTTTTAGACAAGCAGTGCAGTCATCTTCACATTTGAACTCCTTCATGGGCAATCCCCTTACTAAACCATGGGTAATCAGCTGATTTATGTTTTTGAGATTAACATGACTCAGCCTTCTATGCCATAGTGTAGATTCTTGAGGGGAAGCCTTGGAAAATAGGCAAGGATGGCCTTTTAGATCTATTTTCTTAGATAGATCTAAGGCATACACTCTACCAGTCCTGTTGGCCTTAAGGAGAGTGTGTTTATCCAACACCTTGTCAATCAAACTCAGAACTTTGGATGACAGAATCCGGCAGTTCTGACTTGTGAAAAGAGCAACATGGCCTTTGTCACACATTTGACTGACACTCAAGAGGTTGTACTTGAGATTTTCCACATGGTTAACATCATCAAACTTTATTTCCCCATTGGAAACAAAGCCTTTGCCGATGATGTAACCCTTTGCATCATTGCCAAAAGATACAAATCCCTTCTTTCCTTGAGAGTAGTCATTAAGAAGTGATCTGTTTCCTGTCATATGCATGGATCCTCCACTGTCTACATACCAGATGCCTCTGTGGCATGTTGAAGAACCCTGCAGAACAAAGCAAATTAGTTAGATTTTGAGACCCAAACCTTTTTGGTTTTGGGCCTATTCACATCAACAGATGGTGAACTAACAAGTTTGCTAGAAATAACAGCTTGAGAGGAAGAAGATGGTGGAAAAGGAGGAATCCTTTGGCTTGGACCTCCTTTTCTGTGGATTCAACATAGGAGCATCTAATTGGTTGACTCTTCCCAATAGATGTTGAACCATCATAACCAGCTGTGTCTGATTTTGTGATAGAGCTTTCAGCTCTTCAGACACATTAGGACTGGAGTTTGATAAGTTCTTATGTTGCACCTTCTTCTTTGAGCAACCTCAGCTGTTACCTGTTTAACCCCTTCCTTTTTGGATTTCTTTTTGGACTTGGGGATTACAGGATTTGATGTTGCTGGTACAAATGTGGCTTTAAACTCATTTTTCATTTTTACCATTTTCTCTTTAATTTCATCTTTATTTTTGAGTTTGGATCCTCTTTTGTACCAACAATCATCAGTGAGATGATTAAACAAACCACATACTTCACATGGTTTATTTTTCATCTTTTGTTGATCATCAACTAAAGAGGATGAAACTACTGAAGACTTGCTCTTCAGTACTTTGGAAGCACTATTTGCTTTCTTGGCTTCCTCTTTAGTAGTTTTCAAACTCTTTCTACTGACAGTTTTCTTCTTTTCAGTGCTGTCAGTAGTTGGAGCTTGAACTTCAGGAGTTAAATCTTGCTCTCCAGTCCTTTCAGGACTTTCTGACATAACTCCTGAGTTGACCAACTCTTTGATCATGTGAGTGTCAGCAATTGAACTATCAGTATTAGCTGATAAGTTCTGAGAGGGCTTATTGCTGACTTCAACTTTTGATGATGCTTTATCAGAAAGTGAATCACATGATGAGGTGGATTGGTTATTGCTTTCTCCATCAGATTTCACCTCTACTCTTGGAGTAAATCTGTAGGAGGAGCAGTGTGATTATAACCAATGCCAAACTTCACATTGGAAGCTGATTGCTTACTAAGAAGCATCTCAAAACCTTTGCATGATTTCACCCATCGATCACACTCTACTTGGGTGACTGCAAGGGTTTCTTTGAGACTTTTCTGGTCCTCCAGAATAACCTCTAGCTTAGCCTTTTCATCATTTAATTGGCATTTAAGCTTATAAATCTCATCATTTTTATTATTAAGAACAGACTCATACTCAGCTTGTCTTTTGGAAATAGTTTTCTCAAACTCAAGTTTTTCATTTATTAATGCTACATTTGCCTCTCTAATAGAGACAAAAGCAGCAATGCAAGATTCAGAACATAACTTGGCTTTGGCCTCTGAAGATACCTGAGTTACCTGTGAAGATGATGCAGTTGAGCAGGAACCCTCAGTTGATTCCAGAGCCATAAGTGCCAGATTTCCAAAAGGACTATCACCACCATGTTGATCAGTACTTGTGAACAATTGTTCATGACCAGACATGTCATCTGGCAAGCTACTCCAATCAACAACTTCTGGGGGAAAAAGCTGTGTTGTTGAGGCTGAGAGGGTTGATGAGATGGTTGAGGTTCTGGAAGTGCATGAGGTTGTGGTACCATAGGAGCTTGAACTTGACTGCTTGTGGCATGTAATAACACGGGTAAGGATAAGGCATTTGACCCTGAGGAACAAAATATGCAGGAGATTGTAGTTGAGACTGATGACTAGAATTGACAGGATGTTGCCCTTTGTTTTGTTGACTATTACTAGGAAAAGTCACAAAAGGTGCAGAGGAATTAGATCCAGATGATCTACATTCTCTAGCAAAGTGTCCAAGCCTTTGGCATCTGTGACACCTCAACTTACTCTTGTCAAAACCAACTTGGTTTTGCCAGAGAGTCCTGGGAACTTTCTTCCAGTTCTTTTATAGAACTTCTGAGATCTGATATTTATCAAGGCCATTTGGCTCAAAATATCCATCTCTTCTAAGTCATCATCAGCAATCCCCTTGAGATCATCCATGATGAAACATAGATTGTCATTATTACACCCAGAAAATTGACTATCAACACTCACAAATGCTGAATCAGAAATATTTGAAGAGAAATCAATATGCTCATCATACTGGCATTCAGATGAAGCATATTCTGACTCATGACTAACCAGAGCAGTATTGCCTGGTACAAAGTCCTCAGTGAGCTTACCAGATGAAGACAGTTTTCTCTTTTGTTCTATCTCTCTCTCAAATGTGAGTAGTTTCCCATGAAGTTGGGTGAGAGATAGTTTGTCCAAATTTGCACTGGAGCGTAGGACAATGGTATATGTGTCCCATCTCTCAGGCAATGATCTGAGAAATCTGTTATTCATCTGAACATTAGTGTACTCATGTTTGACCATTTTCAATTCAGAGATCAAACAAGAGAACCGCTCAAACTGTTGAGTCAGTGTCTCACCCTTCCTATGAGAGAATGTCTCATATTGTTGGGCAAGGATCTCTCTATTATTTGCCAAGACCTCATCTGTTCCTCCAAATTGTTCTTTCAAGGCATTCCAGAGGTCATGGGCAGATTCATAGTGCATTAACCCAGAATAAATTTCATTTGGTAGCGCCATGGCTAGAATTCCATGAGCTTTTGCATCTATCTCAAATAATTTCTTATCTTCATCTGAGTATTGATCCTTCCTCTTCGGAACCATTTGATTGGTTTCCGGGTTATTCACCATAGGCTTATGTGGACCATGTACCACCGATGTCCAACAACCTGAACTGTTAACAGACAGGTGATGGAGCATACGACGTTGCCATATGTTATACTCATTCCTAACCAGCATTGGAGGCTTGGTTGAGGAACCAGTATTGTGAGGATCATTGGAAGGAGTAGTCATTTTGAAACCAAAAACAATTTTATTCAAGCAAAAATTTGACACACCACAACAAACTCAATGAAAACCGAGAATAAGTCTCAGGATGAATGATTAAAACACAGAAAATTCACTCTCTTTAACAGTTTCTTGCAAAAGGATACTAATTCACTCAAACTTGGATCTTGAAGAGCAGTTTCAATGATCAATTATTAGATCGATCAATGATTAACCTGCTCTGATACCATTTGACAGGATCAGCGATCACAAGTTTGAGTATAATAGTGTAATGCAGCGGAATGAAGAGATGAATTAGTCAAGTTATAGCAAGAGAGTGTTATTTGTAACAAATGCGAGAGAATATTTTCTGTGATTTGGAATGTTTCAATAATGCTCAATATTATTGCTCAATCATTCATGTTACAATAAGGTTGGCACTCCTTATATAGAGTGCAATTACTGCTGTAATCACGGGGTGGTGATTACTAGCAGATTTAGTACAAAAATAACTACTTCTTAACAAACTACTGAAATGTTCACAACTACTGAGAACATGTCAGAGTGTTAAGTATAAAACATGAAACTACTGAAAAGAAAACTACTGATGCTACAACGACTGAAGAACAAACTCTTCAGTCGTTTTACAAAACTACTGAAAATAGAAAATAAAAACTACTGAAAAAGAAATAAAAACTATGAAAGCAAACCGTCACAACTACTGAAGAAGTCCTCTTCAGCTGTTGTGACAACATCTTCAGACTTTGTCTTCAGCACTTGTGTCTTCAGACTTTGTCTTCAGCATTGTGTCTTCAGACTTTGTCTTCAGCACTTGTGTCTTCAGACTTTGTCTTCAGCACTTGTGTCTTCAGACTTTGTCTTCAGTACTTGTGTCTTCAGACTTTGTCTTCAGATGTTGTCTTCATGATGTGGACTTCAGTAGTTGTTGTGACGTCTGTGGGACTTAAAGGTTTTCTGATCCGGCTCATTGGTTCTTTTGGTCCAACAGTGCTATTTGGCATCGTTTTACATCCCGGCGCAACGCAGGCGCTTTATACTAGTACCTCCTATTTATCAAATGTAATCGCCTAAAAGTAAAAGTTCTTTAGATACTTACATGATGTTCTTCTTCCCATTGTATTGCTAATGCTTCATGAAGTCTTCCTTTAATGGTAGACGTATATATGCGTTGCCTAGTATGTTCCTTCAAGCATCTATAGGTTGTATCTAAAAAGATGGAGAGTGACTCCGGGAACATTTGTTTCCTTAGTGCTGGATCAATCATATCATCTAGCTCCTCTCCCTCTTCATGAAGCTGGTCTTTCTCCATTTGAACTAGAAATAGATTCACATCTTCAATCACTGCTTTCCTCCCAATAAGCATTCCAGCAACATCTTACCAAAAGCATTCAACACATGATCAGAATTTTCGGTGTCATACCATGATTCCATATAAATTAATACCTTGGCTTCCCAATTTTCATCTAACAATATTTTAAAGCCACCCTTGTTTATATGAAGATAACTAGTCTTCCCAAACCACCATCTCAACGCACTTTCAGCGTCATAACATATTTTTAATCTTCGTGACCATGTGAGGGTTGTTGGATCACTTAGATATTTGTGCAGGCTTCCATTAACCACATGTTCCATGACTATCATCCCTTCATCTTTCTCATCATAAAAACCAATCAAAGATACAACGTTTTCATGCTTGAAACATGAAATTCTTTTAATATCTTCATAAAACTCAAATGGGTGACTACTATACTTGTGTATAACAACATCCATCCCTCCTTTGGACCGCGAAAGAAATCCTTTGTAAACATCTACCTTCCCACCTCGTTTTAAGAGATTTTCCTCGGCAAAATCTTTGGTAGCTGTTAGTATATCTTTAAGTGGAATTCGTAAGGGAGCAAGCTCAGCTTCTAAAGAAGATACGGGGTTTCTGTATAATAATGACAAGTGTATTGAATGTGAGGAAAATGATATTTAACTAAAATACTATGGCATACTTGTAAAAGCTTAATGTGAAAAGTTAGACACTATGAGAATGGAATGGTTTTGTATTTTATTATATCAATCTTTAGAGTTGTTATAGCATTCACAGTAGGATTGGTATATTATTGTGTGTGCGTTTCATATATAATATGAAATGGTTATCGGTGATTGCGAGTGAAGTATCTAAATAATATTATTATTTATCTGTATATTTGGTAATACATTTTTACCTCTATAAAATTTTTAATATTTTTCGCAAGTAATTGTGAGTGCAATAGAGAAAAAATAATGATAAATATATAAAAAATATTATTTAATTTAAAATGAGAAAAAATAGTGATTTTTAGTGAAGTTATAAGAATAACAACAAGAAACCTGATGTGAATGCTCTTTTTTCTAAACGACAAGTATACAACACTGATTGAAGGATATGTGTTACCTTAATCAGACACATCTACTTGGTTTTCACGTTAATACACACCCCAACCCCCTTACAACAAAACTCATATCTAAGAAAACACTCTAACTCAAATCTTATTATTTTGCTTAGAATAAGATTTGAAACCATAACTTTCATATAAATTATATATCTTGGGTAGCTCACCTTAATTATAACTAGATGAGCCAAAAGTTGTCGTTGATGTGTATATTTTGAGTTTTCATTGTAGTTATTTTCGGTTTCTTTAAGGTTAGATTAGATTATTTTTCTTTAGATCTTCAAGATTACAGCATTCCATCTTTGATCATGAGAAAATGTTTACTTACTCGGGAGTAATGCAAAACGATGTTCTGAATTTCTCGATTATCCTTCTCATGTTTTTGCTGGATTCTAAACGCAATTATCTATCTTCCACCACCTGTCGTCGTTGAACACCAAATAACAACAAACCAAACCAACAAAAAAAATTATAAAAACATAGCATAGATGGAAAGTTAGTATTAAACTTAAAAATAACCAAACCTGAACTTGCAGCAACAATCGGACGCAAGAAAGACTGCAACAGCAGTGATTGAACTTGTGGTTTGTAATAAAAGGAACAGAGATCAAAATGAATACTTAACTAGGAAAAGATAATTTAGGTTTATGAAATCGTATGTTTAAAGAAGAGGAAGAAGAATACAATATGGACAAGAATTAGTGTGTTTGGAGAGCACATATCTTAATATGATATTTAAAAGCATAGAGAACAGATATGAGATATCCATTAGCAGACAAGACGCGAGAGTAGGTAGGTTTTAAATTTATTTAAAAGTAAATTTGGATTTTTCTTTATGTATTGTGGTTAGAGTCAAGATTTAATGAATATTATATATATTACTAATTTCAAAATTCCAACTACTTTACCCATTAAGTTAGTATTTTATGTTTTATAAGTTATATCTTAATTTGTTTTTTCTTTATTATTATCATCTTTTTTTTTTTACTTTTAATTTTAATAGTTTCCAATCTTTTACATTTAATTACCCATTAAGTTAGTATTTTATGTTTTATATGTTTTCATCTTTACATTTACTCCTGTTTTATTTTTTTTCATTTTTATATCTTTTAGTTTACGAGCTTTATAGGTGTTACTGTTCGTTAGCGGCAGTGTGACATTGATGCTAAGTGTGCGTATGATTCAATGTTGTTTAGTTTTTTTTCCCGTTTAATGTACACATTGTAACACCTGGAAATTTATTATTTTGAAGCCGGCGAAGAAAGAAAAGAAATAAAGTTCAAAGCCGAGGGACCAAACTCGCCAACGAAGAAAAAGTTGGGAAATGTGGTGATATGTGTAGGGAGAGGGCAGCCCACTCTCCCCACACTTCACACATTTTTGGGTTCAAGAGGGGGAAGAGAGAAAAGAAGAGAAAAAGAAGGAAAAATTGGTGTTTCGGGTGATTCGAGTGTCCAAATCCGTCGAGTGGCAAGCCAAATCGAAGCTCTTGTCTTTGTGCTCGATTGTGTGAGTTCTAGGACCCCACTTTTACTTGTTTTCAACTGATTTCGGGGCTGGAAAATGTTCAAAACCCGTTTTTGTGTGTGTATGTGTTTGACCCATTTGGGTGTGATGTGTATGATGCGTTTAGAGTATGATTTCGGGCTTGTGTGTGCTTGTATGGTGTTATGGTATGCATTCCTAAGGTCCAGGAGGGTTAATTTAGGCTTAGAATGGGTTCGGATGAGCTTGGAGGCCGAAAATGGCAGATTGGGTTCGGGATGAACTCCATTCTGCATCAGCTAGGGCTAGGCGACCGAATGAAGGCCATACGGCCGAATGAGGGCGATTGAGGGTCATTCGCACGATTGGGATTCATTCGCACGACTGAGGGTTCAGTCGCATAGATGCTTAGTCGCATGAGTCCATTCGCATGAGGTCAGTCGCATAGGTGCCCATTCGCAGTAATCCCATTCGCACAAGGTCCATACGCACGATTGAATGTTCATTCGCATAGATGACCATCCGCATGAGTCCAGTCGCACGATGTTCAGTCGCATGGAGGCCATGCGACTGAAAGGTGTCCATACGCCCGAATAGGGCTGTTGCACTCGAAGGAATGTGTAGTTTGACTTCTGGCCTTCGGGGAAAGGTGCATATGTAAGTTTTGACGTAAAGTAACCCGTAAGTGCATGTAAGGGAATGGTTATGGCTTTAGAGAGCATGTAGGGCATGATGATGATGATGTTGCATGCTTATGCATATTATGAATGTATGATGTTGCCCTGTATGATGATGATGAATGTGTATGATATGTTCCTTATTATGATGTATGGTTATCTTTCCTATGGCTTTACTTAGTATGACAAATGAAATGAAGTATTATGTAACGTAAAGTGGAAAGAGATGACACGTCTTGCATGTATCGGATACTGGGTCCTTCTTTGTGATTGACCATTAATGTGGAACCTCTACCGCTTACCCTTAGTACTGTGGCATACGTTTAGCTGTTCATTTATTGACTTCGGCCCAGTGGCTATGACTGATCGGTTATCATTAGTACTGTGGCATACATTTAGCTGTTCATTTATGACTTCAGCCCAGTAGCTAAGACTGATCGGTTACCCTAGTACCGTGGCATACGTTTAGCTGTTCATTTATTGACTTCGGCCCGGTAGCTGAGACTAATTGGGGGGTGTAGCATATGGTATTGGTATGGATGATGTCCGATGCACAAGTAAGTTAAAAGGAACGAATGAACGAATGATCGAATGAATGAATGAAGAAGATAATAATGATATTATCTATGCGTACGTATGATGTGTGATCACGTTAAAGTAACGAATGGTTTTATATGAAAGTAAAGTATGTTTTATAATAAAACTAGAACTCACTCAGCAACGCTGACTTTTATTACATTTTCCAGTTTGCAGGTAAATGATTGCTGAGGATGGCGCGGCGAGGCTACTCGGCTCTTTTGGGATGGCATCCAATTATATAGCTTTTGTGATGTAATGCAAACATGAATTTTGTAACCGGATAATGATGTATTATTTGGCAAAAGTAATTATAATGAAACGTGATGTCATTTTTGAATGTTTCCGCTGCAATGTTTTCTAAATGCAATGTAATTATATGTTTTATGTGCAATGAATGACCAACTGTAAGCGTCCCGGAAACGGGGCCTTACACACATTGCACGTGTAGACCTATATCAACTTATTTATTATTATTATTAATGTTTTTTGCGCTTCACATATGTGGTTTAACTATTTTATATTTACTTTCCGTTCAGTTTTATATACAAGTTTGCAGGACCGTTGAATCATTTAGTCTCACAAAGAGAAGAGTGCTTAGAATATTTGACAGATCAAATAGGAAACCAGGACTTTGTTTATGATATTAAGAACACAAGTAAGTAGAAAACAGAAACTTAAGGACAATAACAAGAATATTTGGTTTTTGTAAGACCCCGTTCCCGGGACGCTTACAGTTGGATCCTCATTGCACATAAAACATATAATTGCGTTTATAGCTCATAAACGTTGCAGCGGAAACATTAAGCATCATTTTATCAGAAAAACTTTTGTAACAAAATACATTGTTGTTCAATTACAAAATATTTGTTCTATTACAATACAAAAGCATTATGAATATGGATGCCATCCAAAATAAGCTGAGTAGTCGCCCCATGCCATCCTCAGCAACATTACCTGCCAACTGGAAACACATAAAAGTCAGCGTTGCTGAGTGAGTTTTAGTTTTATAATAAAACATACTTTACTTTCTTTTAAAACCATCCGTTGCTTTTGCATGATCACACATCATACGTACACATAGATAATATCTTTATTATCTTCTTCATTCATCCATTTATTCGTTCATTATAACTTTACTTGCGCATCGGATATCTTTCGTACCAATACCATATGCTACACCCCGAACAATTTAGCTACTGGGCCGAAGTCAATAACTGAACAGCTGAGCGTATGCCGCAGTACTAGAGGTAAGCGGTAGAGGTTCTACATAAATGGTCGATCACAAAGAAGGACCCGATACGTGCAAGACTTTTCATTTCTTTCGACTTTACGTGACATAATACTTCTTTTCATTCATTAACGTTCGACTCAAAGCCATGGAAAGATAAACATACATAATAAGAAACATAAACATACACATATTACCATACAGGGTATCATCATACATACGCATCAATCATACATCACATCATATACACTATGCATCACACGCACCGCCATGCCTAACATCACCCATAACGTCATACATATCATCTTCATTTACATGCCCAACATAACGACTATGACCTCGAAAGTCAACTCACACGAGCCTACGGGAATCTCCCGAGTCAAAACCCATAACTTCGCTTTTCCTTGAAGGTTATAAGATAAACCGTTATTCTTTCGGGCGCATGAACCCTACTTGGGTGTATAGACACCCTCCAGTCGCATGGCCTTCCGGGCGACTGAACAGTTAAGCGAATGGGCATCTATGCGAATGGACCCTATGCGAATGGACTATGGGGGAATGGACATCTATGCGAATGGACTCTCAGTCGCATAACTTTCATGCGTATGGCCTTCAGTCGCATGACTTCAGGCGCATGGGCTTCAGTCGCATACTCTTCATGCGAATGAACCTCAGTCGCATGGCCTCCAGGCGCATGGACTTCAGTCGCATAACCTTCATGCGAATGAACCTCAGTCGCACAGTCCTTAAATCGCATATCTCACTGGCACATGAACTTCAGTCGCATGACCATCATGCGTATGGACCTCAGTCGCATGGCAATCGTGAGCATGGACCTCAGTCGCACTCCAATCGGCCGAATGGCCTCCAGTCGCCCTCCAGTCGGTCGCCTAGCCCTAGCTGATGCAGAATGCAGTTCATCCCGACCGCAGCCGACGGGGTTCGGCCTCTAACCCCTTCAAACCTCTTTAAAGCTCAAATCAAACCATCCTAACCTTAGGGAAACATACCACGACCTCATTCAAGCATAACCAAGCAAGAAATCAAGCCTCAAAAGCATCATACACATACATACATGCATAAAAACGAGTTTTCACCCAAAACTCGAAAATAGGTTTTCAGATGTGTTCCAGCCCCAAAATCAGTTGAAAACGTGTAAAAGAGGGGTCCTAGAACTCACCTTAACGATCCCGTCGAGTAGAGCTTCGATTTGACCCGCTACACGATGATTTCCACGCTCGAATCCACCCGAACCAAGCTTTTCTCCTTCTTTTCTCCTCTCTTGGCTGAAAATGGGAAGAATGGGGGTGTCTTCCCCCTTTTATACTCCCATCTTTTGAAGTTTCTCTTGTTGGCGAGTTTGGTCCCTCGACTTCGGACTTTATTTCTTTGTTTCTTCTTTCGTCGGCTTCAAAGGAAATTTCCATGCGTTACAGTTTTTCAAGATTGTAGTATATTGCTTCTCAAGTTCTATTACAAGTGTTACAAAGCATAAGAAATAAGTTACAAGGACTTGAGATACTTTATATTACATGCTACAGCCGACCATACTTGGAAAGCCAGCTGGATACATTTGATCTAGACAACAAAATCAATGTAGAGTCAAAAAGGTAGATATGCCTTTTTGACTAGTAACTATGACACGCCATAGCTCACATTCTAATATATTACAAAAAGGATAAAAGTACATAAAGTAGAAAGTTACAGACTCAAAAGCTCAATGTACAGTTACAAAAAGCATGGACCATACACCAACTTGTATAAGTTGGTGAGTATTCATAGTTGCATCAGAAAGTTGTTCAGCTTTATGAAAAGTACATCAGAGAAAGCATGTTCTTCAAAGTCTTTAGAAGAAATATGTCTTCACTTCATAAGCTTCAGAAGACTTTGTCTTTGAAGCTTCGGAAGACTTCAATTTTGGCTTCGGAAGATTATACACTTAGAATATATCTGATGCAGAGTGTAAAACTTTCGAAGCAAACTTCTACTTTGCACTGAGGGCATGCATGCAGGAAAGACTTAGTCTGTTGCATCAGCCTTTCATTAAACCTTACAAACTCCCCCTAGGATGATGCTACCAAAACAAAGAAGTGTTTTCAGCTATTGACAGTCCTTATCATGATTATGACCATTCCTTTTTTCATTAAATGGTCAAGATAACTCAAACTCTTAAAATACCTTCTCATGTCAAAGAGATCATGCAAAGATAGGTTAAGCATGTCTTTCCAGAAATAGACATCTTGACCACCTTAATATCTTGTGACATACCATCTGTCTGGATTAGCAGTAAAGGTCGATGACAAGATGGGTCTTTCTAATACAAGAGGCTTTATTTGAGTTGGAGTTGGTTGAGCAAAATACCTTCTCATCCTGAGGTTTGGAAGTGGATGCCTTTTATTTCTTTTTTGATACAAAATTGGTGGCCATCATTTTCTTCCTTTTCAACTGAGAGGACTGGCCTTCAGCACTAGGTTGTTTTGTTTTGTCCTTCTCAGTTGGGTCCTTCTCCCTCACAGGTTCAAAGTGAGAGGGAATTGAACCATGATGTGGATAAGAAGATGAAGCTTGTTGAGGTTCAAAAGGAGGTCCAGGTTGTTTTATCTTAAAGTGTTCAACCTAAACCTCCACTTCTGAAAGGGCTTGACTTGGTGGGGAGTGTAAGTCAACAAGCTCTCCTCTTTATATCTTCTGCTTGATCACCCTAATGCTCTCATCCATGGTGGATAGAGACATTGGGCCAAATCTCCTTCCGGAGAATCCATACAACTTCAAGAAGCTCATCATCATCTGCCTATCAGCAGACTTCTTTAACTCTTTTGAATGATGGCTCTTGACTTTGCTACTTCTTCCCTTATCTTCCTTTTAACCGCTTTTTGCTCCTTTTGAACTTGTAGCTCAAGCTGCTTGAGGTACTCAAACTCAATGTACTCATATGACAAGGGAAGAAGTACAACTGGATGATAGAGACCTGTGGCACTCACGTAGTTGATCATATTTTGTCTGTCAGCTTCTTTATCTACCTGAGGTTGTTCAGTTGACACAGCCTCTTCTTCAGGACTTTCTTGAACTAGTGGGAGAGGGTAGGAGCATGTTTGTATAGCTTTTTCTGCTTTCTTTCTTCCTTGGTCTTAAGGAGAAATTTTGCATTCTTTACCTACTTCCACTCCTTAGACACTTCCAAAGTCTGCAAGTAGTTAATCCTGACTGCTCTTAACTCATCACCTTGAGTGTTTGGTTTGGGAGCAACCCTGATTACAGCTTTCATAAAGCCTGAGGACCCAATGGAACTTTCTCCCTTTAGCTTCTTCTTCCTCTCTCTCTCTCTCCTCCTCTATCTCCTCAAGAGTCATTATCCTTTTCCCTTTGTCATCCACATACCTTTGTGACTCAGGGTGGAGAGAGCTTTGGCTTTCATTATTAGGAGTAGCATCCAGGCTTTGGCCAGAGAGAGGTTGTGATACACTTTCACCAGTAGTTGTTTCACTGAGTGATTAGGATGCTAAAGTTTCTGGATCTGTGACAGTGCTCACTGGTTCTGTCACTGGGCCTTTAGTGAAGATTTTCTCTTTGAAGCTAATCTTAGAGTCCACCTCAACATCCAGTTGACCAATGACATTGCCTAATCACATTTGTCTTCTTGCTTTGAACACTTCAGAAATCTAGTCTTGAATTCTTTGAGCCATTCTGCTAGCTTCCTTGAATTGACTTGGGTTGGCAAGTTGCATGTTGACTAGATCAAGACCTTCATAGTAATTCATGGTCTGAAAGTTAAAGATCTCTTGCTGCCCTTGAACTCTTTGAAGTATGTGGGCTCTTCTATCAGCATCATACCTCCACCCAATAATGTAATTTGAAGCTCTTTAGGGTGGGGATGATATTGCCCTTAGAGTTCTCTCCTTAAATAAACTCTGAATGAGTGAGTCCATATCAATGTGAACTTGAGGAGTTTGCTGAGTATAACAACTGCAAGTGAGGATGGTGAGTCCTCAATGTCCATACTCTGTGAAGAACTCTCAGGTTCTGTGATTGCTGAGACTTTCTCCCTTTTTTGTTAGCATCACCCACTTGCATAGGTGAGCTAGGAGTTAGGTCTATCACATCTATAGGTTCTTGTGTTCCTGGATGAGCTCTCCTCAAAGGTCTCTCATCTAGTTTCTCCTTGAGATAAGAAATCTCAAGTTGCTGATCATTGACCTTGTTATGTAAGGTAGTCACCTGAGATTCCAAGTGACTGTCCTTAGATACTAAATAGGAGCATGTTTTTGACAAATTTTGTACCTTTAGTCTCACGTTCCCCTTATCTTCATTAGAAGAATCATGGTGTTCTTAGCTGTTGGATTTCCCTTGCACACCGATAACTTTAGGTGAAGTGTTAATAGGCTGAGTTGCCATGGTTGAGGTATTAATGATATAAGCACTTGCAGAAGTGAGAGCGTCTTCCATAGGGATCTCCTAAATAGGTTCAGGGAGGTCCACTTCAGTGATGGACGAATGATGTGGGCTAGACAAGGGAGAAGCAGGAGTACTCATCTCACTTTGAGTAGGGGAGGAGTAGAGAGACTCATGGTACTCACTGCATCTTATGGCTTCATCATTATAGAATTCTAGGTTGGGTATTCGTTGGTTTAGATCAAGAGGCTAGGGATGGTAACTCTCCTCTAAAGTTTGTTCACTAGAGTTTTGAGACTCTGAGTGAAGGCTTAAGGTTGCTTGGGTAATGAGCTCATCAGGCTGAGCATGAGGAACCTCAACACTAATTCTTGATAAGATGGGAGTGGTTTGCTCCTTAGGAGAAATGGGAGCTCCAGAGTCCACTTCCTCCTGTAACGGTGAAGATATAGGGGCCTACACAAGCTCAATAGCTTGAGTGGGGGTTTGCTTGGATTTTCTTTTGTAGGTGAGGAGTATTTGAGGTTGTTTAGGTGGTTGTATGCCCAAACCATATAAGATAAGCTAAGCAGCTAGATCGATTCCAAAAGTGTGGAGTGGAAGGTGTGGGTTCAACACTAGCTTGTGCTGCTAGGTTGTCACCTTGAGCAATAAGCTATAATATTTTTAGGACAAAGGATGTTTCTAACCCAGAGAAGCCAACAACTGGCATCTTCATAGTCTTAAAGATGCTAGGCTTCATCAGTCTCAATTTAAGAATATTACTTGTTCCCCTTAATTGTGAGCCCAGTTCACAGTTGAGAATGTCTTGAGCATATCTAGGGAACATGTAATACTCTAAGGAGTCTAAGTTAGCAAGAAAATTGGTATACACAAATTGTGAGTACTTGAACTTGACCCCCTGGACCATTCTATGTACTATGAATGAGAGATCTTCGGGAATTTGGTCCTAACCCCCATGCTTGTTGAATAAGTTGTGGATGACCACATTAAGCATGTACTTCTACTGGGATGAGACATTTCCTTTCCTGAAGGTCATTACAGAGAAATCTCCTTCATAGCGCATGTGCTCAAAGGAATGATTTACAGCTTCCTTTGGAAAGAACAATTCACCTTCTACATCATCTAGCTGAAAATATGTGTTGATGATGGTTGGAATGATGAAGATTGTCCTTCTCTACACTGTAGCTGATAGTGCCTTCTCCCTATCTATGGTGACCTCTTGACAGGTCTTCCAGAATTCCAAAAGTTGATCCGCATAGAATGGAGGATTAATGGTAAGGGAGGTGAAGTAGTTTGATAGAGTAAGAAAACAGCAGACTTCTAAGAAAGTGTAGTCTTTCTCAGAGTCCAACAGATCTACCTAATTGTGCTGCCTATGGAGTTGTATGGAGAAATCGGGGTTGTTTCTGCGGTTGAGGTTGGCCATTTGAGAAAGCTTAAAGGTGAAGGAAGATAAGAACAAAGGAGGTTTTCGGTGAATTTAGTTTAAGAGAGATTTGTGGATGTAGAAGAGAGTGAAAGAGGGGGAAACCGTTGGGTATATTTATATGAATTGGATTTGAGACAAAGTTAATGAAAGAGGATAAACTTTGAAATCCGGATGTCGGTCCCACCTCTGAAAAAGTGCCCAGAAAGGTAGTATTTTTGGAAGTCGAAAATCTTCCGAAGGTATTTTGTCTTCGGAAGTTTTGATAAAAAGCTTCTGAAGCTAAAATGGCTTCGGAAGAAATTTCAAAGATTATAGAGAATTTTGCTTCTGAAGATATTTAGACTTGGAGAATTTTATTCTAAGAGGAATAAAAACTCCCGAGACTTAAATTGTTTTCAGATGAAAATTGTTCTTCAAAAACATATAAGTACTTATATTCACTTATGCTTTGGAAGATATTTGGAAAATTTCTTTCAAATGTAAGTTGAAATAAGTAGTTATTTGTTTTGGAAGACATAATTTTCTTCTGAAGGTAAAAAGATATATTTCGAAGACATAAAGATCAAAATTCTAAATAATCTAAGATATAGAAATTTAAAAGATTTTTCTTCTAAAGTAAACAAGGGCTTATGAAGGTGATAAAAATAGACAACTTAGGACACATAGATTTTAAAAATAATATGAATCAAGTTTAAAGAAAATCTGCTCAAAGTTAATCATCCTAATAGTTGATATAAGATATTTAAATCTCTGTTTATCAAAAGCTTTGGTGAACAGATCAGCACATTTTTCATTTGTGTTAACTTTAAACAGTTTGATTAGTCTTTTGTCAAAGTTATCTCCAATTAGATGATACTTGATGTTGATGTATTTTGTCCTTGAGTGCTGTAAAAGATTCTCTATAATAGAGATAGCACTGTTGTTGTCTATATGGATGGGAGTCTCTTTGAAGTTGAATCCATAGTCCAACATTTGATCCTGAATCCAAAGCACTTGAGCACAGTAGCTAACAGCAGCAATGTATTTAGCTTTAGCAGTTGATGCAGACACATAGGATTATTTCTTACATTGCCAAGAGACTATCCTTCTACAAGGAATTGACAACTCCCAGATGTAGACTTTGCAGTCATATTCCAGCCACCATAGTCACTATTTGTGTATGCATAGAGATTGAAATCATGATTCTTTGGATACCAAAGGCCTAATATAGCAGCACCTTTGAGGTATCTTAGAATCCTCTTGACAGTGACTAGGTGTGACATCTTGTGGATGGCTTGATATCTTGCATAGATACATGTGGCAAACATGATATCAGGCCTGCTAGCTGTAAGATATATAAGAGACCTAATTATGGCCCAGTAAAGATGTTCATCTACACACTCCTCCTCAAAATCAGATCCAAGGGAGTGGTTTCTGCTTATGGGTGTCTTAGCAACCTTACAGTCATCATGTTGAATCTTATAAGTATGTCTTGTACATACTTTGACTGACTTATGAAGATACCCATAGGAATTCTACTTGATCAGAAGATAGAGTTTTAGATTGACCATTATTTGAATCAACTTGTTGTCAAAGCACTGTATTGTCTCACTCTGTCGGAAAAAAAGAACATATTTCCTACTTTCAAGATATCCTTGATAAATGATTCATTAGCATTTTGCCTTAGGTTATTCTAGTGGTATTTGTAACAAAAATATACAATGTATTGATTATCGAGAGCTGAAAAAAGCTTTAAAAAAAGCTTTTGATGTTATTTGTTGTTATTTTATTATTTTGTTTTTCATATTAGTTACAAAATGAAATTATTTTACTATTATATTTTCAAGAACTTATCTTAAAGAAAAAACATAAGTATGTTCAGTTAAACACAGTTAGTATGCGTGACATATTGTTGACTTACTCTTTTTATAACTTTGATCTTGGGTATTATCAAGTAACATACTACCATTGTCAGTTATTTTGCTATGAAGGGGTAAAATTAGTTAGTTGGGGGGCTGGGTAAAAGATCTTAACAGTTTAAATCTGAAGGGGTCATTTTTGGTTTGGGAAAAACAAGACTGGTCTGGTTGACTTGATCCAAAGGGCACTTTGTTCCAAATTATGAATTTTTTTTGTAAAAAGTTAATTGGGTTGAACATGATGATTACGCAAACTAATTATTTCAGTATCATCTATTTTATCGCAAAAAATGTTATATAGGTCTAATGAATAAAAATACAATTTGTGTGGCATTCTTACACTACAAGAAAAACCACAGATAGCGGCGACACTATTAGCGGCAACAAGGGCATTACCGGTGACACTAAAAGCGGCGACACTATTAGCGGCGACATGTCGCTACTATTGATAAGTGATCCGTTCCCAACTTACTAAGTTAGATCTGGCCATTAAACGTACAACAGATCTGATGGTCTCAAATTTATTGTATAGGACCAATAATTTTTATAACAATTGCTTGTTGTTGTGCATTATGAGTGTTTAGGTTTCGTGACTACATTCTAATCATCACGAGCTTAGAAATACCCGCCCGAATTTGATTTAGTAAGTAATTTCGGGTTGTCCTCGTTTTGGGGCTGCTTTTTGAATATTTTAGCTCATTTAGGATATGAATATGTATTACATGATTGTTTGTTTAAGAACAATTTGGTTGATATTTTCTCTTTGCTCCTTGAGTATATATTTCTAAATGTATATACTTGGGAGCTAAGAGGAAATGCTGCCGAATGTTTGTTAAACAAACAATTATGTAAGGCATGTTCAAAACAATAATCATTGGTGGGTCATCGAGAATGTTAATCATCAAAAATTTGAGATCGCCCTACATCCAATGATGGTGTCGTCAAGAACATTCAAAATATTGACAATGACTTGATAGAAGATCTTGACGTTGTTTACAACCACTCTTTCTCTAATGGTGTACTTTTCATTGACTTCACATAATACTTTCATAACATGCCTTCTTATGTCACCGAAGGCGAGTCTGCAAGTGAAGTTAATCCACTGATGAGGTGACCACTAATGAGGTGTTGAGGACGAGGCTGATTATGATGAGGACAATTCTGATTATGACACCGAAGGGTCTGACAAAGATACCGAAGTATATGAGGGTGACTCAGATTGGCTCTGATTAGGTTTATGTTTGTTAGGATTTTTGTACGTATTTATTTATATAAAACTTTTTTTGTATTTCATGTTGTAGTAGAAACTTTCTTCTTATTTTTAACATTATGTGCTAAATCTTATATTTCAAGACATGATATCATTCTGGATTGTTTTTGCATACCTTATGGCTGATGTCATAAGTCATGGAGGTGATGGCGCGGAGAATCCACCACTTCCTCCATTTGGTGGTATGGAAGTCACGCGTTGGACGGTCATTGTTACTATAATTTATTTATTTAATATGTTTATAACATTATTAAATATATATTGAAATTAATGAATTTTTTTTATAATTACAGGTATGTCTTCTCGAAAACAAGAGGCAAGGCGAAAAACAAAAAAAATGCAGCATGAGCTAGTTAAAAAGGGGGGATCTTTATCTCTCCCCTTTGATAAAGCGGCCACGTATACCCACGTTGATGAACTTAATGATATATTTTTTCACGAGGTGGGAATATACATGGATGCAATTTCCTTTTAATGTTTGTTCGTATGAAAATCTTTCAGATGCTTAAAATGATTTAAAGGCGAATGTCTTGAGTGCATCATATTGGCTTTAGGTTACTATGACTTTTTAAAATGTTTCTAAGTATACTAAGTGTGTTTGGTTCAACATGTTTAAAAGTATATTTTGTTTTTGCAAAAGCAAATTTCAAGTTTGCTTCAAAATTCTCATTTTATGTCACAAGTTACAAACATATTTGTTTCGCAAAAGACTCCAAATCAAGCTGAAGAAGACGATTCAGACGAAGGGGATGAATAGTATATTGTATCAATAGGTTACCTTTGTTTTAGAATAATTATTTTTAACTTTTAATTATAATTAAATTACTTATGTTTGTACTTTACGTAGTATGATTGTATGATATTGTGAAATCTAGATTTATTTTGGTGTGTCCAAATCGGTTTTCCTGTTGTATTGCTTTCACTTCCCATTCAAATTCTTGTGCTTCTAATTCACTCACTAATTATGCCTCTTCCCTGTCACATAAAACACACAACTTTATGATGCTACCTTATTTTTATGAGTATAGCACTCGTAAATTATGTCTATCATGAAACAATCATCATTGAATATAGGTTTTGGAACAGATGAAAACACATTTAATCTTAACCTTCGATTATAAAATGTTATTTCGACTGTGCTAGTCATACAATTGATCAAGCATTGGGCTGTTTTGGGGAATGGTCTCCCCAAAATAGCGTTAGGTTGCTTATCATTTGTAGGACTAACACAAGAAAGTCCACAAGATAGTAAAAATCTTCCACCTTCACTATCACATCAGTTACTATTCCACGCGGAAGTTTAAGTGATAAATCAGCCAACACCACGGTAGTGTCGACTTTTTGTAATGGTCCAAACTCATAGTGGTCATATAAACTTTCGAGTAAAATGCTAACACTTGCTCCAAGATCAAGGAGTGCCTTATTAATCTTAAAGTTACCAACTTCAATAGAAATTAAGGGTGCTCCTGGATCTTGAAGTTTGGGTGGAAGTACACCCGATAACACAGAGTTAACATTATCAGTAAAATCAAGTTGTTTTGGTAATTTTTGTTGCCTATTCTGTGTACAAAAATCCATTAAATATTTGGCATAAGCCGGGACTTGCTTGATTGCATCCAATAATGGAAGATTGATTTTAACTTGTTAAAAAGTTTACTAAATCTCATCTTGTTGAAGCCCTCGTTTTTTAGGAATTGGTTTGGTGGGTTCTTTTAAAGAACATGGGTAAGGAATAGGATTATTCTCCATCCGCACACCTTGTGCTACAATTATGTCTGATATTGCTCTCTCCTTATTTGATTCCTGAAAAGTTACCTTTTTGGTTATTTTTGGTGTTTCAAGTTGCACATCACTATCACTTTCCTCATTCTCCTCAAGGTCGACCACCACTCCCTCTTTAAATGGCGGTGGTGGTACGACTTTGTTGTCATAAGCCTTACCGCTTCTCAAGATACTTACCTGGCTAATGTGAGAACTTTTTGAACTCGAAGCATGATGTTGAGGATTCTTTGTTGTGTCACTTGGAAGCTTCCCCGTTTCTTGTCCAAACAACTGTTCAACTAGTTTTCCCAATTGCTTAGCAATAGCTTCATTAGTCTTCTCTCGTACATCTTTGAATTGTTTGAACTCTTTCATATCTTTTGTTAAATCTTAAATTGCTCTTAAGATCGTATTATCATTACCGTTGTGAGTTGATGATCCTTGCCGAATTCTTTGCTGGTAACACCCTCCTTGTTGGTAATTCCCTTGATTGTAATTGTTCCTTTGATAGCCGCCTTGATTGTAGTTTTGTTGTCAGCCTTGGTACTGATTATTTCCTTGAGTTTATACCTGAAACATAGGATTCAATTGGTTAGTAGAATTACCATATCTTAGATTAGGATGATTTCGAAGACCAGGATGATATGTGTTAGACTTTATGTCATTTGTCTTCCTTTATCCTTGGCCTTAAACTTGATTTATTTCTTCACTTTTCTTGACATTCAAATAGCAAGTTATCCTTCGCCACACCCCTTTTCCCGACTTTAAGGCTTGCAATTTCTCGTTCCAGAACTGTAATTCTATCCATAGCAACTTGATCATTCACCATCTTTATATTTTCTCCTCTTGACCTTCTACTTGATTGTGCGCGCTTCTTGGAGATAACATTCATACATCCAAGAATATCCCAATCATCATCATCATGGTTCAAGGTGAATGTACCCACACTTGTAGAGTTTACATTTCTTGCATCTTCGGTGAGAGGCCATCATAGAATGCTGATATTAGTTTCCATTTAGTTATTTCATGATGTGGACAAGTTCTCAACATTTCCTTGAACCAATGAAAAGCTTCATGAAATTGTTCCCCTGATTGTTGTGTAAAACCTTGAATTGCTCGCCTTGCATCACTTGTTCTTTGAGATGTGCAATATTCATCCAAAAATATCTACTGCATTTAAACCCAAGTGTAGATGCTTGCGAAGGGCAAAGATAAGAACCATTGTTTGGATTTATCCTTAAGTATAAGCTGAAAATAGTACTAACTTAACTTCCTTCGGTGAAAAACCTTGACCACCAATAGTGCTACAAGATGCTTCGAATTCAGATATGTGCAAGTATGGTTCTTTAATTGCCATTCCATGAAAGTGAGGAAGAATGCATAAGCATTGGGGTCTGACTTCAAAAGCTCTCCCTCGTTATGTTGGTGGAACAATAGGAGATAAGTTGATAGCAATAGCGGGACGGAAGTGATTATCCACACCATGTGCTGGTACAAGATGTTGTGCTTCCAGATTGGTAGGTATTCCATTAAATGGTTGACCGCCAATGTTGTTGCAAATAGGTGGTTGAGCATAGCCACCATGATGACGGTGTTGATATCCTGGTTGGTTTCCATAATCCTCAAGGTCATGTTGGTTTGGTCCATCCATGTTAACTTGATCTTCAATCCAAATTTCCACATGATTAGTATGATGACTACCTTCGACTCAAAACCTATCCTCATTGCTATGATGAGTCCCCTCCCTATCATGCTGGAGACCTGGATAACGGATCCAAACATTAGGTGTTGGTTGGAATTTATGGGAGGAGGTTGGTGTTGCACCCCTTGATTCACAGGGACTGGCATCTGAGGTTGTGGTTGCACATGTTGTGGTTGAGGTGGAGGATCATCGGGCGGAGGAAACACAGGGAACGGGATGTCTCCCATAGGTTGGTTGGGTTGTGGCTCTCCTTGGTTTCCTAGATTATTCATTCCTCTTGCTTGATTACTTTCTGGTGTTCTAGAGAGTCGACCTAAATTCCTATGAGCTGTGGCTGATGATGTACACTCTTCTGATCTTGTTTGACCCCGAATGTGAGAAGTCCTTAAAGTTGATGTTTTTTGAAACACACGTGCAGGATCGGGTTTGTCACTTAAACACTTGTGTTTCTCTCAAACTCACTTATTGAAACACTCAAATCAGATGAAGTAATGTCTTTAACAAGAGTTGATAATAATATAATAAGTAGCAAAGGAACAAGCAGAGATATATTTTTCAAGGCACTTGTATATATTACTTCTCAATTCAAGATATTACAAGACTCTTACAAGCATGAAACAAGAGTTACAAAGAGAAACTATATATACTAGATCCTACAGCCGGATATACTTTGATACCAGCTGGAAACCTAAGACTAAAGCATATACTACAATGCTAAAGTTAAGGTATCTTAGATAAAGTATTATCTAAGATATGATAGTCATGACATGTCCATGACTTACCTTTTGTCACCAACTAAAGATGGCAACTGTACTAACATAAAAAGGTAAACAGTGGATTAAAGTATGGTCAACTACATGGCTTTTGAGAAAACGCCATGCAGTATCTCAGAGATTTGCAGCGGATTGTCAGAGGGGCCATACTTATGTCCACTGGATAATAGGAGTGTCTTCTGAAGGTTAATTGGCTTCGAAAGAACAAGTTGTTCCGAAGCCACTTATACTTCGGAAGAGGCTTCTATGCTTCCGAGGCTTTGAGGACTTCTTGTACTTCGGAAGTTGACTTCAGATCTTTCTCTCTAAGTCTTGATCTTCGGAAGTAGGTTCTTTGTCTTCGGAAGTTGGAGTTTTCCTTCGGAAGTGTGTTTTACACTTAGTCTTCGGAAGAGCTCCTTCTTTCTTTGGAATTTCCATACTTAGCTTCGGAAGTCCTTTGTTTGTTGTACCAAAATCTTCTAAGTGACTTGGTTTTGGTTGCAACAGCCTTTCTAGATCCAACAAACTCCCCCGGACTGATGCTACCAAATCTTCACTTATTTCTGCTTCTCAAAGCCTTCAGCACCAGGGACAACAGGTATTTGTCTGTCTCTTTGTTCTTCCCTGAAGTAATGCTGAGAAGCTTGTACAAGTCATTGGTGGATAGGAGATCCAGTCTATCGCTCTGAATGACATGTACCCTTTGTTGTGTCCCCCTGAAGAGAGTTAGTTGACGGGAGTTATAGTCATACTCCCATCTAACTATGGACTCAAGTTCAGGACCTTCAACCATTTGTAGAAAGGATTTGCCTTTGGTTGCTGATCCCTTCCTTTCCTCCTCCTCTCTCAGTTTCAACTCCTCTTCAACCTTGCTTCTAGTAGTAAGCTCGGCCATATGAAGGCTGCCTAGATGATTTCTGATG
This sequence comes from Flaveria ramosissima, assembly GCA_025215565.1. Classification (NCBI taxonomy): domain Eukaryota; kingdom Viridiplantae; phylum Streptophyta; class Magnoliopsida; order Asterales; family Asteraceae; genus Flaveria; species Flaveria ramosissima. Next base: position 71,694,301 of record CM046036.1, read on the forward strand.
TGGGCAGCTATATCAGAGTTTGAAGGGTTGGAGAATGGCTTCTCTGCTAACTCAGCAATGTCAAACCTGCTCAAGTGTAGCAGAGATGAGGCACTCAGCCTGTTGAGCTCTCCATTCTCTCTTTCAACAACAAAGTTGTGAGAAGAGTCTTCGAACCTCCACTGGATGATCTTCTTTCTGGGTGCAAGAGGTTGTCTTGGTACCATGTCTCCTTTCTTTGTATCCAGTAGAGTCACCAGCTTTCTCCTTAGCTTCTTTTCTTTCTCATTCAACGTGTCTGAATTGAGGCCAAGGAGGTTTGCAGCTTGGTCCAAAGTTCCTCTAGGCAGATCAAGAAATTGATCTCTTGTGAGGGAACTTGAGGATCCGTCAACATACGTCAAGTTGACTGAATCCTCCTCACAGGAGATGTCGCTCGGTGTAGTGCAGTTTATAAGCTTTGTCTTGACTGCCTTGAATTCTTCTATGGAGAGATGTTTAGAAGGCTGAGGGGATGGTTTGATTGGTTGATGGGTAGGTTGAGGTGTTTGGGTTCTGGCTAAGGTTTTGGGTTGGAGGATAGGTAGTTTAGGTGGTTGAGGTGAAGAGGTTGGTAGGTGTGATGGTGTAGGTTCAGGGGTGAATGGTTCAGAAGTTGGTTCGGTTTTGATTGGGAAAGAAAAGGGTATAGGTTCAGGTTGAGGTTGGGTTTGGAGTTTGGGTTGAGTGGTTGCTTTAAAGGTCATCCCCTGTCCCCTTCTATACATCTCCTTCCTCTTCCCCGCGCGAATGTCAGCGTTGATGTCACTGACATGTCACTGGAGAGTCTTTTCCGACATGGGACCCACCTGCCTGCCAGAGAAGCCATGAGCTTTGAGATAACTCTTCATCCAGGCCTTCTCACCTATCTTCTTGGCAGCAGTCAGTCCAGCTTCCTCTTCTTTCTTCTTCTTTTGCAAAAGCTTCTCCCTTGTAGCTCTCTTTCTCTCTTTCTCCATTTGATCTTGCTCTTTGTTGAAGAGCCACAAGATCGTATCATTGTTATGTGGAGACAACTCTTCTTGAGAGAAACCTCTGGAGAGTAGGAAGGTTATCCTTTCCTCCTGAGCTGCAGATCAGCTTCTTTTCCTTTCTCTCCTTTCCTCTTCTAAGGCCAACCTTGCAGCTTCTTCTTTTTGCTGTTTTAGCAGCAAGGTTGCCTTTTCCAGCTCTATTAACTCCTCTAATGGTAGCAGGAGTACATCTTCAGTTGCAGCCCCTAGACTGTTGGATCATAAGAGGCTGTTGCAACCAAAACAATAACACTTAGAAGATTTTGAGTACTACATGCAAAGGACTTCCGAAGCCAAGTGTGGGACTTCCGAAGGAAGAAAGAGTTCTTCCGAAGTCTAAGTGTAAAATACACTTCCGAAGGAGAACTCCAACTTCCGAAGGTAAAGAAGCTACTTCCGAAGGTTCAAGACTTGAAGACAAAGTTCTGAAGTCAACTTCCGAAGAATAAAGAAGTCCTTAAAGCCTCGGAAGCATAGAAGCATCTTCCAAAGTATAAGTGGCTTCGGAAGAACTTGTTCTTCCGAAGCCAGTTAACCTTCGGAAGAACACTTCTATTATCCAGTAGACATAAGTATGGTCTGTCTGACAGTCCGCTGCAAATCTCTGAGATACTGCATGGCGTTTTCTCAAAAGCCATGTAGTTGACCATACTTTAATCTACTGTTTACCTTTTCATGTTAAGTACAGTTGCCATCTTTAGTTGGTGACAAAAGGTAAGTCATGGACATGTCATGACTACCATATCTTAGATAATACTTTATCTAAGATACCTTAACTATAGCATTGTAGTATATGCTTTAGTCTTAGGTTTCCAGCTGGTATCAAGTATAACCGGCTGTAGGATCTAGTATATATAGTTTCTCATTGTAACTCTTGTAGTATGCTTGTAAGTGTCTTGTAATCTTGAGTTGAGAAATAATATATACAAGTGCCTTGAAAATATTTCTGCTTGTTGTTACTTATTATATTACTATCAACTCTTGCCAAAGACGTTGCCTCATCTGTTTGAGTGACAATTATAAGTGAGTTTGAGAGAAAACAAGTGTTAAGTGACAAAACCCGATCCTGCAATTGGTATCAGAGCTTTTTAGGCTCTTGATTGTAAGATCTTACCATCCCAATCAACCAAGTTTTTCACTCCTCCTTATACCTCACTCAAAAATGGCCCTCAACAAATCTGAAGTAGAAATGGGAACGATGACCAAAGCTCCTATCATCGATCCTGAAAACTTCAGGTCCTGGAGCAGAAGAATGGAAGGCTTCATCAGATACCAGGATAGCAAAATGTGGCAATCCATCGTGAATGGCCCGTACAAGCCAAAAGTTGCTGGTGGAAACGGTGCCATGATCGAGAAGGATGTCGAAGACTACTCTGATGAAGATAGGAAGAGGCTCGACATTGACAGCAATGCCATGACTGTTCTCATGACTGCAATCCCAAACTCCATCATGGTGGGGTTTGAGCACTGCAAGTCAGCCAAAGAACTCTTTGATGCACTTGCTCAGATGTACTCGAGCTCTAATGATTCAAAGAAGGACTCACTGAAGCAGCAGTTCGAGAACTTCACCTATATTGCTGGAGAAACTTTTAGCCAGCAATACTTCAGGTATATGGATCTTATCTCCTCCCTCCAATCTGTGGGAATCACTCAAGAACTAAGAGACCTTACCAGGAAGTTCATGAGTGCTCTACCCAATGAGTGGACTTTCTACTGTGTCTCCATTAAGAGAACAGAGAATTTAAACACTCTCACCATGACCGAACTCTATGGGATCCTAGATGGATACCGTTTGGAAATGGCAAGCAAAAAGGGTCAACAAGCAAGCAGACCCTTGAGCCTTCCTGCTAGCAACGCTTTAATGGTTGCTGAAGGCTCAGGTACCCCACAGTCTCAGCAGTACCTGTCATACACCCAGCAGCCATCTTGCTCATCTGGGCCTTACATCACATTCCCTGAGACTCCAAGGTCTCATCAAGCTCAGCAAAGCTCCTTTCAGGAGGGCTGTGCGTTTGTCTCAGGGAGTGGACACTCAATGATCATCAGTTCTGCTTTGATGATCTTGAGTGCTTTAGTCCAGATGACATAGAGTATGTGGACATTGTCCAGCAAATGGCTCTACTTACCTACAGAGCAAAGAAGTTCTTTAAGAGAACTGGAAGGCAATTCCCTCAAAACCCAATCACTAGCAAGTTTGGGTTTGACAAAAGCAAGGCTAAGTGTTACAACTGTAACCAGCTTGGCCACTTTGCAAGGGAATGCAAGGCTCCCAAGTCCAACCCGGGAACCTCACAGGCCTCCACACATCCTTCTACACCAAAGCCCAATGGGAAGTCAACTGAAACTGCAGCTATGGCTCAAGAAGTTGACTGGAGCTTTATGGTTCAAGATGTGACTCCTGCTCAAGCACTCATGGCAGGAACAGATGAAAATAAGGTATATGAACATCCTCTGTACCCCTGCTTGCATTGCTAAGGTTAAGTTGTACCAGGACTACAATATGGAAATTAAATCCGATATTGAGTCTTTAAATGTGCTAAAATCTGATTTTTTTAAAGAGAGCTGAATCTGACTACCAAAAGAAAATTGAGGAGTTAGAGAAAATGTATCTCTTTTAAAAACATGAACACACCATACAAGACTCAAATCAAGGATTTAATATCCAATTGACTGAGGCTCAAGCCCAGCTTGTCACAGCTGAGGCTCAAGCCAGGAAGTATGCTATTGCTGAGCAAAACTTCCAAGCCATACTTGCATCATCCTCTCACTCCAAACTTGTTATCAAAACAAAAGTGGGTTGGGAACCAATGAATTGCTCCACCACACTCTTATGAGTCTGTAAGACAACCAAGATGTGGTACTGAAGAGCAAGAGGTTCCATCTGTTGACCCACCTTGTAAAGAGTCAAAGAGTGATGCAACTGTGGAGACCATGACCATCACAGGGAAGGAACAGGTAATTGAGCCCTCCCAGACCAATGATGATCAATCTCTGACCACCAAAGCCAGAAGAAGCAGGGCTAAAGCAGCCAGAAAAACTGCCAAGAAGGTGGCTGAATCCAAGCTGAAGATAGACCCAAAGCAAAAGGGTGTATTCATATCAGCAGGATTCCAGGTGGTTGGACCTTCTGATTCAGGAAAGGAGTATAATACCAGTACTCCTGTCCTACCAAAGGATCAGAAGTTAAAGGGAAAGGTTGCTGATGAGAGAAAAAGAACAAGAAACAGCAACCCTCCAATTCCCAGAAAATTAACATTGCATGCATAATGTGTGGTTTGCAAAACCACATGGCTAAAGATTGTTATTACAATCCTGCTAGCACACATTATGCAAATAATGTTAAAAGAGAAGGAGTCAGGGAAGGTTTCACATTTGGACCATATCAGATGGTTCAAGTGTTGAAAAAGGGAAAGCTTGTTTCCGAAGCAAGGCTTGTCTCGGAAGAAAACTCTTCTTCCGAGAGAAAAAGGCTTCGGAAGTAAAGCTGCAAAGACTCACAAAAGAGTTCCCTTGAAACCATCCCAGAAGAAGACTGCTTCGGAAGAAAAGGTGGTGAAGGTCTCTTCCGAAAAGAAAGAAGCTTCGGAAGAATGCCAAGCTGCAAAAGCTTCATCAAGCTCATCTTCTATGATCAACCAAGGGATGGAATGGAAGATCAAGGAAGATGCTGTAGCCCAAACCTCTTCTTCAAAGACATCCATTGAACCCCCATGCATAAACTTTGGTTCAATCATGTCACTTTCATTGGAAGAACCCAAGACCAAAAAGGCTTGGGTTTCCAATCAAAACTAATTTTCTCACCTTATGTGCAGGGACATCCATATGACAAGAATAACAACATTTGGATAGTAGATAGTGGATGCTCCAGGCACATGACAGGAAACAGATCTCTCCTTCAACAATTTCAACATTATGATGGAGGTCCTGTCCAGTTTGGAGGTGAGGCCGGAGGATATATTTCTGGCAGAGGAAGTATATCCAATGGAAAACTAAAAGTTGACAAAGTTAATTTTGTCAAACAGCTTGAACACAACCTGTTAAGTGTTTCTCAGTTTTGTGATCAAAAGCATCAAATGCTTTTCACAGAACATGAGTGCATCATCCTCAAACCTGGGATGACAATTCCTCAGGAATTGGTGCTTCTTAGATCTCCCAGGAGAGGGGATATGTACAAGCTTGATATGAACAATGCTTCCCCAATGGGAGAAGTATCATGCTTTCTTTCCAAAGCTGATAGTGATGAGTCAACACTGTGGCATAAACGAATGTGTCATGTCAATTTTAAGACAATGAATAAATTGGCTAAAAATAACTTGGTACATGGTTTGCCTAAAAAGGAATTTTTCTGCAAAGATAACTGTGTTGCTTGCCTGAAAGGGAAACAACACAGGTCTTCTCATAAATCCAAAGTTGTTAACTCTATCACTACTCCATTACACTTATTGCACATGGATCTATTTGGTCCCACAAGTATAATGAGCATTGGAAGGAAATCATATTGCCTTGTGATAGTTGATGATTTTACTAGATTTACATGGGTATTCTTTTTAAGAACTAAAGATGAAACTGCTGAAACTTTAAAATCTTTTATTCTTAAAATAGAAAATCAAGTTGATCACAAGGTTAAAATAATCAGAAGTGATCAAGGGACTGAGTTTAAGAACTTTGTTCTTGACTCATTCTGTAACTCAAAGGGATTGCCAGACAATACAGTGCTCCTAGAACTCCTCAACAAAATGGTGTTGCTGAGAGGAGAAATAGGACACTTATTGAGGCTGCTCGGACTATGTTAGCTGATTCAAAGCTGCCTCTAACATTCTGGGCAGAGGCAGTCAGCACTGCATGCTATGTGCAGAACAGAGTTCTTGTAGTAAAGCCACATGGAAAGACCCCTTATGAGCTATGGAACAAGAGGCCACCGTTCATTGGCTTTCTAAGGTCCTTTGGCAGCAGGTGTACCATACTTAACACAAAAGACAATTTAGCAAAATTTGCTGAAAAGTCAGATGATGCCATCTTTGTTGGATATTCCTCCCACTCTAAAGCTTACAGGGTTTATAACATTAAAAACCAACAATTTGAGGAATCCTCCAACATTGTAGTTAATGAGCACACTCCTTGTGTTAGGGGAATGGCCCTGATCATATTTTTGATTTAGAATTGTTTCCAAACTATTCTAAACCATCTTGTGAGAATGTTTCAGCTGGAACAGGTGCTCAAGGCAATTCTGATGAAGATCAACTGTTTGAGCTTCCCAGACCTGCTCCAAGTTCTCCAAGAACAACAACAAATCAAGTTCCCACTATTGAAAGATCTGACAGTATAACCATTTCAAGAAATAGTGGAACTTCAACAAGGGACTCACCTGATGATCTCAAGTCTCCTCAGGTGATCCTACACAACACCAAGCTGATGGAAGCAGCATTTTGAAGGAACAGGCAACTGTTAATGATGCTTCACAGCAAAGAAATGATGATGTTTCTCTTTCATTCAATCAGTCCTCATTGAATGAGATTGAAACAGCAGCTGGACCAAGTATTCAAGCTCCAGAGCAAAATATGTCCAACTTGGACTTATCTTTGCAGCTGGAGGTGATTCCAAGACTTAGAATTCACAATACTCATCCAGCTGAAAACATCATAGGGGAAGTCTCTGAGGGTGTGAGAACAAGGGGACAAACTCACAATGGGAATGTCTGCCTGTACTCATGCTTCTTATCCCAAATGGAACCCAAGAAGGTGGAAGATGCCTTAAAGGATAGTAGCTGGGTTGAATCAATGCAAGAGGAGCTGCTTCAATTCAAAAGACAGAAGGTTTGGAACCTATGTCCGCTACCATCTGGTCAAGTACCTATAGGCACCAAGTGGGTTTTCAGAAATAAAAGAGATGACAGAGGCTTGATTATCAAGAACAAGGCAAGACTAGTGGTTCAAGGATACACTCAAGAGGAAGGAATTGATTATACTGATGTCTTTGCACCTGTTGCAAGACTTGAGGCAGTTAGGATCTTCCTTGCTTATGCTGCATCCAAGAATTTCACTGTCTACCAGCTTGATGTCAAGTGTGCCTTTCTATATGGGGATATAGATAGGGAAGTCTATGTATGCCAGCCTCCAGGATTTGAAGACCCACAGCATCCAAACTATGTGTGCAAATTGGATAAAGCTCTATATGGGCTGCACCAAGCGGCTGTGGTATGAGACATTGTCTCAATTTCTTCTGAAGAACGGCTACACTAGAGGAACCATTGACAAGACTCTCTTTATCAGAAAGTCTGGGAAAGACATTTTGCTAGTTCAAGTCTATGTCGATGACATCATATTTGGTTCTTCAAATGACCAAATGTGCAAAGACTTTGAGAGCATTATGAAGAAGAAGTTCGAAATGAGTTCTATGGGAAAAATGGACTTTTTCCTTGGAATTCAGGTAAAGCAACTGAAGGAAGGGTTTTTCATCAATCAATCTAAGTATGTCAATGACATCTTAGAGAGATTTGATATGAAGGATTGTAAAGCAGCAAAGACACCCATACCCAGAAACCATGATTTATGCCCTGACTCTGAGGGGGAGGATACTGATCAACATCAGTATAGAGCAATCATTGGTTCTCTGATGTATCTTACAGCAAGTAGACCTGATATCATGTTTGCAACTTGCATTTGTGCAAGATATCAGGCTGCTCCAAAGGTGTCTCACCTAATTGCTGTCAAGAGAATCCTCAGATACCTCAAAGGAGCACCTAAGTTAGGTCTCTGGTATCCAAGAAATAGTGATTTTAATCTCTATGGATACTCTGACAGTGATTATGGTGGCTGCAACATCAACAAGAAATCAACATCAGGAGGATGTCAATTTCTTGGTGGAAGGATCATCTCATGGCAATGCAAAAAGCAATCCTGTGTCTCTACATCAACTGCTGAAGCTGAATACATTGCTGCTGCAAGTTGCTGTGCTCAGCTGCTGTGGATTCAAAACCAGATGATTGACTATGGATTCAACTTCATGAGCACTCCTATCCACATTGACAACAACAGTGCTATATCCATCACAGAAAATCCAGAAGCACTCAAAGACAAAGCATATTGACATCAGGTATCATTTCATTAGAGATATTCATGAGAAAAATCTTATCAAACTAGTCAAAGTCAATTCAAATGAACAATATGCTGATCTGTTCACCAAAGCATTTGATGAACAAAGATTTAAGTATCTTATTACAGCTATTGGGATGATAAACATTGACTAGTCAATCTCATTTGAAAACCTTTTCAATATGTAAAGTCTTATGTCAATACAATCTAAGCCCTGTTACAAAAGATCCTTTCTTATTTAACTAAGTATAAGTTTTTCCGAAGAGAAACTTGCCTTCGGAAGATATCTAGCATAACTTCCGAAGCAAATTTCTCATAGGATAATTTTCTTCTCGGAAGTATACTAAGTCTCGGAAGAAGCGATTGAGGAATCTCAGATCTACTTCCGAAGCACTTAATACTTTCCACTTGAAAGCAACATGTATCTTCGGAAGCAATTTATTTACCTTCGGAAATACATTTGCCTTCGGAAGAACTTTACCTTCGGAAATACCTTATACTCGGAAGAAGGATTTTACTGTGTAACGGAAATCTTTTGGGCCCCACTCTGTAAAAAGTAAAGATTTTGTTAATGATGTCGGATTATTTAAATGGCTTAACCTTACCGCCCCTGTCACATCATCCTCTGAACCCTCACATCATCTTATCCAAACCACCCTTTAAACCGCCATTTCACCCATTTAAATACTTCCGGTTAATCACTTACACTCTTTTTACCCAATTCACTGCCCTAAAAGCTTTCTTCTTCACCAATTTACCTCTCTCTCACAAGAACTTTTCCTCTGCTACCTTTCCAAATGGCTCTAAACCCTCAGCACAACCAAGTCGCACTCCTTGACTCCTCAAGGGATGCCGACTTCTCTGATATTATCTCTTTCCTAGCCCAATCTTCATATTACACAGCACTGACTGTAAACCCGACCATTTACACCAACCAAATGTCCGAATTCTGGGCAAATAGTCGGGTTGAAACCCTAAATGGGGTTCGTGCTATTAGGTCAAGTGTATGTGGCCAAGAGTTGGTCGTTACTGAACAAATCATCAGGGAGCATCTTGAGCTCCATGATGAAGGCGCACCGACGGAATTCCCCAAGTCTGAGTTAGATAACTCTTATCTCCAAATGGGATACGGTGGAGATGTAAGCAGGTCTACAGTCTACAAATTCAACTTCTCATACAAGTGGAAGTTCCTGCTACATGTGGTTCTCCACTGCTTATCTAACAAATCAGGGGGATGGGATCAAATTCCCTATGAACTCGGGTGCCTAGTTCATGGGTTGGTACAAGGCTTGCGCTTCAACTACTCCAGGTTTGTGCTGACTAATCTCATGGGAAATCTGCAAAGGGACACATTCTTTATGTATCCCAGATTTCTACAGCACATAATCAACTGCGAGCTAGATCAGAGTAAGCTTGTCTGTTCAGCTGCTCTATCTGCTCCTCAGATGAGGCCGACTATCTTCAAAGTACTGAAGAGAGTGTCTACCAACTACACTGGAAGGGATACCGCACTACTTCCAGGTATGATTGAGCCAATGGCTCCTGGTGACATCCCTGTTATCCCCACAGGTGATGAACCCACACCAGCAACAACCCTCACCATTCCAAATCTACCTTCTCCACCAATAAAAGTCACCTATCAGAGACGAACCAAACGAACCCTTGTTCAATCTACTCTGATTGAACAAGCCCCTCCTCTTCAAACCAAAAAGGCTAGAGTGGAACAAGGGGCTCCCACTCAGCCAGAGGTCCCCCAATCCTTCACTATTGACCTCAATATGGGTCTTGAGTCTCCTCAGTCTCAGACCCATGAGCCCATAACCCCAGCTGATAGCCCTCAGGGTGAGTCTCTACACTCTCCCTGAGCAGCCACCAAGGGACAGTTCAATGCCTTTTGACATTGATCAAAGTCCCGGGTCTTTAGGTCTTCATTCCTTCTCTTTTACTGACCTATTGACCGGAGCTGGTGAAGAGACTATGTCTCTCCAAGGCAATGAAGTTGATCCACAACACCCCATTAAGGATCAACAGAGCCTAGAGAAACCTCTTGTTCTAGCCCACACCAGCAAAGCCCAACTGAGGTGAGTCCCACTGATGTGGAGGGGACTCATGTAGATTCAGCTGCCACTACTGAAGGAGCCTCATTGGATCCTCAGGACAGTGGTAACAATAGTCAGACTGAATCTACGGCAACCATGCCCTATGATGCCTCTGAAAGAGACATCATTGTGCAAGGGAAACCAGGGTGCCAAGAAACCACATCTGGTGGTGAGGATGAACATACTAGGTATGTTACCTCATCTCCCCGTGATTCTTCCAAAGAAGATGAGGGAAGACTGCAACTCACAATAAGAGACCTACTTTCTAAAGTCTCAAACCTTGAATCAAAGGTTAAGACTTTAGAGGATCTCTGCCACTCAGCAACTTGAGATTGAAAATCTCAAGGTAAAACTAGCTGAGAAACAGATTGAGAGATCTGTTAGGCATGTACCCATTCAAGTCTCCTTGACCTCTTCCTCTAGCTCATCTACCTCTCAAGATGATGCTACCAAAAAGGGGGAATGTTGAGGAACTAAGTCAAAGACAGGATTCCACCAGTCAAGCTCTCACTTCTTTGAGCTCAAAACAACAAACCACCATCTTCCCTGAGCCTCCTCCAGTTGTGATTCAAGTGGATCAAAGGATGCTTCAGGATCTAAATAGGATCTTCAACAAGTTCCTTTTAGAGTCCCTCATTGATCAACCCAGTCCAGATATGTCTGTGATATACTTTGGAGCTCAAGAGCTTCAGAGGTTGAATGCACCTCCTACCACTGTTGAGGAAGTTGGTCAACCTAAGGCCCAAGTGGAACCTGAGATTGATTTCGAAGGGGAAACTAGGACTGATGGCCCAGCAACTGAAATAGTTGGGACAGAAGGTGTGTTTTCACAGGCTTCCGAAGCACAATTTGAAGCCTCGGAAGAACCAACTCAAACTTCCGAAGCTGAAATTGCTGCTGCGGAAGGACTGTTCTCTCTTTCCGATGATCTAATAGTCACAGATGCAATTCTGGAACTTGCATCTGAGGTTAATAGGGAGGATTTTCTCAGCCAACCACTAGCCATTACATCTGCATTGACCTCAGCTCCTACCTCCACCACCCAACCTGAGTCTTCTACCCAAGAACCACCAAAGTCTAGCACTTCCGAAGACATTAAAGGTAAAGGAAGATGACTTCGGAAGAGCTTCTGGAAGAAGAAAGGCTGGAGAAACTCAAAAGAAAAGGAAGACTGCCAACTGGGAAACTGTTAGCTGCAAGTTCAAAAGCAGCTGCAGCCAACCAAGAGGCAATCAACAATAGAAGAAGGGTGGAGGTAATTGATAGACTAGTCAGTCTAGGAGCTGCCTCGGAAGATGTACTCCCTGCTACCATTAGAGGAGCTGATAGAGCTAGAAAAGGCAACCTTGCTGCAAAAACAGCAAAAGAAGAAGAAGAAGCAAGGTTGGCCTTAGAAGAAGAAAGGCTGAGAAAAGAGAGAGAAGCTGATCTGCAGCTCAGGAGAGAAAGGATCACTTTCCTACTCTCCAGAGGATTCTCTCAAGATGAGTTATCTCCACACAACAATGACACGATCTTGTGGCTCTTTAACAAAGAGCAAGATCAAATGGAGAAGGAGAGAAAGAGAGCTGCAAGGGAGAAGCTGGTAGTGAAGAAGAAGAAGGAAGAAGAGGCTGGACTGTCTGCCGCCAAGAAGATAGGTGACAAAGCTTGGATGAAGAACTATCTTAAAGCTCACGGCTTCTCTGGCAGGCAAGTGGGTCCAATGTCTGAAAAGACCCTGCAACGACATGTCAGTGACATCAAGGCTGACATTCGTGCAGGGAGAAGAAAGGAGATGTATAGAAGGGGACAGGGGATGACCTTCAAAGCCACCTCTCAGCCAAATATCCAAACCCAACATCAACCTGAACCAATACCCTTTCCCTTCCCAATCAAAACTGAACCTGAACCTTTCACCCCTGAACCTACACCTTCCCATCTACCAACTCCCTCACCTCAACCACCTAAACTACCCATCATCCACCCAAAGCCTTACCCAGAACCCAACCTCCTAAACCTACCCAACAACCAATCAAACCATCCCCTCAGCCTTCTAAACATCTCTCAATGGAGGAATTCAAGGAGATCAAAACCAAGCTCATCAACTGCACTACTCTGAGCGACATCTCTTGTGAGGAGGATACAGTCAACCTGACTTATGTTGATGGATCCTCAAGTTCCCTCACAAGAGATGAGTTTCTTGATCTACCAAGAGGAACTTTGGACCAAGCCGCAAGACTCCTTGGCCTCAATTCAGATACATTGAATGAGGAAGAAAGAAGCTGAGGAGAAGGCTGGTGACTCTGCTGGACACAAAGAAGGAGATAGGGTACCAAGACAATCTCTTGTACCCAGAAAGAAGATAGTCCAGTGGAGGTTCGAAGACTCTTCTCACAACTTTGTTGTTGAGAGAGAGAATGGTGAGACTAACAGGCTGAATGCCTCATCTCTGCTACACTTAAGCAGATTCGATATTGCTGAGTTAGCAGAGAAACCATTCTCCAACCCCTCAAACTCCGAAGTAGCTGCTCACATCAGAAATCATTTAGGCAGCCTTCACATGGCCGAGCTCACTGCAAGAAGCAAGGTCGAAGAGGAGTCAAAACTGAGAGAGGAGGAGCAAAGGAAAGGATCAGCAACCAAAGGCAAAGCCTTTCTTCAAATGGTTGAAGGTCCTGAACTTGAGTCCATAGTTAGATGGGAGTATGACTACAACTCCCGTCAACTAACTCTCTTCAGGGGGTCACAACAAAGGGTACACGTCATTCAAAGTGATAGACTGGATCTCCTATCCACGAATGACTTGTACAAGCTTCTCAGCACCACTTCCGGGAAGAACAGAGAGACAGACAAATATCTTCTATCCCTGGTGCTGAAAACTTTGAGAAGTAGAAATAAGTGAAGTTTTGGTAGCATCAGCCTAGGGGGAGTTTGTTGGATCATAAGAGGCTGTTGCAACCAAAACAATAACACTTAGAAGATTTTGAGTACTACATGCAAAGGACTTCCGAAGCCAAGTGTGGGACTTCCGAAGGAAGAAAGAGTTCTTCCGAAGTCTAAGTGTAAAATACACTTCCGAAGGAGAACTCCAACTTCCGAAGGTAAAGAAGCTACTTCCGAAGGTTCAAGACTTGAAGACAAAGTTCTGAAGTCAACTTCCGAAGAATAAAGAAGTCCTTAAAGCCTCGGAAGCATAGAAGCATCTTCCGAAGTATAAGTGGCTTCGGAAGAACTTGTTCTTCCGAAGCCAGTTAACCTTCGGAAGAACACTTCTATTATCCAGTAGACATAAGTATGGTCTGTCTGACAGTCCGCTGCAAATCTCTGAGATACTGCATGGCGTTTTCTCAAAAGCCATGTAGTTGACCATACTTTAATCTACTGTTTACCTTTTCATGTTAAGTACAGTTGCCATCTTTAGTTGGTGACAAAAGGTAAGTCATGGACATGTCATGACTACCATATCTTAGATAATACTTTATCTAAGATACCTTAACTATAGCATTGTAGTATATGCTTTAGTCTTAGGTTTCCAGCTGGTATCAAGTATAACCGGCTGTAGGATCTAGTATATATAGTTTCTCATTGTAACTCTTGTAGTATGCTTGTAAGTGTCTTGTAATCTTGAGTTGAGAAATAATATATACAAGTGCCTTGAAAATACTTCTGCTTGTTGTTACTTATTATATTACTATCAACTCTTGCCAAAGACGTTGCTTCATCTTGTTTGAGTGACAATTATAAGTGAGTTTGAGAGAAAACAAGTGTTAAGTGACAAAACCCGATCCTGCACATTCTAAAGGTGTAACCCGGTTTACACCTAGAAAACCCTCTTTTTGGGCGTATTACAACCTCCACTTGCACAACTTGAAACCTTTGAACTAAACATGTAAACGCTCAAATGAGTCTTCTAACCTCTAACACCGACTTTAAGTTACCAAGGGGTTTTGGATAATATATTAACTCAAGATATATGTTTTTACACATGTGAATGGATGAAAATGGTGTAATCTTATAGTTTTCATCTTGTTCTTAGTTGGGTTGTTGAACCCGTGAGTTTTGACATTGAATTTCAGTAAGTTTTTGGATGATTTGGGCATGTGATGAGATGTTAAAGCTGAAATATAAATGTTATAGACCTATAGGCAATTTGGACATATTTGGGGACCCAAAAAGTGGTAAATGGCTTAAAAACAAGAAAACATAGATTTTAACCATCTTAAAAAGTATTCCAGGTTCTAAAAGGATTAAGAAAGTATTTGAATCTGTTTTGTGAATAAATGGTCAAGAATGGGTTAATGGAATTTTTAGTGAAAAACGGGCTTTAACCGGGTAACGTTTGGAAGATGATTTTAGAATTAATGGTATAAAACCCAAATCCATGGAAACCATGTTATTTCAGTAAGGGGCTGTTTGATCACACTGACTCAGTAAGATCTGACTGAGTCAGAAGCTGACCCAGTAAGATGTTCTGACTGGTATGCGTCTGACTGAAACTTGGTTGTTTGATTCGGTATCTGACTGACTCAAAAACCGTCTCTGCAAATCACCGCCACCACCTCAGCTCACCGCCACCACCTCCAGCATCCACCGCCACCCACCTCCTCCAGCATCACCGCCACCACCTCCAGCATCACCGCCACCACCTCCAGCATCACCATGATCTTGGTCAGACGAAAAGGACCCGGTCAGCATGTTTAATATTCAGGTCCGGGTCAGACCAAAAGAACCCGGTCAGCTCTGATTTCAAACGTATCAAACGGGCTGACCGGCTGACTGAGTCAGCCGGGTCAGACCAAACAAACAGCCCCTAAGTTATAAGCTATAAGATCTAAGGGAGTTGAAAAATTGGTCAAACGAGCTTTTAAACGGTCAAAGTCGGGTAAAAAACGCGTTTTAACGGGTAAAACTTAAAATATAAACTTTCACCTAAAAAGAGCTTGAAATACATCTTTAGCAGATTAAAAACTTATATAAAGTCATCAAAATAATATTTAATAAATCCAAGACCATTAATATAGAAATCAACACTTAACTGATAAAAACCTAAACGGAAAACATAAATAAATATAACCCGGAACTAAATTCTGAACTTTTGGGACAAACCTACTTAAAATCAGTTAACTAACCTTAAGAAACTAATATTTGGCCATAAAAGTCATTAAATGCAGAAAATCAAACTTTGGGGTAGAAATTGTACATTTTGAAAACTTGAAGGACTAAAATGTAAGTTTTGTCAAACTTCAATAAACCGACCCCCTTGAACTAAGAATCACTTAAAAGACTCAAACTCACTTATATAAGTGATTTAACATGGTAACTCATGTATTCCTTCCTGCGAAACCCTAACTTTCTATAAAAGGAAACTTTTTATATAATGACTTAGTAATTCAAATGCTATTAAGACATTAACCTCATGGCACATCTCATGCATCTTCATAACCCTAGAATTAGTGGATAAACACTTAAATCTTAATGATTAGGGTGCTAGACTTGAGACTTTTCCCGGCACACGGATGAAACCCTTTTTGCTTGAATTCTAAGGTGAGTTTAAGTGTTCCCTTTTTACTACTGTTTTGGGATGAAGCATGCTCTGTTTAACGAACTATTTTTTTGCTATATTATGATGCTATATGTTGTCGTTATGTTGAGACCTGCTGATACTTGTATTACAATCATTAATTTTTGTGTGAACGGCTTGTTTATATGGGTAGATCTACTTGGGGAATCCCCCACACACAGTGCCTCCTGTGATGAACGGGAAGGGTACCACACTAAGATCATGCGGGTTCGTATGTGACATGTAACAGGTTTTATAAGATACTATGGTGGACCATCCGGCAGGTACGGTCCACTGGTTTGAGGCTCAGTTCTCCCCACGGGGATTTGACCGGTAACTTAATTTTTGAAGAGGCTAGCCGGGGCTGAGTGCAGGGTTGATTGTGATCCCCACAACAATGAGAATATGACTTTTATAATAAAGTGTGGATTCTAATGAATCCTTTTGTTTTTAAACTTTAAGCACTTGAATTCAACAACTTTATAGCTGACACAAATTCTTTTGAACATGTTTTAGGTAATCCATAAGTGGAGTCTAGCTGTGTAGAAGACTTTGACCTAGCACCGTGACCATGGCATTGGCTTGTCCTTGTTTTGAAACATTTGAACAATTTATATTTATTGATGTTGGAAACAATTTGTATTGATGTTGTACGTACTCTTCTCATTTGGGGGCTAATCCTATTTCTAGCCCAGGTTTATTTTTAAAACTCTAATGCCATATGATGTTCTCTCTTTTTGTGCTCTTATGATGGTTTGTTTCCGCTGCCATAAGTATTGCTAGTTTGTGACGTACCACCCTACCTGGGCCCGGGGTGTGACAAAACTATTACCTATTGGTCGATAATAATCCATACTATCAATTTAACTGGTAACACTCCCAACTTTCACATTTATTACCAACAACAGTCTAAATGACATAATTTTTAACTTTTTTACGTTTGATTTGGAATCGATTCGGTTCGCAACAATAGTTATGAACGAAATGAAGAAACATACAAGCTAAATTCAATCTAAAATAGTTACAATTCGAGCGTAAAAATTTGAAAATTATGTCACTTGGACTGTTGTTGGTTATAAAAGTGAAAGTTAGGAGTGCTACCGATCAAATTAATAGTATTGATTATTAGCGGTCAATAGCTAATAGTTGGATTATTACAATCCAATTTGCCTAAAAATTATGGAATGATAGTGAATTTAGCGTAGGCATTTAATAATTGAGACATTTTGCATAGCAAACTATTGATTCTCCTTAGTTCTTGAACTATATCCTTATCGTTAGGAGAGATGAACTATATCATCATTGGGTTAATTTTGTTTGGGAGAAATAATGGGTTGTAGGGGTTGTTTGCTTGAAAGTGTTCTGTCATGTAGGTTAACTCATAGTTAAGTACTTATTTGTTGATCGAGTCTTTTTCATTTGTTCGAGTCTTTAGTGTTGCTATGATTTATTTGATGACTGTGGTATTCTTGGCTTATTTATGTCCTCTTTGGTTTCTGAATAAAGAGTCGTGATTTTAGAAATATTTGACACCTGCTTGGTTCCATTAAATGATATCAAAGCGAAATCATTGCGCTATCATAAATAGGAAAGAGGAAAGGTAATGGGAAATGACAAACTTTTCAGATCCTCTTTGTGCCCAAGTTTGATGGGGACTATGATCATTGGAGTTTAGTGATGGAATCTCCTAGTATCAAAAGTGTATAGTTATGTGCAATGAGGAATATTACACCAAACCTAAGGAGAATAAGTTATGAAAGCACAACTAAAGAACTTAGATGACCTTAAGGTTCAAGATTTGAAAACTCAGTATTACATGTTCTAGTCGATTGATAAATGACATGAGAACTTGTGGAGAAGACATTCCTGATATTAAAGTTGTTGAAAAGATCATTTGAACCCTCTTCAAAAACTACAATTTTGTTGTGTGCTCTATTGAAGAATCCAAGGATCTCAGCTCCATGTTTGTGGTTGAACTACAAAGTTCAATTGCTAATTCATGAACAGAAGCTTACAAAATGTTCATGATGAATAAGTATTAAAAGTTAATCATCAGACAACAATGGGTCAAGGACATGGACGAGAAAAAAATAGTACTAGCAAGGATAGGGGATGTGGATGGGGTCATGCTTAGTTTGACAAAACAATGGTAAATTGTTATAAGTATCATCAATCTAGGCATTTTCAATATAAGTGCTCTAGTGGTGAGTATGCAGTCAGCTATACCAAATATGATCTGAATGAGGAGCTCTTGTTAACGGATTATGTTAACATTTACAAGTTAGAAAGGGAAGTGAGTTAGTTCCTTAACTTAGCATGTTCTAACCACATGACGAGTAAGAAAGACTAGTTTGTACGTCTTCATGAGACTTACACTCATATAGTTCTTTTAGGAAATGGCATTCGCCTTGTAGTTCAAGGCATGAGTGATAAAAGAGTTGATATGGAAGGGATTACTTTGGGGATAACCAATGTGTATTATGATCCAGAACCACTTGAAATTTGATAAGCTTAAGTGATGTGCAAGAAAAATGGGCAACTTTCTTTATTTAAGGAGGGTTTTGTAAGATATAACATCCATCTAAAAGGTTTATTATCACTTTAGATATGACTAGGATTTGAATTTTCATGGCAAAAAGAGTAATAAAGCCTCATCAAACTAAATGTTTATATGTTAGTAAGGATGTTACATGAAAGTAGCATAGGCGATTTACTCGCACAAATCAAGGTTTATGAATAACTGGCGTGCGAGTGAAAGACTTTAATTTCAAGTGTATTATGATCCAGAACAATACGAGACAAGCAGATGTCAATGGTTTGCAAAAGGTTGCAGGCAGAACCAAGGTTTATGAAAAGTGTCTAATGGGAAAACAACGAGTGCACATTCCTAAAAGAGTAAATGGCGTGCGAGTGAAAGACTTTAATTGATATAACTCCAATCGAGTGGGTTGAGTATTAGTTTACTGTTTGTTTTATTGATTGAGTGTTTATTATTTGTTTGAGTCTTTAAGGGTTGTTTGATTTATACGGTGCTGATGTATTCTTTGCTTGTTTACAGCCTTCTTTGATTAATAAAATAACATGAGTTTATGTACATTTGGTCCTTGCTTGGTTCCATCCATCGCCACGTTCAATGTGTTCTGAAAATAATAACATGAAATGTATAATAGATGATGCAACTTTATGAATTTCGATCATTTGTAAGGACTGAAGTAAGAGTATAAATTATGAAGACAACGTAAGAGAGAAAGAAAAACAAAAGAATATATAAGAGAAAGACGAAGTATAAGACTTTCTATAAAAAAATTGATGTAGTTATAATACAATATCTTACATGTAACAATTTATAATTCTTCTACACCAATCATATCAAATTTAGTCTTGGCCGAAGGGTGATTTGTGTTTTAGTGTTCCTTTGATACTTGAAGCCACCAACCAAAGAAGGTTGTTGGTTAAACGACATGAACAAGCAATAGTTGAAACAAATTCAATCAACAGGTCAAAGGGGTTAAAGCAGTGATCATATTATCAAACAGTAGAATAAATAAATAAACTTTTTTAAAAGGCAATTAACTAAATACATATCATGTGTACGAAAAGGGTGAGGCTTCGATCCACTGGTCTACTCAGCCACAAAAACATTAAACATATAATACCTACAATGAAGCTAGGGAGCAGGGGCTAGTCAATGTGCATTAGTCTCTACCGACGTACACAACTTTTAACACATAAACGTTCACGTTATTTATTTCATCTCTTATTTTCTTTTCCTTTTCTTTTTCTTTTACAAAAATAAAACTTCTTTCTAACCTACATCTCACAACCTTTAGTTACATGATTTAAATCTTAAATTTTAACCTTAATTCTTTACAACTCCAAAACTCTCTTTCCCTTAAATTTTAACCTTAATTCTTTACAACTCCAAAACTCTCTTTCCCTTAAATTTTAACCTTAATTCTTTACAACTCCAAAACTCTCTTTCCCTTAAATTTCAAGGCATGTAGGGCAGCCGCACTTGTACGCAATTTAAAAAAAGAAAGTATTTAAATGTATCACGCGCATCTACAAATGTCATGCGCATGTATGCGTTCTCATTTGCAAACTAAACATTTCAACCCTATTATAAAAACACTAATTCAATAACATACACTTCATAAAATTAATAAAAATAAAATCCAAATATATATTCATTTAATTTAATATACCAACAATTGTCTCCAATTCACTGACAGCATACACAAAATTTCAATATACAATATCAACTCAATATATAATACACTCCCATTCGTACATCTCTGTAGACCAATCACATTTACCATATTGCCCCACTTTTCTAATAAATTAACACCCATAGTCCCATACCAATTACCAAACTTGACAAAATATACAATATTTAACTTAAAAGTTTTCCCGAAAGTCAACGAGAAAATCATCGATATTAAAGTCGCCGAAGTCTTCCCCACAGTAACTCTCCGACACCATATATTCCGGCAAATCAAACGGCAAACTCATATCAACCCAACCAAAAGGCTCCACGTCGACGCCGTTAACACCATCAAACGCCGTTAACTCACCCTCACCCCGTAGCACCGACGTCGGAGACATACCGTCGTTATTAAACGGCCCGTCGCTACCACTACTACTGGTGGTCGCCGTTTGACTTTCGCCGGCGACGGTGACGGATCTCGTGACGGTGACACGTGGGAAGTTTGTGACAGCTGCCGCACCTTTGAATTTCACGGCGGCGTCGTCGTACACCGTCGCAGCCTCCTCCGGCGTATCGAACGTCCCCAGCCAAAGGCGCTTCCGGCGGTGGGGATCACGGATCTCCGCCGCCCACCGCCCCCACGGCCTCCGGCGAACGCCTCTGAACTTCTTCGCCGCCGATCGACCACCCCTTCCGCCGTGGCTCAACGACGGAGTGGTGAAATCGATCACCGAAACGTGCTTCTTCACTCTCTTAACCACTGGTTCTTGTTCTTCATCTTCAGAAGAATCAGTAGCGTAAGGATCCGTTACCGTGATCCGAACGACTCTTTTCTTGATCAAAGCCGCCGGAGCCTCACTATGAACGAATTTACTCGTGGTCACCACGTGCTCCGACAACTTCACCGCCGACCGTACGGACACCGTACGATCGACCTCCATATCAGATCTCTGGTGGAAACGATGGAATCAGATGTTGTTGGAACTTTGATATATCGATCTTCTTCTTATGGAGATCAAGAGTATGGAGAAGATGAATCGAAGGGATTTGATGGAACTCAGGTGGTGATTGAGTGTTTTTGGCGGGAATATTTCCCTCCAATTGGGAGAGAGATGAGATGAGATGACAGAGGGGGAAGAATGAAGAATGAAGTGAAATGAATATAAAGGAGAAAGAGAGAGAGGTGTGAACGAAGAAGGGGTACACAATACACTCCAGTAGAATCCAACCACACACTTCTCTTCTCTACAGTGATAATAAATTCAGTTTGGTCCCTACACTTATTGTTTTTAGGTTTTCAGTCCCACATAAACTTTATTCAACTAAACATTGTATTGGGATTGTGTATAAAAAATATATTGTAAAATCGCCATTGGTGCATTTGTGTGATAATGTCCTTGAAAGTTGCAGTTGACGCTTTTTAGTTGCTTAAAGAATGGTCATTGGCGTGACTGTTTGTCATTAACTAAAGTGTCATCTATTTTATGCTTTATAAATATTTAAAAATTACTTTTGTATTGTTACGGTATCTCTTTATTGATTCAATTGTTCGAGTGGATTATATATTGGTGTTGTAACGTGTAACATATTGATGTGTCATAACACTAACGACATACTGTTAACAAAGTAGTGTACTTTTTAATTAAAGCTTGTAAGTCCAAATCAAGTAAAGTCCAAGTGTGATAATTTAAAAGTAAAGTAGAAGATGGCCGTTTGTATATTTAAACTATGACACTTGTTCTAAATAATAATGGTTTTTTCATGTTTTACTCTAACAACGACAGTTTATTGACTCTGAATTGAACTTTAATATAGTTTACTAGGAAAATAACCCATATATTATATAGGTTGTATAAATATTTTGTATTAAGTATATATATTATTAGAGAGAGATGCGGAAAAACAATATTAAGAATGCATATAAACATGACATGTGTTTCAAAACTTATATTTATAATTATATATCGAAAATAGAAGATAGGAGATTATTGTCATATATACTTTGCGGTTAACTTTAACAACTAAAATAAGTATTTTTAAACAACGTAATTTTAGTTGGTTAGCAATGCAAAAGGTGGAAGTTAGTGGTCAGACGAATCATTCGTTGAAGCAGAGCAGCAGCAGACCTCTGTTTTTAGAGTTTAGACATAAGTCATATGTGGTCGTGGAGGGCGAAGGGGGGGCAGGTGGTGTGGAAAAATCCAACGTTGTTTCCCTAACTCGGTCAAAAGCTAAGTTTGACCCGTGCTTTCAACCTTACAAATCTTATTGCCCAATGTACAACCAACAAAGACTATTCTTTGCTTCTAATTTCTCCTGTACTGAATCTAATAATTCATTTTTTTTTATCTAGATACTATATTATATTTTATTTGAACAACAATTCTCAACAAACACTTAATTTATATAATCTTACGAAAATTTTAACCTACTTCAGTTTTACTAGAAGTAAACATTATATCACTAGACTCATTAAGTTATGAGTAGATACTATAGTATATATAAGCAAATCAACTTATAAAAGGTGCATAAGATTATATGAATATTAAAATTTTACCTTTAATCATTTCTTTGAAGAAATACTCGCATCAAACCGGTTAATTCACCAAAACACATATAATTTCATTATTTTATCGTTAATAATTTTTCTTCATATATAATTTTAGTCATATCTTATATTATAATATCATTTTATAATTAATTTTTTTAATTTTATTTAATATTTATTTTATTTAACACGTGTAATATACGAGTTTACTAAAGGTAATTAAATATAAGATAGTAGTTAGTGACGGTGTTCCTATATCTTTGGTGTGGTGTTTCTATTAGGGAACACAAAATTACCAAGTCTCAAACACCCATGAATCAAACACCAATCCCATTATTTTTATGGTCTACCGTGGAGTGCTGTGAAGACAATTCGGGTGGTTTGACATCAAGGTTTGGTTTGTTTATTTATTTTTAGTTTTTCTTATTGATTAAAAATTTTTTGAACAATTCCAATGAGGGCAAAAAAAGACCGAACTGTAACACATGACTAGATTTAACTAAAGTTTTGATGGATATCTTCAGTAGAAGCTGATCTGAGCTATTACCAAAAGAAGTTTTCATTCTTTGAAAAAAATACATAAAAAGAAAAAATCATAAAAAAGACTAGCCGCGATAAGTAGTGGTGTACCTTAAAAATCATTTTCAATGCATTATAAAATATTTTTTATTTGAGTTTTAAAATTAGACATCTTTCTTTTATATTAAGTGTTGTTTTGACATTATAAAATATTTTTTTTATTAAGTGTTATTTTTCTTTTATATTAAGTGCTACTGTTTTTATAAGAATTTTGATAATGTGTTAATGTGCTATTATATATGTTGTATAAAAATATATGTTATTATAGGTGTAACACTAACTCAGACTATAGTAGCATATTGCTATAAAAATAGCATATCAGTTCAATTTTAAATAGTACTAATTTGACATTTAATAAGTATTTTTTTGACACCTAATAAGTGTTATTTTTATACTGTTTAATATTGTTATGGCATTATGCAATACTGTTAAATATTTTTAATATTATTCTTTCAAAAGTTTGTTTTTACTTCTAGAACACGATAATAACATAGTTTAATCATGATAATAGCACAATTGTAAACTTTTTTTAAAAAAATCTTAGAGAAAAAGTATAGCAATATCATATGCCTATTAGAAATTAAAAAAAAAAATGTTTAATTTTATGGTATGGATATCAAACAAAAGGATGAAATGCATAGCAAACCATAAATATAAAGAATGATTATGTAATAGTAAACATTAAGGACAAGCAGTAAATATTCTTATCCGTAAAGAAGGAAAAGTGTAATTTTATGTAATTCTCTTCATATATTCTAAAACCATAAATTTTTTTATTTATTATATATGTATAAAATTCTATTTAAATTAAGTAACCCTCCGACGTTACCCGTGATTATTTGATCTATCGATTATTGGGTTTTTTTTAATAATATATCTGAGAAAAGAAGGTAGGAGTATTGGCGTGAAGAAAGGGGATATATATGGAAGAAGACCGACCACACCAAACAAGCTTGTAATCATTAAAATAAGCGTTATGGTCATTGTGCGTCCTGCGTAGCCATATATTTATACCCTTTTTGTTTGCTTGTCAACCAAGGGATGGCAATTATCTTTATTTTACTTATAAATTGATTATGTAAATATTTTAAGAAGATTTTGATACAATCTACAAGATGTTTCTAGCTAAAGTGTTTTTCATGGTTATCATGCAAGGTTTGTTGGTGAGTCAGATCTTATAACACTTTATCTTGTCACCTTCTAAGAGAAGCAACTTACGTATATAAAAACAAGTTAAATTACCATTTTTGTCCCTGAGGTTTGATGAAACTCACGTGTTCAGTCTAATAGCTCATATATTACACTGACGGTCCAATAGTTTCAAGTTTTGTTTCAATTTCACCTAAGTCACTAACACCGGTATAATATTTCCGTTAAGTTAGTGTAAATTTACAATATCACCCTTATGATCAAATATAAAATAATAAAAAAAATCTTTATCAAATACTACCATCTTCATCATCTTCTCATCTTCATCATCTAAACCTAAACCAAATCCCATCCACCACCACCACCATTATCATTCATAACAAGTCCAGCACCACCCATCACCACCCACCACCATCACCATTATCATACCCAACAAGATCACCATCACCATGGTTCAAGACCCCCCAACCCATCTCTCTCTCTCTCTCTCTCTCTCTCTCTCTCTCTCTCTCTCTCTCTCTCTCTCTCTCTCTCTCTCTCTCTCTCTCTCTCTCTCTCTCTCTCTCGTCTAGAAATCAAGAACCATCGGCCGCCACCCCAACCCCTAGGCTACCTCCGACCACCATCACCACCTCCACCTCCAGGCCACTCCGACTGCCACCTCGTGTCGTCACTCCAACCTCCACCCCTTCTTTCTCTCTCTACCACCAGATCAGCATATCCCCCCCCCCCTTCCACCACTCTATTTGGCAATACAACCACTAGAGATGGTTGTGGTTGTGGTCACCCGAGGTGAGGTGGTCTAGGGGTGCCGGATTTGACGGTGGTTAGTGGGCTATAGGTGGTGACGGTGCACGATGGCGGTGGATGTAGTCATTGGAGGTGACGGTGGTCTAGGGGTGCACCTTTGTGTGTGTGTGAGAGAAAAGAGAGAAGATAGAGAGAAAAAGAGAAGAGAGAAATGGGTTGGGTGGGGATAGGGATGGATTTTTATTAAATTCAGGGGCAAAAATGTCTTTTTACATCATTTAACAGAATAAACACTAACGATGTTAACACCTTGAGTGAAATTGAAAAAAAAAACATTAAAACTATTGAACCATCAGTGTAATAAATGAACTATTGGACTGAACTCGTGATTTTCGTCAAACCTCAGGAACGAAAATAGTAATTTACTCATTAATTTATTTTAAAAACATAAAAGAAGTAAGTGGACAAAATCCAAAAAAATGGTGGGAGGGACAATATGGGCTGATTAAAGTTCTCTTTCCTCCTAAAAACTACCAAAAGCAGTATAAATAAGATAACTAAATATATAACTCCAACCTGTACATATATACGATAAGTCATAGTCACAAAAGATTTGATGTCCATAACTTTTAGTGTTAATAATGACCGAAAGCCCGAACATGTCTGGAAAATTCATAGTTGAAATACTTGGGAAGATTATTTGGGTATAAGAGCATCTATAAGATGATTAATTATGAATTTTTTATTGGTTTTAGGATATGTATGGTATTTATTGATACCAATTCAACTATTTGAGGCATACTGTATGTTCGTCTATAGGTATTTAAACTAAATATATTGTAAATGTCAAGATTTGAAGATCAAAAAATCAATATTCAAATTCATGCAAAATCTTGAGCCGCGAGAACATTGTGGGGTGAAAATATTGTCATGTGAAAACTTGGCAGTTGTAACCGCTCATGCAAAAACATTTTCATGTGAAAACTTTGTAGCTTTAACCGCTCATACGAAAACATTCACATGCGAAAAATTTTGTGCTTAGTATAATTGTGTTAAAGCTTTGCATAGTAACACTTGTCATTTTCGAATTCTTACAAGTTTATAATCAATAATTTGATATTGAAGAGAAACATTATTTACTTGATTGTGCATTGGATCATAACTTGTGTAATTGTATTAACCATTTCGATAATTATTCATTGTGTGTTTGATTATTAAGATCGATTAGTATTACAGCTATGGTACTCTTGATCAATTTGGTGACACTTTGGAGCTTGATTTAACGAGATTGATGCTTAATTTCGTTAGTTTGATGGAGATTGATTGAGTTTTGGTTAATCTAAAGGTGGTTTGTGAGATCACTCGAATCAAGTTTGAGTTTTAAGCCTTTTCAAGATTAAAATTTGTCAACTTGAATCAATTTAGAGACAAATAGGTGATTTATTGAATCTAATTAACTTTACCTAGACTTTTTTTAGCATTGTGGAATAACTTTTTTATTGAACAGTTCATTTTTGGGTCGAATCAGACAAGTAGTTGTCATTTGGGAAAACTTTAGAAATTCTCCCAATCATAACCGTTTTTTGCAAAAACTTGAAATTCGCAAAAACATTTCCAAGCAAAAAATTTCCACACAAAAACTTTTCAAAGAGGAAACATTTTTAAGAGAAATCATTTTTAACTGAAAACTTTTTCAAGAGAAAATTTTAAGAAAGAAAAAGCTGGTGAAATAGGTGGATTGGAAAAACCTAGACTACTCCTATTAGGCTTATGCTACCGTTTGGAGCCACTGGTCTTTGTCCGACACACAGGTTTCACCGATTAGACTCTTAGAGTGATTTAGTTGATACAAAGGTGCCGTTGAAGTGGGAATTTATTTAAATAAATTGTGTTAGGAGATTTATTAGACGGTTTGTTTAACCCTAATCTAGAAGAGGAAGTTTTTCAAAATACAAGAGTTTAAATTGAAGAGGGTGAAGACACGATATTAATAGAATTGAAGAAGAGATTATAGTAAGTCCACGTATGATTATGGAAAACATTTTTGAGAAGGATAAGTAAGTTGAAGTTTTAAATAAAATTCTAGTAAAGAAATAAACGAAATAGTCGCTGTTGAAACTAATTCGACACAGATTAATTAAGAACAAATTGTGGAAGAACAAGTGTTTAAAGTTTTCATAGTGAATGTAATCCCATACATCCTTGAATCCTTCACACCTCAATCAAAGGTATGTGAGGATCTTTGTTCTTCAATATGTGTAAAGAAAGTTTAACGTTATCAAGCTCATAATGAAACTCTAATTGTAGAAATTGAAAAACTACAACATATCAATAGATGCAGGACCGGTGAAGGGAGGTCACTTACAACACAACAACACAAAGAGGAGATTAACCAAACTTAATCAAATAGTAAACTGGATTAACCACAAGTATGATACTAAGAACACAAGTAATAAGTAACAGACAGAACAAGAGAACACAAGTGATTGGTTTTCAAGGATGCAGTATATTGTTTTCTCAAGTTCTATTACAAGTGTTACAAAAGCATGAAGGAAAAATAAAAGAACATGAAATACTTATACTACATCCTACAGCCGGCCATACTTTGAAAGCCAACTGGATACAATTGACTAGACAACTACAAAATCAATTGTAGAGTCAAAAGGCATATCTGCCTTTTAACTTGTGACTATAACATGCCATAGCTCACATTCTAATATATTACAAAAAGGATAAAAGTACATAAAGTAGAAAGCATGGACTCAAGACCTCAATGTACAGTTACCAAAAGCATGGACCTTTCACCAACTCATGTAAGTTGGTGACTTTACAGAGTTGCAGCGGAAAGATGGTCCAGTTTTATGGTAAAGTACATCAGATAAAGGCATATCTCTAAAAGTCTTCGGAAGAAATCTGTCTTCACTCTTTGGCTTTGGAAGACTTTGTCTTTGAAGCTTCGGAAGACTTCACTTTTGGCTTCGGAAGATATTGGTCTTGGCTTCGGAAGATTTTACACTAAGAATATTTCTAGTGCATGGTGTAAAACTTCCGAAGCATTTCTACTTCAGTTCTTTAGTGCATGCTTGCAGAGAGAATTTGGATGTTTTGGCTGCATCAGACTTATAGGAATCCTTACAAACTCCCCCTAGGCTGATGGTACTAAAACATTTAGAAAATCTTCAGATGTTTGTAGTCTTCAGCACAATGATGACCATACCCTTCTTCATTAGATGGTCAGGATCATTCAAACTCTCATAATATCTTCTCATCTCAAAGAGATCATGCAGAGGTAAGTTGATTATGTCTTGCCATGTATAGACATTCTCAACACCTTGATCTCTGATCACATGCCATCTCTCTGGATTAGTAGTGAAGGTCCAGGATAAGATGGGTGTCTCAGTTGCAAGAGGAGCCACTTGAATTTGAGTTGATTGTGCTGCCTCTTCATGCACTTCCTCAGGTTGATCTGACTCAGCCTGAGGTGTAGAGGTGGATGATTCAGGCTTCTTCTTATTAGACTTTGGTTTAGAAGCCATCCTCTTCTTCCTCTTAGAAGAATGATCTGTAGCACCTTGTTGATCATCCTTGTCTTTCTCAATTGGGTGTTCCTCCCTTATAGGTTCAGAAGGAGAGGGAGTTTGACCCTGCTGTGGATCAGAAGATGAAGCTTGCTGAGGCTCAGCAGGAGGTCCAGGTTGTGACATATCTCAGGTTGTTCAACCTTAACCTCCACTTCAGGTGGGATTTAACTTGGAGGAGAGTATAAGTCAATCAACTCTCCACTCTTGATCTTCGCTTATTACTCTATCCCATGCTCATCCATTATGGATAGAGACATACGACCAAGTCTCCTTCCGAAGAATCCATACAGCTTCAAGAAGCTCATCATTCTTTGTCTGTCAGCAGATTTTTTCATACTCTTTTGGATGATAGCTCTTGACTTTGCAGCATCTTCCCTTATTTTTCTCTTTGTTGCCTTTTGTTCTTTGAGCACTTGAAGTTCAAGCTGTTTGAGATACTCAAACTTAATGTACTCAAAGGACAAGTGAAGAAGTGCAGATGCCTAGTAAAGACCTGTGGCACTCAGGTTGTTGATCATGTTATTCCTATTTGTTTCCTTGTCTACATGAGGTTCTTGTGTAGCAACCACATCCTCTTGTACAGGACTTTCCTGAACTGGGGAGAGAGTTGGAGCATGCTTGTATAATCTTTTCTGTATCTTCTCTTATTTGAATTGGAGAAGTAATCTTGCATCCTCTTTTTCCTTCATCTCTCTTGATACTTCCATGTCAGCCAGTTCATTTAATTGCTCTAAGGGGAGAGATATAATCTCATCTATGTCATAGTTCTTGGTCTGCAGGTAAGTAATCCTGACCGCCCTCAACTCATCTTCTTGAGTGTTTGGCCTGGGGGCAGCCCTGATTGCAGCTTGCATAAAT
Source organism: Flaveria ramosissima (assembly GCA_025215565.1). NCBI lineage: Eukaryota > Viridiplantae > Streptophyta > Magnoliopsida > Asterales > Asteraceae > Flaveria > Flaveria ramosissima. Next base: position 71,723,736 of record CM046036.1, read on the forward strand.
CCTGAAGACTCAGAGGAACTTTCTCCCCTTAGCTTCCTCTTCCTCTCTCTCTCTCTCTTCCTCCTCAATCTCCTCAGGAGTCAAGATCCTTTTCCCTTTGTCACCCACAGACCTTTGTGACTCAGGGTGGATAGAGGTTTGGCCTTTATTGCTTGGTGTAGCATCCAAGCTTTGGCCTGAGAGAGGTTGTGAGACACCTTCACCAACAGGTGTTTCACCGAGGGAATGAGTTTCTGAATCAGTTGTTGGTGTGACAGGGCTCTCAGGCTCTATCACTGGGCCTTCAGCCAAGGTTTTCCCTTTGAATCTAAACTCAGGGTCTGCCTCAGCATCCAGTTGACCAATAACATTACCTGATTGCCTTTGTCTCCTTCTAAGGCTGAACTCTTTAGTAATTCTATCTTGAATCCTGAGTGCTAACCTGTCAGCTTGTCTTGATTTGCTTGGGTTGATAAGTGGCATGTTGATCAGGTCAAGACCTTCATAGTAGTCCAAAGTCTGAAAATTGAACACTTCTTGCTGCCCTTGAACTCTGTGAAGAATGAGGGCTCTTCTATCAGCATCATACCTCCACCCAATAATATAGTTTGAAGTTCCTTGAGGTGGAGATGACACAGCCCTTGGAATGCCTTCCTCAAAGAGACTCCTAATGACAGAGTCAATTATATCCACATTAATGTAAACTTGAGGAAGTTGCTGAGTATGCACAGTTGCAAGTGATGATGGTGAATCCTCAATGTCTATACTCCTTGAAGAACTCCCAGGTTTTGTGACTGTAATGACTTTCTCCCCTTTTTTGGTAGCATCACCCTCTTACATAGGTGAGCTAGAGGTTAGGTCAACCACATTCACAGGTTCTTGTGTTCCTGGTTGAGCTCTTCTTAAAGGTCTCCTAGCTAGTTTTTCCCTAAGATGTGATATCTCAAGTTGCTGATCATTGACCCTATTTTGGAGGGTAGTCACCTGAGATTCAAGGTGACTAACCTTAGAGACTAAATAGGAGCATGTTTTTGACAGTTTTTGCACATTTAGTCTCAGATTCCCCTCATCTTCATTAGAAGAATCATTGGGGGATGAGATGATTAGACCAAAGTCCTTTCTCTCACCACCAGCTTCAGGTTCTTGGCTGCTGGATTTCCTCTGCACATTGACATCCTCAGTTGAGGTGTCAATGGGCTGAGTTTCCATGGTTGAGGTCTTAATGATGTAATCACTTGCAGAAGTGAGAGCCTCTTCCATATGGATATCCTGAACAGGTTCAGAAGTATCCACCTCAGTTATGGGTGACTGATGTGGGCTAGATAAAGGAGACTTAGGAGTACTCACTCTCTTTGAGTAGGGGAAGAGTAGAGAGACTCATGGTACTCACGGAAACCTAAGTCTTCATTAGTATAGAATGAGAGGTTGGGAATGGGTTGATTTAAGTCTAAAGGCTGGGGATGGTAACTATCTCCTGAAGGTTGTTCACTTGAGTGTTGAGACTCAGAGTGAAGGCTTAAGGCAGTTGGGCTTGTATGCGCATCAGGGAGCATGAGGAACCTCAACCCTGATTGTTGAAGAGATAGGAGTGTTTTGCTCCTCAGGGGAAGTGGGAGCTCTAGTGTCTACTTCCTCCTGTATGGGTGATTATATGGGGGCCTGCACAGACTCAATAGCTTGAGCAGGGGTTCATTTGGATTTTCTTTTGTAGATGAGGGTGACTTGGTGCCTTTTTGGTGGTTGAGAGGTAGAAGGTGTGGGTTCAACACTAGCTTGTGTTGCTAGGTTGTCATCTTGAGAAATGAGCTCTAATATTTTTGGGACTAGGGTTGTTTCTACCCCTGAGAAGCCTACAGTTGGCTTCTTTATAATTTTAAAGATGCCGGGCTTCATGTGACATCTCTAAATTTTGTTAACTTAGAAGTTAACTTTGTTAAACCTTAAAAGAACCTTTTATGTCAATTTTGAAATTTTGAGGACTTATTATGCTTAATAATTAGTTTGGGATTAACAAATTAAGATAATAATAATGACATTATAAGTGTTATAATGTTTATTTATTATTATAAAATTTAAGGTGTTAATAACCTTAAATAAAATAATAACTATTATTATTATTATAATAATAACACTAATAATAATAATATTAATGATAATAATATTAATAACAATAAGAATCATATTAAAAGTAATCTTGTAAAAAAAATAATAATAATATAAACAATATAGGGTTATTATTTTAAAACTTGTATTTAACTAGCTTAGCATAAAATAATAACATTTTAAAACTTCAGGGTCTAATGTGTAAATTAGTTAAAACTAAAAACAAAACTTTAAATTCTTGTTGTTAATTTTAAAAACTACAGGGACTATATTTGTAAAGTTCATAAATCTCATTGTTCCCCCCTTTTGACCCCGGCTTTCCGGCGGCCGGCCGGCATAACTCCGGCGCGGCGCCGGCGGGTCCAAACCCATCGAAAACAACTTGGAATTCAATACAAATCGATGCCATTCATTTCGGGAAACCGTTTCAAACCTTTAGTGATGAATTAATTCGACAATTCAAGCTGTGATTAGTGCAAATCAATTCGAATAACCGAAGCTTTAAACCACATATCCGTTCAGGTATTAACACACAATAATAATCCAATTAATCACACCTACACGATCGTTTAACTGTACCTAAACTTCTACACATCGTAATTTTACCTGAAAAACACAGAATCATCATCATCAATCAACATCTTTCTTTCGGACCTGCAATATGGTCGACAGTGGCCTTCGAAACATTTTAACCTAAAATTAACAGAGGGCTTTCCACCCTTGAATTCATTAGAAACTACCTGTGCAACGAATTGGCTTGTAATCGTCGTTTGATCAACAATCAAGTTCCATATTGGTCGCGGGTGTTCTTCGAGTCATGCTATCGGAATCAAACAACCATCGGGTAAATTAAACACACCTTTTTAATCGATTTCATTTGCTGATCAAAAGCCCTAAGTTGGATTTCGATTACAACTACGAATTCGTGTTCAAATTGGATCAAATCAAGTTAGGGTTTATGTGAAATTGGGGGAATGTTTCAGTTAATGTTTTTTTAAACATTTCAATCGAGTTTTAGACAGAATTGGGCGCTGGCCCAGCCGGTTTAAACACTTAGCACATGTGCATGGGGCACGGGTTCGATCCCTGCCCCCAACATTTATTTTTTTAAAATTTATTTTGTTACCATTTTCGAAAAATAAGAAATTGTTATAATGATTTGAGTTAATATAAATTATTCTTGTTAATTGAATTTATTCCAGAAATCATCAATCTAATTTTTGAAATTTTTAAATAATATAATATATTAATTCTAGTTAAAAACAAATAGTTTAATATTATAAAAAAAATTATAACAAAGATTATATAAAGGTTTGTCCTTTATTACTTTATGATAGTTACCTTTAAATCAAATAAGTTATGTTATTTTGATAGGTCATTAGTTAATTAATTATTAAATTAAGTTTTAAAGTTTTTTTTAAAGCTTACGATATTAAATTTAATTATTTTTTTTAATCATTTATGTGTTATAAATATGTTATAGCTCAAACTTAGATTAGCTCAAAATACTTTAAATCTAAATGTTATGAATACTTTAAATAATTATTAATTATTATCTAATCATCTAACCATGTTATATCATACTAGTAAATCTATTCCTTAATTTTATTTAAACTCTTGAAACTAATATAATTTCTTCACTCTTATTTTAAGGTTTTGGATATTATTATACGTTTATAAAAATCATTTAAGGTTTAAAACCTCATGAAATGATTTAAATAATTTTAAGTTATTTTACAAGTCATTTAAATAAGTATTCAATTACCTACATCAAATTTTACATAATCAATTATTAAGTTAATTATTTCTTTTACACATTATACTAATCTTTATTAAATCAATAAATAAGTTTATTGAATTATTCATTTCTCAATTGGTTTGTTCCATCCTCATTGAATCAAATCAATTGCATTACTTTATTTTATTTATTTATTTACTTAAACCCAAAACTCCAAAGGAAACCCTAAATCATATTTAGTCATTAATCTCATCTTTATTCTGACCTTTAAGCACCAAAACTTAGGTTGAATCGTGAAGAAATCGTTGGAATCATTTCATCTTCCTATTGTTATCTTAAGTGCAACATATAGCACGTGAGTTTTTCATGTGAGTATTTCCATACCCCTTTTGCTTATTTTCACACTTTGGGGTGAAACATGTTAACTTATTATCATTGCATTTGTAAACTTATTTGAGACTTGTAAATCTATGGCAATTCATCTTGTAAAGTTGTGGTTAGTTGAACTTTTGTGGTTACCATGTTATGGCGTTATATGTACAATCATTAACTATTGCTAGCCCAGCGAAGTCATAGATCTATGGGTAAGACAAGCCTGCTTGGTTGATCCAAGTACATTTAACTGATCGTATATACTTTTAACGTTTGAGACTTGTAAAACTTTTGTCGAGGTTTGATTGTTGCATTGTTCATAACATCCCTAATCACTTTATTCACTAACTTATGACTTGAATTGCCATCTTTTATATACTTATGTATTGAAACTATGAATGCTCACCAACATTTTTATGTTGACCTTTTATTTTTAACATGTTTCAGGAATACCTCACGTGTGTGATCTACTCCTTTGAAGCTTGCACATCTAGGAATGGACCTAGATAAATAAACTAAAATAAGAATGACTTGTTTCATTTTATGGTATGCTTTTATTCTTTTTGAGACTTATGTTTGTAATGTGACAATTGAAACTTATGATAATAAATAATTTGAGTTATTAATAGCGTTATGTGGCTGTGAACGATCTTAACTCTCACTCCTCGACGTTTCCGCCGTCAAGGTTGGGGTGTGACACTTCATCTGTCCCATTTAAGAATATTATCTATTTCCCTCAACTGTGAGCCCAGTTCACAGTTGAGAATGTGTTGAACATATCTAGAAAACATATAATACTCTAAGGAGTCCAAGTTAGCAAGCAAGTTTGTATAAACAAATTGAGAGTACCTGAACTTGACCCCTTGAACCATTTCATGTACTATCAAGGAGAGATCCTCAGGAATCTGGTCCCACCCTCCATGCTTGTTTGACAAGCTGTGGATAACCACATGAAGCAAGTATTTCCACTGGGATGAGACCTTCCCTTTCCTAAAGGTCTTTACAGAGAAATCTCCCTCATAGCCCATCTGCTCAAAGGAATGATTTACAGCTTCCTTTGGGAAGGACAACTCACCTTCTTCACCATCCAGCAGCAAATGGGTGTTTATGATGGCCGGAGTGATGAAGATTGTCCTCCCTTATACTATGCCAGACAGTGCCTTCTCCCAAACATAATGACCTCTTGGCAAGTTTTCTAAAATTCAAGCAGATGATCCTCATAGAGAGTAGGATTAATGGTTAGGGAGGTGGAGTAATTTGATAGAGCTAAGAAACGGCAAATCTCTGAGAAACTTTCATCTTTCTCAGAGCTTAACAAAGCAACTTGATTATGTTGCCTGTGAAGTTGCATGGAGAAATCTGGGTTGTTTCTGATGTTTAGGTTGGCCATTTTAGAAGCTTAAGGATGAAGAAAGATGAAGAACAAAAGGCGGTTTGGGAGAATTTAGGTTTAAGGAAAAGTGTAATTGAGGAAGATAGTGAAAGAGGGGGAACCGTTGGGCATTTATGTGAAAAGGATTTGAGACAAAGTTAATGAAAGAGGATAAACTTTGAAATCCGGATGTCGGTCCCACCTCTGAAAGAAAGTTTACTTTTGCCCGAAAAGTAGGTTTCTTGGAAGTCGAGACATCTTCCGAAGGTTATTTGCTTCGGAAGTTCTGAAGAAAAAGCTTCCGAAAACAAATTGGCTTCGGAAGAGATTTCAAAGGTTTTTGAATATTTTGCTTCGGAAGATAATTTTACACTTAGAGAATTTTATTCTAAGAAGAATAAATACTTCCGAAGGTAAATTGCTTTCGGAAGAAACTTGTTCTTTGAAAACATACAAAGTACTTAAGTTGAATTTAAGCTTCGGAAGATATTTCAGAAATTTCTTCCGAAGGTAAAATTAATGAAGCAATTATTTGTTTACTAAGACATAAACTACTTCCGAAGGTAATTTTGAATCTTCCAAAAAGATCAAGATTTTCAAAAATCTAAGAAAAGATTTTTCTTTCAAAGAGAAACAAAGGGCTTATGAAGGTGATATAATAGACAACTTAGGACAAACAGGTTTTAGAAATAAATATGATTAAGTTTTGAGAAAAGCTATTCAAAGTTAATCATCCCAATAGCTGATACAAGATATTTAAATCTCTGCTCATCAAAAGCTTTGGTGAACAGATCAGCATATTGTTCATTTGTGTTAACTTTGACTAGTTTGATTAATCCCTTTTCATTGTTATCTCTAATCAAATGATACCTAATATTGATATGCTTTGTCCTTGAGTGCTGCACAGGATTCTCTATGATGGAGATAACACTATTGTTGTCTATGTAGATGGGAGTCTCTTTAAAGTTAAATCCATAGTCCAGCATCTGATTTTGAATCCAAAGCACTTGAGCACAGCAACTTGCAGCAACAATGTATTCAGCCTTAGCAGTTGATGCAGACACATAGGATTGTTTCTTGCATTGCCATGAGACAACCCTTCCACCAAGGAACTGACATCCCCCATATGTAGACTTTGTAGTCATGTTGCAACCACCATAATCACTATCTGTATAAGCACACAGATTGAAGTCAGGATTCTTTGGATACCATAAACCAAGTGTTGAAGCACCTTTGAGGTATCTTAGAATCCTCTTGACAGTGATGAGGTGAGACATCTTAGGGTTGGCTTGATATCTTGCATAAATACATGTAGCAAACATGATATTAGGCCTACTAGCAGTAAGATACATAAGAGACCCATTCATAGCCCTGTATAAGTGTTCATCTACACACTCCCCCTCAAGATCAGGTCCAAGGGAGTGGTTTCTGGCTATGGGTGTCTTAGCAATCTTACAATCAGTCATATTGGACCTCATGAGTATGTCCTGAACATACTTTGACTGACTTATGAAGATACCATCTTCAACTTGCTTCACTTGAATTCCCAGAAAGAAATTGAGTTCTCCCATTGCACTCATTTCAAATATGTCTTTCATCAGCTTCTCAAAGTCTTTGCAGAGCTTTGGATTAGTTGAACCAAAGATAATGTCATCCACATACACTTGAAGTAGCAATATGTCATTTCCCTATCCTTTGATGAAGAGAGTTCCATCTATAGTACCTCTCCTGTATCCATGTTTGCAAAGATACTCAGACAATGTCTCATACCACTTCCTGGGTGCCTAATACAGCCCATAAAGAGCTTTGTCAAGCTTGCAGACATAATCAGGATGATCAGGGTCTACAAAACTAGGTGGCTGTTTGACATACACCTCTTCATCAATCACTCCATACAGAAAAGCACACTTCACATCAAGCTGAAAGACCTTGAAGTTCTAGGATGCAGCAAATGCTAGGAATATCCTAACAACTTCTAGTCTTGCTACTGGATCAAAGACATCAATGTAGTCAATCCCTTATTCTTGTGCGTATCCTTGAACAACTAGTCTAGCCTTGTTCTTAATGATAAGGCCTCTATCATCCTTCTTATTCCTAAACACCCATTTGGTTCCAATGGTAGTCTTCCCATGAGGAAGAGGACAAAGGTTCCAAACTTTTTGCCTTTTGAATTGAAGCAACTCCTGTTGCATAGCTTCAACCCAACTTCCATCCATTAGAGCCTCATCAACTTTCTTTGGCTCTATCTGGGATAAGAAACAAGAGTGAAGACAAACATTTGCTTCATGGGTTTGTCCTCTTGTTCTTACCCCTGTGACAACATCTCCAATGATGTTCGTGGTGGGGTGAGACTTGTGGACCTAAGCTGAGGGATCACAGCAAGTTGCTGAGAAAGATCTAAATTAGAGAAATTTAGATCTGGCATAGATGTTTCTCCCACCACATAAGCACACTTATCAAGAGAAACTTGATCCAAGTAGTGTGTGACATCATTTATGTTATCATGTATGGTGTGGTTATTAGCATCAAGAAATTCTTGATCACTGTCACCACCACTATTGTTGTCTTCCACAATTGAGGTATCCTTATCTGGTTGTGGAGCCTCTGAGCTGGAATTTGAAGGCACCCCAGATGTATCAGCTGAGTTTGTCATTGTAGTACTGATAGAAACCTCATTTGCAGAAGTAGTTCTAAGTGAAGCTGAAGATGTATGAGTTGAAGGTCTTCTTAGCTCAAATATTGGATTAGGATAACCTGTATTAAAATTTTCTGCATATCCTGAAACATTCTCATAAGATTTGTTAAAATAGTTGGTAAGTAAATCAAGATCAAATAGCCAATCAGGACCAGAACCAGCCACACAGGGTGTGTGTTCATTGAAAGTCACATTGGCTGACTCCTCAACAATTCTAGTTTTGAGATTGTATACTCTATAAGCCTTAGCCTGAGAGGAGTATCCAATGAAATGTCCATCATTTGATTTCTCAGCAAATTTGGCAATTTGATCTTTGGTATTCAAGATGGTGCAAGGACATCCAAATGACCTGAGAAAGCCAATGAAAGGTTTTCTCTTGTGCCAAAGTTCATAAGGAGTCTTACCATGTGTCTTAACCACTAAAACTCTATTTTGCACATAACAAACAGTGTTTACTGCCTCTGCTCAGAAGGTGATGTGCAATTTAGAGTCAGACAACATAGTTCTTGCAGCTTCAATTAGTGTCCTGTTTCTCCTCTCAGCAACACCATTTTGCTGAGCAGTCCTGGGAGCACTATATTGTCTTGTAATACATTTTTCATCACAAAATGTATCAAGGGTTTGATTCTTGAATTCAGTCCCTTGATCACATCTTATGATTTTAACCTTGTGATCACATTGATTCACAATCTTTAAGATGAAATTCTTCAGAATCTCAGGGGTCTCATCCTTAGTTCTAAGAAAGAAAACCCAAGTGAATCTTGTAAAATCATCTGTGATCACCAAACAGTAAGAGGTCCTTCCTAGACTCATTACACTGGTGAGGCCAAAGAGATCCATATGTAATAAGTGTAGGGGAGTAGTGATAGAGTTATTTTCCTTAGGCTTGTGAGATACCTTATGCTGCTTCCCTTTTAGGCATGCAACACAATGATCATCACTTGTAAACTCTTTCTTTGGCATTCCAGTTACCAAATCAAATTTAATTAATTTATTCATGTTTTTAAAGTTTACATGGCATATTCTTTATGCTATAGGAAAGACTCATCACTATTGGCTTTAGACAGAAAGCATGAAACTTCTCCAGAGGGAGATGTTTCTTGCAAGTCCATCTTGTACATGTTCCCTTTTCTGGGGGCTCTAAGCAGGATGTGCTCATGAGGAATGACCACTCCAGGCTTGAGAACAATGCACTCATGCTCAGTAAAGAGTATGTTATGACTCTGATCATAAAATTGGGATACACTCAGAAGATTGTACCCAAGCTCCTTGACAAAGTTTACCTTTTCAATGCTGAGCATACCATTTGTGACCTTGCCCCTTCTAAAAATGTAACCACCTTCATCTCCTCCAAAAGCAAGTGGTCCTCCATCAGTCCTTTCAAAGTTCTGGAGTAGTGACCTATTGCCTGTCATGTGCCTGGAACAGCCACTGTCAATGATCCAGACATTATTGTTTGTCTTGAGCTGTTCCTGCACAAAGAAAATGATTAGTTACATTTGGAAACCCAAGCCTTATTCATCTTGGGCTCACTAAGTATAACAGAAGGTAATGCAACAGTAATAGATCCTATGGTTGTGCTAGGAGGATCTTGAGGTGTTGTTGATGGAGAATTTTCAGTCACTTGGTCTTTCTTAGACTTCCACACCACCTTTGGAGTCTTGGACTTGACCTTCAAAACTTCGGAAGCTTTTGGAACTTCGGAAGTTTTGATGACTGAACCTTCGGAAAATTCTGCAGTCACTGCAGCAGACTTCAGTGCTTCGGAAGAATTCCTTTCTTCTGAGACCAACTTCTCTTTTGAAGGTAATTTTCCATTTGCCTTCTTCTTAGATTTGGAGCTTCTGATGGAAACAAATTTTCCTTCCAAAGCTTGAATCTTCTTCGAACTCTTTGAAGTCTTTGTCATGGTCATATGGACAGTACTTTTAGGATTGTATGGACAATCCTTAGCAATGTGAGAGGTACTTTCACATATGACACACACCAGTTTCTTCTTCACAAGAGTCTTCTTTTGAGAACAAGACTGTCTTTGGTCGCATCCCTTCTCCACCTTTATCTTTGCAGATACTGAGACAGTCCTTTTAGGCTGGGAACTGTTCTTGGAGTTTGATGGTCCAGGCTGTGCAGCAGTGGTACACCGCAGATCAGTCTTCTTCTTGGTACTGAGATGATTTGAACAAGAACCAGAACTCTTAGCTGAAGAGTTTTGGTTGATGTCTTCAGTCTTTACTACTTCAAACCCTACAGAGATAAAAACTTGTTTCTAGTTAGAGTCAAAAGTAGCCTTGATCTCTTGAGCCTTCCTTGCTTTTCTTTTGCTCTTCCTGGTCAAGTTCTTTCTCATTGACTTGGTCATCACAGTAATCTTCTTCTCCTCAGAAGGATAGTAGCCCTTCTTAGAATCCTTCTCTTTGCTCTTCTCAGAGGAATTCTTCACTATCTCTTCTTCATCCTCTTCACTCATAGGATCTATGAGAGGAAGCTCATCTGCACAAGTTCCACACCTAGGAGATCTTACTGACAAGATTATGTGTGGAGGAGCTATCTCATTGGATCCCAGTCCCTGCCTATTTTGATAACACACCTTGTTGTGCAGGGATGAGGATATCATGTTCTTGAAGGTCTCTTCTTCAAGAACACTCTTTTCTGCCCTGGCTTTGCTGATCACAAGCTCAGCCTGGCACGCAGTAAGCTTGGTTATGAGATCTTTGATTTGAGTCCTAAAATCTGTATGCTCATGTTTTAGAACTGAAATGGTTTTCTCTAAGTCCTCTATCTTTAGTTTATAATCATTTTCAGACTTTCTAAAATCAGATTTAAAATGTTTAAGGACTCAAGATCAGATCTCATCTCCAAGTTATAGGACCTGTATCTATTAACTTTAGCAATGCATTCAGGAGTATAGAGATGTTCCAATACCTTGGCTTCATCATGATCTACCATTAGTGCTTGGTTTAGAGAAGCATCTTCCACCTGAAAGCTCCAGTCAAAGCCTCCTTCTTCAACAGCAACAGCAGCCTGCTGGTTTGGCTTCTCATTCTTGGATGCTTTGTCAGTGTAGTTAGGTCTGGACTGTGTTTGGCCACCATTTGTTCTAGGTGCCTTACACTCTTTGGCAAAGTGGCCCATCAAGTTACACTTGTAACACTTGACTTTGCTTTTGTCCAGGACAAACTTTCCACTAGTTGCATTGCTTGGAAACTTCTTTCCAGTTCTCTTGTAGAACTTATTGGCTCTGTGAGTGAGAAGAGCCACCTACTGGTCTATTTCCATGTATTCCAGATCATCTGGATGGATATAGTCCAGGTCTTCAAGAGTGAAAAGAGAGTTGCTATAGCTTTCATCAGAAGACACAAAAGCTTGAGAAGAGCTTGTCTCTTGGAATGGGCTTCCTTGAGTGTAGTTCTCCCTGGGTGTCTCTGGGAAGGTGATGAAATGACCCTTTGGTGAGTTGTCAGGGTAGCATATGAGATGATGTTGAGGTTCTATGCTATCCCTTTCAGCCACGTGCAGGGCTGAACCCAATTGATTGTTGGAGTTGCTAGATGAATCTTGCATGTTCATCTCCATCTGGTAGCCACTGAGAATCCCATATAACTCTGTCAGAGTAAGAGTTTTGAGATTTCCAGTCGTCTTGATCACCACACAGTAGTATGTCCACTGCCTAGGAAGTGAGGACATGAACTTCCTTACAATGTCCCTGTTCTCAAGAGGAACTCCTCCATCCACAAGGGTATCCACTATCTCAACATACCTGACGTATTGCTGAGTCATGGTTTCACCTGTTTTGAAGGTGAAGTTTTCAAACTGTTGCTTCAGTAGATCCTTCTTGTTCTCCTTGGCTTCAGAAGAACCTTCATACATCAGTTTTAGTGCATCCCACAGCTGTTTAGCCGTTTTACACTTCTTGAAACCTCTATACATAGAGTTTGGAAAGGCAGTTTGAAGGGCTGTTATGGCTTTTCTATCGATCTCTACTCTCTTCCTATCTTCATCAGAGTAGTTAGCCACATCTTTGGGGATCATACCAGCACCAGTATAAGAAGGACTGCTAGGTATAAAGGTCCATTCTCAACAGACTCCCACATTCTTGAGTCTAGAGACCTGATGAAACCTTCCATTCTCAGGCACCAGGTGCAGGACCGGTGAAGGGTGGTCACTTACAACACAACAACACAAAGAGGAGATTAACCAAACTTAATCAAACAGTAAACTGGATTAACCACAAGAATGATACTAAGAACACAAGTAATAAGTAAGAGACAGAACAAGAGAACACAAGAGATTAGGTTTCAAGGATGCAGTATATTGCTTTCTCAAGTTCTATTACAAGTGTTACAAAGCATAAAGAAAAGATACTAGAATATGGAATACTTATACTACAACCTACAGCCGGCTATACTTTGAAAGCCAGCTGGATACAATTGACTAGACACAAACAAAATCAATTGTAGAGTTAAAAGGCATATCTGCCTTTTGACTTGTGACTATGACATGCCATATCTCACATCCTAATATATTACAAAAAGGATAAAAGTACATAAAGTAGAAAGCATGGACTCAAGGCCTCAATGTACAGTTACCAAAAGCATGGACCTTTATGTAAGTTGGTGACTTTACAGAGTTGCAGCGGAAAGATGGTCCAGCTTTATGGTAAAGTACATCGGATAAAGGCATATCTCTAAAAGTCTTCGGAAGAAATCTGTCTTCACTATTTGGCTTCGGAAGACTTTGTCTCTGAAGCTTCGGAAGACTTCACTTTTGGCTTCGGAAAATATTGGTCTTGGCTTTGGAAGATTTTACACTTAGAATATTTCTAGTGCATGGTGTAAAACTTTCGAAGCATTTCTACTTCAGTTCTTTAGTGCATTGCTTGCAGAGAGACTTTGGATGTTTTGGCTGCATCAGACTTATAGGAATCCTTACAAACTCCCCCTAGGCTAATGCTACCAAAACATTTAGAAGATCTTCAGATGTTTGTAGTCTTTAGCAGAATGATGACCATACCCTTCTTCATTAGATGGTCAGGATCATTCAAACTCTCATAGTATCTTCTTATCTCAAAGAGATCATGCAGAGGTAAGTTGATTATGTCTTGCCATGTATAGACATTCTCAACACCTTGATCTCTAATTACATGCCATCTTTCTGGATTAGTAGTAAAGGTCCAGGATAAGATGGGTGTCTCAGCTGCAAGAGGAGCCACTTGAATTGGAGTTGGTTGGGCTGCCTCTTCATGCACTTCCTCAGGTTGATCTGACTCAGCCTGCGGTCTAGAGGTAGATGATTCAGACTTCTTCTTCTTCTTAGACTTTGGTTTAGAAGCCATCCTCTTCTTCCTCTTAGAGGACTTGAACTGAAAAGACTGGTCTACAGCACCTTGTTGCTCATCCTTGTCTTTCTTAGTTGGGTGTTCCTCCCTCACAGGTTCAGAAGGAGAGGGAGTTTGACCCTGCTGTGGATCAGAAGATGAAGCTTGCTGAGGCTCAGCAGGAGGTCCGGGTTGTGTTGTCTCAGGTTGTTCAACCTCAACCTCCACTTCAGGTGGGATTTGACTTGGAGGAGAGTGTAAGTCAATCAGCTCTCCACTCTTGATCTTCTACTTGATTACCCTGATATGCTCATCCATTGTGGATAGAGACATAGGGCCAAGTCTCCTTCCGGAGAATCCATACAGCTTCAAGAAGCTCATCATTCTTTGTCTGTCAGCAGACTTCTTCATACTCTTTTGGATGATGGCTCTTGACTTTGCAGACTCTTCCCTCATCTTTCTCTTTGTAGCTTTTTGTTCTTTGAGCACTTGAAGTTCAAGCTGTTTGAGATACTCAAACTCAATGAACTCAAAGGACAAGGGAAGAAGTGCAGATGCCTGGTAGAGACCTGTGGCACTCAGGTAGTTGATCATGTTTTGTCTGTCTGTTTCTTTGTCTACCTGAGGTTCTTGTGTAGAAGCCATAGTCTCTTGCACAGGGCTTTTTTGAACTGGGGAGAGAGTAGGAGCATGCTTGTATAGTCTTTTCTGTCTCTTCTCCTCTTTGAATTGGAGAAGTACCCTTGCATCCTCTTTTTCTTTCATCTCTCTTGACACTTCCATGTCAGCCAGTTCATTTAGTTCCTCTAAGGGGAGAGATATAATCTCATCTATGTCATAGTTCCTGGTCTGCAGGTAAGTAATCCTGACTGCCCTCAACTCATCAACTTGAGTATTTGGTCTGGGGGCAGCTCTGATTGCAGCTTGCATAAAACTTGAAGACCCAGAGGAACTTTCTCCCCTTAGCTTCCTCTTCCTCTCTCTCTCCTCCTCCTCAATTTTCTCAGGAGTCAAAATCATTTTTCCTTTGTCACCCACAGACCTTTATGACTCAGGGTGGATAGAGGTTTGGCCTTCATTGCTTGGTGTAGCATCCATGCTTTGGCCAGAGAGAGGTTGTGAGACACCTTCACCAGCAGGTTTTTCACTGAGGGAATGAATTTCTGAAGCAGTTGTTGGTGTGACAGGGTTCTCAGGCTCTATCACTAGGCCTTCAGCCAAGGTTTTCCCTTTGAAGCTAATCTCAGGGTCTGCCTCAGCATCTAGTTGACCAATGACATTACCTGATTGCCTTTGTCTCCTTCTTAGGCTGAACTCTTCAGTAATTCTGTCTTGAATTCTGAGTGCCAACCTGTCAGCTTGTCTTGATTTGCTTGGATTGACAAGTGGCATGTTGACCAGATCAAGACCTTCATAGTAGTTCAAGGTTTAAAAATCAAATACTTCTTGTTACCCTTGAACTCTGTGAAGAATGAGGGCTCTTCTATCAGCATCATACCTCCACCCAATGATGTAGTTTGAAGTTCCTTGAGGTGGGAATGACATAGCCCTTGGTATACCTTCCTCAAAGAGACTCCTGATGATAGAGTCTATAGAGTCCACATTAATATGAACTTGAGGAAGTTGCTGAGTATGCACAATTGCAAGTGAGGATGGTGAGTCTTCAATGTTTATACTC
This sequence comes from Flaveria ramosissima, assembly GCA_025215565.1. Classification (NCBI taxonomy): domain Eukaryota; kingdom Viridiplantae; phylum Streptophyta; class Magnoliopsida; order Asterales; family Asteraceae; genus Flaveria; species Flaveria ramosissima. The sequence goes on from CM046036.1 coordinate 71,738,987, forward strand.
TCTGAAGAGCTCCCAAGTTCTATGTCTGTATTGACTTTCTCCCCCTTTTTGGTAGCATCACCCTCTTACATAGGTGAGCAAGAGGTTAGGTCAACCACATTCACAGGTTCTTGTGTTCCTAGTTGAACTCTTCTTATTCATCAGAAAAATCATTAGGGAATGAGATGATTGGACCAAAGTCCTCTCTCTCACCACCAGCTTCAGGTTCTTGGCTGCTGGATTTCCTCTGCTTATTGACATTCTCAGTTGAGATGTCAATGGGATGAGTTGCCATGGTTGAGGTCTTAATAATGTAATCACTTGCAAAAGTGAGAGCCTCTGCCATATGGATATCCTGAACAGGTTCAAAAGTATCCACCTCAGTTATAGGTGACTGATGTGGACTAGACTGAGGAGACTCAGGAGTACTCATCTCTCTTTGAGTAGGGGAAGAGAAGAGAGACTCATGGTACTCACTGAAAGCTAAGTCTTCAGCAGTATAGAATGAAAGGTTGGGAATGGGTTGATTTAGATCTAAAGGCTGGGGATGGTAACTGTCCCTTGTAGGTTGTTCACTTGAGTGTTGAGACTCAGAGTGAAGGCTTAAGGCAGTTGGGCTTGTGAGCTTATCAGGGTGAGCATGAGGAACCTCAGCTCTGATAGTAAAAGAGATGAGAGTGGTTTGTTCCTCAGGAGAAGTGGGAGCTCTAGTGTCCTCTTCCTCCTGTATAGGTGAGTATATGGGGACCTGCACAGACTCAATAGCTTGAGCAGGGGTTCGTTTGGATTTTCTTTGGTAGGTGAGGGTTACTTGAGGTCTTTTTAGTGGTAGAGAGGTAGAAGGTGTGGGTTCAACACTAGCTTGTGTTGCTAGGTTGTCACCTTGAGCAATGAGCTCTAACATTTTGGGGACAAGGGCTGTTTCTACCCCTGAAAAGCCTACAATTGACTTCTTTATGATTTTAAAGATACCGGGCTTCATCTGTCCCAATTTAAGAATATTATCTGTTTCCCTCAACTGTGAGCCCAGTTCACAGTTGAGAATGTGTTGAACATATCTAGGAAACATATAATACTCTAAGGAGTCCAAGTTAGCAAGCAAGTTTGTATAGACAAATTGAGAGTACCTGAACTTGACCCCTTGAACCATTCCATGCACTATGAAGGAGAGATCCTTAGGAATCTGGTCCCACCCTCCATGCTTGTTGGACAAGCTGTGGATAACCACATGGAGTAGGTATTTCCACGGGGATGAGACCTTCCCTTTCTTGAAGGTCTTTACAGAGAAATCTCCCTCATAGCCAATCTGCTCAAAGGAATGATTGACAGCTTCCTTTGGAAAGAAAAACTCACCTTCATCATCATCCAGCTGCAAATGAGTGTTGATGATGGCCGAGTGATGAAGATTGTCATCCCTTGCACTGTGGCAGACAGTGTCTTCTCCCCATCCATGATGACCTCTTGGCAGGTCTTCTAAAATTCAAGCAGATGATCCTCAAAGAGAGTAGGATCAATGGTTAGGGAGGTGAAGTAATTAGACAAAGCTAAGAAACGGCAAATCTCTGAGAAACTATCATCTTTCTCGGAGCTTAACAGAGCAACCTGATTGTGTTGCCTGTGAAGTTGCATGGAGAAATTTGGGTTGTTTCTGCGGTTAAGGTTGGCCATTTTAGAAGCTTAAGGATGAAGAAAGGTGAAAAGCAGAGGTGGTTTGGGAATTAGGTTTGAGGAATAGTAGAATTGAAGAAGATAGTGAGGGAGAGGGGAAATCATTGGGTATTTATGTGAAAAGGATTTGAACCAAAGTTAATGAAAGAGGATAAACTTTGAAATCCGAATGTCGGTCCCACCTCTGAAAAAGTAGTTTACTTTTGCTCAAAAAATAGTTTTCTTGGAATTCGAAAAGCTTCCGAAGGTAAATTATCTTCGGAAGTTTTTAATGAAAAAGCTTCCGAAGCTAAAATGACTTCGGAAGAATTTCCTGAGAATCTTGAAAATTTTGCTTCGGAAGAGAAATAAAATCTTGAATACTTTGTATATAAACCAACAAAGCTTCCGAGAGTTAATTTTGCTTCGGAAGGAAAAAGTCCTTGAAAACAAATAAGTGTCTGAGACAAGTATTTAAGCTTCGGAAGATAGATTGAAACCTCTTCCGAAGGTAAAATTTCTTAGACAGTTATTTATTTTAAAGACATGATTTGCTTCCGAAGGAAAAAACATATCTTCCGAAGGATCAGAAAATTTCAAGAATCTAAGAAAAGTCTTCAAAAAGGATTTTATATTCAAAGAAAACATGAGCTTATGAAAGTGATGAACTAGACAACTTAGGACACACATATTTTAAGAAATAATTAGAATTAGTTTTAAGAAAAGATCTACTCAAAGTTAATTATCCCAATAGCTGATATTAGATATTTAAATCTTTGTTCATCAAAAGCTTTTGTAAACAGATCAGCATATTGTTCATCTGTATGAACTTTGACTAGTTTAATTAATCCCTTTTCATAGTTATCTCTTATTAAATGATACCTGATATTGATGTGTTTGGTCCTTGAGTGCTGCGCAGGGTTCTCAGTGATAGAGATAGCACTATTGTTGTCTATGTGAATAGGAGTCTCCTTGAAATTAAATCCATAGTCCAGCATCTGATTTTGAATCCAAAGCACTTGAGCACAGCAACTTGCAGCAGCAATGTATTCAGCCTCAGCAGTTGATGCAGAAACACAGGATTGTTTCTTGCATTGCCATGAGACAACCCTTCCACCAAGGAATTGACATCCCCCAGATGTAGACTTTGCAGTCATGTTGCAACCACCATAATCACTATCTGTATAAGCATACATATTGAAGTCAGGATTCTTTGGATACCATAAACCAAGTGTTGAAGCACCTTTGAGGTATCTTAGAATCCTCTTGACAGTGATGAGGTGAGACATCTTAGGGTTGGCTTGATATCTTGCACAAATACATGTAGCAAACATGATATCAAGCCTGCTAGCTGTAAGATACATAAGAGACCCAATCATAGCCCTGTATAAGTGTTCATCTACACACTCTCCCTCAAGATCAGGTCCAAAAGAGTGGTTTCTGGCTATGGGTGTCTTAGCAATCTTACGATCAGTCATGTTGAACCTCTTGAGAATGTCCTGAACATACTTTGACTGACTTATGAAGATACCATCTTCAACTTGCTTCACTTGAATTCCCAGAAAGAAATTGAGTTCTCCCATTGCACTTATTTCAAATCTGTCTTTCATTAGCTTCTCAAAGTCTTTGCAGAGCTTTGGATTAGTTGAACCAAAGATGATGTCATCTACATACACTTGAACTAGCAGTATGTCATTTCCCTGTCCTTTGATGAAGAGAGTTCCATCTATAGTAACTCTCATGTATCCATGTTTGCAAAGATACTCAGACAATGTCTCATACCACTTCCTGGGTGCCTGATGCAGCCCATAAAGAGCTTTGTCAAGCTTGCAGACATAATCAGGATGATCAGGTATACAAAACCAGGTGGCTGTTTGACATACACCTCTTCATCAATCACTCCATACATAAAAGCATACTTCACATCAAGTTGAAAGACCTTGAAGTTCTTGGATGCAGCAAATGCCAGGAATATCCTAACAGCTTCTAGTCTTGCTACAAGAGCAAAAACATCAGTGTAGTGAATCCCTTCTTCTTGTGTGTATCCTTGAACAACTAGTCTAGCCTTGTTCTTGATGATAATGCCTCTATCATCCTTCTTATTCCTAAACACCCATTTGGTTCCAATGGTAGTCTTCCCATGAGGTAGAGGACAAAGGTTCTAAACTTTTTGCCTTTTGAATTGAATCAGGATCACCTGTATTTAAATTTTCTGCAGATCCTGAAACATTCTCACAAGATTTGTTACAACAGTTGGTAACTAAATCAAGATCAAATAGCAAATCAGGATCAGAACCAGCCACACAGGGTGTGTGTTCATTGAAAGTCACATTGGCTGACTCCTCAACAATTCTAGTTCTGAGATTAAATACTCTATAAGCCTTAGCCTGGGAAGAGTATCCAATAAAATGTCCATCATCTGATTTTTCAGCAAATTTGGCAATTTGATCTTTGGTATTCAAGATGGTGCAAGGACATCCAAACGACCTGAGAAAACCAATGAAAGGTTTTCTCTTCTGCCAAAGTTCATAAGGAGTCTTACCATGTGTCTTAACTACTAAAACTCTGTTTTGCACATAGCAAGCAGTATTTACTGCCTTTGCCCAGAAGGTGATGGGTAGTTTAGAGTCAGAAAACATAGTTCTTTCAGCCTCAATTAGTGTTCTGTTTCTCCTCTCAGCAATACCATTTTGCTAAGGAGTCCTGGGAGTACTATATTGTCTTGTAATACCTTTTTCATCACAAAATGTATCAAGGATTTGATTCTTGAATTCAGTCCCTTGATCACATCTTATGGTTTGACCTTGTGATCACTTTGATTCTCAATTTTTAAGATGAAATTCTTCAGAATCTCAGGGGTCTCATCCTTAGTAAGAAAGAAAACCCAAGTGAATCTTGTAAAGTCATCTGTGATCACCAAACAATAAGAGGTCCTTCCTAGACTCATTACACTGGTGGGGCTAAAGAGATCCATATGTAATAAGTGTAGGGGAGTAGTGATGGAGTTTCTTTCCTTAGGCTTGTGAGATACCTTATGTTGCTTCCCTTTCAGGCATGCAACACAATGATCATCACTTGTAAACTCTTTCTTTGGCATTCCAGTTACCAAATCATGTTTAATTAGTTTATTCATGTTCTTAATGTTTACATGGCACATTCTTTTATGCCATAGGAAAGACTCATCACTATTGGCTTTAGACAGAAAGCATGAAACTTCTCCGGAGGGAGATGTTTCTTGCAAGTCCATCTTGTACATGTTCCCTTTCCTGGGGCTCTAAGCAGGATGTGCTCATGAGGAATGACCACTCCAGGCTTGAGAACAATGCACTCATGCTCAGTGAAGAGCATGTTATGACTCTGATCACAAAATTAGGATACACTTAGAAGATTGTACCCAAGCTCCTTGACAAAGTTTACCTTTTCAATGCTGAGCTTACCATTTGTGACCTTGCCCCTTCAAGAAATGTAACCACCTTCATCTCCTTCAAAAGCAACTGGTCCTCCATCAATCCTCTCAAAGTTATGGAGTAATGACCTATTGCCTGTCATGTACAGTTACCAAAAGCATGGATCTTTCACCAACTAATGTAAGTTGGTGACTTTACAGAGTTGCAGCGGAAAGGTGGTCTAGCTTTATGGTAAAGTACATCGGATAAAGGCATATCTCTAAAAGTCTTCGGAAGAAATCTGTCTTCACTATTTGGCTTCGAAAGACTTTGTCTCTGAAGCTTCGGAAGACTTCACTTTTGGCTTCGGAAGATTTTACACGTAGAATATTTCTAGTGCATGGTGTAAAACTTCCGAAGCATTTCTACTTCATTTCTTTAGTGCATTGCTTGCAGAGAGACTTTGGATGTTTTGGCTGTATCAGACTTATAGGAATCCTTACACCAGGTATCAAAGTCATCAAGAGTGATTAGTGGGGACTTGTTCATGGTTTCAGTTTCCATATCAGTCTTAGAAATGGCTACCATTTGAAAAGTTTAGTATTTGTGTGTGTGAGGGATCTTAAGATAGTGAGATCTTATATCAAGAGCTTGAAATGCTCTGATACCAATTGCAGGACCGGTGAAGGGTGGTCACTTACAACACAACAACACAAAGAGGAGATTAACCAAACTTAATCAAATAATAAACTGGATTAACCACAAGAATGATACTAAGAACACAAGTAATAAGTAAGAGACAGAACAAGAGAACACAAGAGATTGGGTTTCAAGGATGCATTATATTGCTTTCTCAAGTTCTATTACAAGTGTTACAAAGCATAAAGAAAGATACTAGAACATGGAATACTTATACTACAACCTACAGCCGACTATACTTTGAAAGCCAGCTGGATACAATTGACTAGACACAAACAAAATCAATTGTAGAGTCAAAAGGCATATCTGCCTTTTGACTTGTGACTATGACATGCCATAGCTCACATCCTAATATATTACAAAAAGGATAAAAGTACATAAAGTAGAAAGCATGGACTCAAGACCTTAATGTACAGTTAACAAAAGCATGGATCTTTCACCAACTCATGTAAGTTAAAGAATTGCTAAAACCGATTTAAAACAAAGAAATGATGAGGTTGTATGAAACTAATAGACTTAATGATGAACTAGCTTCTGCTACACTCATTGTTGAGAAGTTTAAACTTTCATCAACAGTGGTTAAATGGATGGTTAATGCACAAATGACCCAACAATTAATGGTGCTAAGAGTGGTGTCAGTTGCACTAGCATTGATCCACTAATTACTCATGATTATACACCTACGCCTTCATCATATGCTAATGATGATAAGAACATGATGTATGGACTAGGATTCAAATCAAAGGCTTTCATTGTTGATCCAGAAATCATTTCTAATAAAAAAATTTATAATATTAGTCATTATGCAAAATCTTTGAAGGAGGCTGGGTTGGTTGAAAATGGGAGAGTGATTATGAGATTGTGATTAAAAAAGCTAAAAACATGAAATGTGTTGGAAAAGAATCTTTATGGAACACATTCTATGTTTAGGAGGAGATTGTAAATGAAAATCTAATGAAAAATCAAGTTTATGAAAATGAGATTTGTTATGATATTAAACCAACGTGTGTTAAATCTCCGTTGACTAAATCTGAAAAGTTATAGGCAAAACTTCTACACAGTGAGAATAAAATAAAAAATAAGAAATTTGGAGCAAATAAATCGACTTGAAAAATAATTTCAAGAACAGATTTATTTCAAAGGGTGATCTTGGTAAGAAAATTTATATCATTAAGGATTTGAATACTCTATTCTTTATTAATAAATTTTCTCATAATACTAACTCTGTGAAACCAAGTATGTTTAACATATGTGAATCATAAATTGATCCTCTTCTAGCAGAGTTCACAAAGAATGCAATTTGAGAAAAGATCAAGCTTCAAAAGCAAAAGATCAAGTCAGAAATAATAAGTTTTAGAACAAGTGCAAGTCATTAGTTATAGAATCATGTGGAAAAAGATATACGAAAGCCGAATTCTACGAGACCTTTGGTGTTTGTCATGAACAGTTTGAAAATTAAGGCTTGAAAAAATCAAAAATCAAAATCAAATTGTGGGGCAAAAACTTGGCAGTTGTAACGCTCATGCGAATCTTTGCAAATGTAACCGATCGTGCGAAAACATTATCATGCGAAAACTTATGTGTTTAGTATATATAGAAGTGTTAAAGCTTTGCATTGTAACACTTGTCATTTTCAAATTCTCACAAGTTTGTAGTCAATCCTTTGATATTGAAGATAAACCTTGTTTACTTGATTGTGTGTTGGATCATGACTTGTGTAATTGGGTTAACCATTCTAATTATCATTCATTTCACGTTTGATAATTGAGATCTATCTAATTAAAAACTTTAGAGAAACATTATTTTAAAGTTGTTTGACAGTTGAAATTACTTAAAATATAATATTGTTATGGTGTAGCTAGTTAAGTATGTTATATTTCAACTTAGCTTTATGTTAAAAGAGAGATTAGGTTTTGGGTAAAAAATCACTGATAGGATCACCTAATACTTTTCATGAAATTTAGTACTGAACCGGGTTCAGTGGTAGTCTCACCACTTCACCTGGAGAAGGTTTCAAGTATTGCCGACAACAACATGTTGTTGGTGGGACGGGTTTTACTACAGTGACCCTAGGGTTGGTGGGTATTTCCCAGAATTGATATTGATGGGCTTTGTCTACCTAGTGTTGTTTGCGATCTTGGGTGTAATAGCGTTGCTTTTTGCAATCGGGTTACCTCAGGTAGCCGAGCTTAATTAGTTGGGGGTTAAAAAACAATTGAAATTAACAAACTCTAACGTAGAAACATCCCTTCACAATAAGAGAAGCTTTTCAGTCTAATGTTCTAGATCATATTAACATCCCTTAGGTAAACATAAGTTCAATGTTCTATATCGAACTGATGGTTATCGTCGTTAAAAAAGTGAATATAACTGAGTTCAACCCTATGAACAAAAATTTTGTTGACTTATACTGTTGTGGATCTGTTGTGTGTATATTTATATGATTTTATTTCTTAATTCTATTGGCAAGACAACTAGTTTATTATTATAATGCATATGTAGCACCATCTTTGAAAGTTACTTTTTAAATAATCTCTGCAACTGAGAGTCAAAAGAAGCAACAAGATTTAACAATTTTAAACATTTCCATAATTTAGATATTGCTCTTATTCTGAAGCAAATCAACTTTTATAAAAGGTGGATCTTGACATTATGACAAACATCTAGCAGTAAATTCATAATTAGATTACATTATCAACGAGAATATGTCTATTTTAAAATATATATAATAAAAAAGTATTTTTTTGTTGTTACATGTCATTTTATTAAACACTAGGTTACAATACCGTATAATACACGAACTAAATAAATTTATTGTTACATGGTTAATGATATAAAAATTATGTCTTAAATTTTATGTATTATACGAATTGAATAAATTTATATGTTACACATTTGAAAATTTAAAGTTAAAATATATAAAATTTTAATTATGGATAACAATTAATTAATGAATAACTATCATAATTTGTCACATGTAATTTATTTTAAAAAAAAGGAAAAACACAATGATAAGGGTATATTAGTAAATTCATCTTCTCTTCTTTTTCATATATTATTATTTTATTTTAAATTACACTAACCAATACTAATAATTTGATACTTGCTTTAATATCAAATCATTACTTTGTACTTTCTAATCTTAATAACTTTAAACCTACCAATCATATTCATTTTCACATACTATTCCCCATAAAATTATCTTTATAAGTTGATATGGATAAATAATTTTTATAAGGTTTTTATAACACATTACTATTTTATACGATTTTTAATTTTTGTAATAAAAGTTATATCATAAGAACATGTTTACACAACTACTATTATGTATAAAATTAATGTACATTAAAAACTTTATATACATTTAAAGGTTTAATAAAATTTTTACATATAATCAAACTTTTATGTACATTTAGAAATCACTCAAACAACTGAAAATATATCAAAAAAAAAAAACAAATGGCTATATAATAGAATAAAATATATCACTAAATTCGCAACAGTAATCTTCGATTTGGTGTCAGCTATTGCTAACCTAAAATTTAATAGAAAATATATAGGATTAAACTGAAAGAACATTTAATATATATTAATATGTATAAAAACATTTTAAAAATTAGTTATTTATCATATGTGTAAGTTATTTTTAGACATGTGTAACATTATCATTTATGCATGTGTAAACTTACAATTTACTGTTAGCCCAGATTAAACACTTGAATCAAATAACATGAAGATTATAGATCAAAATATAATAAACACAATCAAAACCCCTTTGATCACTATTGATTGCTATGATATTGTTTACAAGTAAATAACTCAATCAATTGATCATGCAACCATTAACCAACTCTAATTACAATTAACCTATTTATAGTCTAGATAAACTTTCACTATTTACATTTAGCCCCTAGACTATTAAACTTGAATAAAACAAGACTAAAACAAGATAAAATATATTTTGTTCACACAAAATATATTTAATACAATAGAGTCTCAAACACAATATATCTTCAATATCTTCACTCAGTTCTTCGTCTCGAACTCGACGTTTGACTTTTGTTGACTTTGACTGAGACGTTGACTTTTGTTGACTTTGACTATGTTGATAATATAGACTATCTTGTACAGCTCCAACAATACTCCCCCTTAGCCTATCATTATCAATGTCTTTAAACAAGATCAGCACCGAGAAGTCAATCATAGAAAGATCTTTAAATTGAAGCTTTCTAAATCTGATGAGAAATATTATTCATCTCCTAAGCTCCTCCTATTTATGTGCTCCCCTTTGATGTGTGCATAGTTTGATCAAAACATAAACAGTTTTCCCAAACCTCTAATCTTGAGTTTTTCAGAAGATGTAGGAGTAGGATTTCTAGCTTGGTATCTGCTGCAAACTTAAGGAACAGGTTCTCTGATCATGTACACTGCTCAACTGATGATCGACCATCACTTACAGTAAAAATCTGAAACACAATCACAAACACAATGTCGACATTTCTAATTAGATCATTTAATTTTAACAAAATAAACTCGTGTTTATCTGTGTGTGAAAACAAACGAACCCGTGTTCGTTTGTACGCAATTTTCGTGAACTGCATGAAAATGATAACATTGTAACAGCATAAGATGGAAGACCTAAAAGAATTTTGAAATGAATTGTATCATGGTGGGTGAAAGATCAATTCTCAATCCAATTTTTGTCGGGACTCGGTGTTCGTGCAGGCCAAAATGATTGCGTAAATCCAGACATCCTTAAGCATATATTTTAATTTAAATCTTTATGTTGTTGTCTACTTTATTCTTTAGGCTGAGTCTACCAAGCATATCATTAAAAAATCTGTTTGTTTTTCTTTTATTTGCAATTAAAAATAAGATGTGAATCAAATAACAACATCAGTTACTATCATTTCTCATTTTAGAACGCAAGTCATGTTTAAGATATGATTGAGAAATGATTGTGTATCATTATGAAATGCTTGTTTTTACATGACTTGCATTTTAAAATGAGAAATGATAGTAACTGATGCTGTTATTTGATTCACATATTATTATTTAATTGGAAATAAAAGAAAAACAAAAAAAGATGTTTTAGTGATATGCTTGGTAGACTCAGCCTGAAGAATAAAGTAGACAACAACATAATGATTTAAACTAAAATATATGTTTAAGGATGTCTAGATTTACGCAATCATTTTGGCCAGTATGAAAACTGAGTCCCAACTTTATGTTGACATATTTTCATGCATGTTTTCTCAAGTATTTGACATTTGCATCAAGTTAAGCTAGCTTGATCCACATCGTATTTAGGGCCATTCATGCTGTTTGGGACATTTATTGTTGTATTTGTCATGTTTTGAAAACATTTACATTAGTTCTACTGCTTCCGCAATTCAACTCTGAAAACAGTTATGTATATTTAAACTTATTTGCAACGTATGTTTACTAAACCATATAGTGGTTGATCAATGACTATGGTTTCCATGATGATCACGCCCCGCGGGAAACCGCTATGGGTGGGGTGTGACAGATTGGTATCAGAGCCATTGGTTATAGAGAATTAGGTTGCATTTAGTGGATGTAGACTATAATTGTAGTTCACTACATGTCTTTAACGCTTTATACATTAACTTAACTTGTATCAATTGTACTTGTGTGGTGCGTTATCATAGAGATGTCATCAGCATCGATGTCGATCTACATTTTTTACTCGGATGAGGAGTACGAGCCCACGTCTCCGACCTCTTCTGCAGGATCCACGTCTGCACTCCCAAATCTTACTCTTGATGCCCTGATTCAGCCGACTAGTGCTACTGAGACCGAGACCTCTACACCACCTGCTATCCCTATCACCGAACCTACTCCTGACCCTACACCTGACGCCCCGGAGGCATTACCCTCGACTCGATTCTCCGGGCTACCTCCTCCTCCTCCAGGCACGTATTGGTGGACACATACACCTTGGACGCATGCAAACATTCCAAAGGAGCTCATCCCGGGAGTCGTGCGTATCATCGACTCGCAACTGTTGATAGACATTACGCTGACCATGTCGCATATCTTTGTTGAGCCATCACTGGAGTCTACCCCTGTGGCTATTGATTCTCGGCCAGTTGACCCCACTCCCGAGGCCACAGATCCCACCCTTCAGTCTGCTGTCACTGAGGTAGTCGACCTCGATTCTGAGTCTACTGGGCCAGTTTCTCAGACGACCGATACTGACCCGGTCGATTCCGACTCGGAGCCCTCAGAGGCCATCCCCTAGTTCAGGGACCCCACCTCTCACATTGCTGATCCTGTTACCCAGCCAATTGACCTGATTCCCTATCCCTCTGACTCGACTCCGCTAGCAGACGCTGACCCCCTCGATCTTGCCCCTGAGCCTACGGACCCTACCCCTTTGGCCATTATTCCCGAGCCAGTGGCTACAATTGCCCCCATGACGTCAATATGACGTTACCACCACCATCATGACGCAGATATCGGACCCATCTTAGGGGTGCACATTGTGCACATAAACCTAGGAAGTGGGTTCGTATCCGGATCTGCCCCGCCACACTTGCCCATGACCGTACCCCCGAGCCCGCGCCTAAAAGGCGCAAGATCAATATCCGCCGGTGGGAATGGATGCCTAGCCGATTGGATGAGTGAAGAGACAATATCGATTCAATGAGAAAGATGTGGTACTATGATAAGGATCATTTCATGTATGAATGCCCAAAAGTACTTATGAAAAAGGCTATCATGCAATCTTTGCACACGTGATAGAGAAGCAAGCAGAGGAGAAAAGAATCGAGGATATACCTATCGTGCGAGAATATCCAGAAATCTTTCTCGAGGACTTTCCTGGACTTCCACCTCAAAGGCAAGTCGAATTTTTAATTGACCTAGTACTTGGAGCTGCTCCAGTAGCATGATCCCCATACCCACTAGCACCGTCAGAGATGCAAGAGTTGTCTAATCAATTACAAGAATTGTTAGATAAAGGATTCATAAGACCAAGTTTCTTACCTTGGGGAGCCCCGGTCTTGTTTGTTAAGAAGAAGAATGGATCTTTTCGAATATGCATCGACTATGACAGTTAAACAAACTCACCATTAAGAACCGTTACCTTCTCCCTCGAATCGACGACTTAGTCGACCAACTTCAGGGATCTAGTTACTACTCGAAGATTGACTTACGTTCGGGATATCACCAATTACGAATCCAAGAGGAAGATATCCCCAAGACCGCATTTCGAATTCGTTATGGCCACTATGAGTTCATGGTCATGCCATTTGGCTTAACCAATACACCAGCTGTATTCATGGATCTCATGAATAGAGTGTGCAAACCCTACTTGGATAAATTTGTGATCATCTTCATCGATGACATTTTGATATATTCATGAACCAAGGATGAGCACGAACAACGTTAATCTTGGAACTACTCAAGAACGAGAAATTATACACAAAATTCTCAAAATGCGACTTCTGGATCCGAGAAGTGCAATTTCTCGGGCATGTAGTTAACGAGAAGGGAATACATGTTGACCTATTCAAGATACAGGCCATTAAGAACTGGGAAGCACCTAAGACCCCGACTGAGGTGCGACAATTCCTAGGTTTGGTAGGTTATTACCGACTCTTTATCGAAAATTTCTCCAAAATAGCCTAACCATTGACAACCTTAACTCAGAAAGACGGGAAATTCGATTGTGGTGATAAGCAGGAAGCAACGTTTCAATTGTTAAAGCAGAAATTGTGTGGCGCCCCAATTCTGTCCCTACCAGAGGGAAACGATGGTTTTGTGGTGTACTGTGACGCATCACGACAAGGACTTGGATGTGTCCTGATGCAACACGACAAAGTTATTGCTTACGCTTCATGCCAATTGAAAGTGCATGAGAAAAACTACACCACTCACAACCTCGAATTGGGAGCTGTTGTTTTGCACTAAAGATCTTGCGACACTACCTGTATGGTACCAAGTGTACTATATTCACTGATCATAAAAGCCTTCAGCACATCTTCGATCAGAAGGAACTAAGCATGAGACAACGCAGGTGGGTTGAGTTACTAAACGATTATGACTGTGAGATTCGTTATCATCCTGGAAAAGCTAATGTTGTAGCAGACGCTCTGAGCAGGAAAGAACGAACCAAAACTTTACTGGTGCGAGCGTTGGGAATGACGATTCATACGAGTCTAACTACTCAAATTCGTGATGCTCAATTAGAAGCACTAAAAGAACAGAATTTGAAAAATGAATCTCTTCGCGGCATAGATAAGCAATTCGAGATCAAGTCTGATGGAGCTAGATATTTATGAACCAAATTTGGGTGCCAAATTATGGGAACTTAAGGGAACTTGTGATGAACGAGGCACACAAATCAAGATACTCCATCCACCCGGGCTCTGATAAAATGTATCAGGATCTAAAGGAGTTATACTGGTGGCCGAACATGAAAGCTGACATAGCCACCTATGTTAGCAAGTGCCTCACGTGTTCAAATGTTAAGGCGGAGTATCAGAAACCATCGGGATTCCTGCACCAACCGGAGATTCCATAATGGAAATAGGAGGAGATTTCCATGGACTTCATCACAAAACCACCCAAGACATCCACCGGCTGTGATACGATTTGGGTAATTGTGAATCGACTGACAAAGTCTGCTCACTTTCTACTGATTAAGGAAATGGATAAAATGGAAAGGTTGACAAGGGTTTATATCAAGGAGGTTGTTTCGAGACATGGAGCACCGATCTCTATTATCTCTGATCGAGACAGTCGATTTACCTCGAGATTTTGGTAATCATTACAAAAGGCCTTGGGTACACGGTTGGATATGAGTACTGCATACCACCCTCAAACAGATGGTCAGAGCGAACGGACCATTCAGACATTGGAAGACATGCTTAGAGCTTGTGTAATAGACTTCAGAAACCATTAGGATACTCATCACCCTTAGCTAAGTTTTGTTACAATAACAGTTATCACACCAATATCAAAGGTGCACCGTTTGAAGCACTATACGGAAGGAAGTGTCGATCGGCACTGTGTTGGACAGAAGTTGGCGATTGTCAACTAACTGATCCCGAGATCATACAGGAGACCATGGAAAAGATTGCTCAGATTCGGAACTGACTCAAAGTCGCGCGTGACTGTCAGAACAGCTACGCTGACGTGAGACGTAAACCATTGGAATTCTAAGTGGGAGATAAGGTTCTACTTAAAGTCTCACCTTGGAAACGAGTCATTCGTTTTGGCAAATGTGGTAAGCTAAACCCTAGGTACATTGGACCATTTGAAATTTTAGCCAGGATTGGTCCTGTAGCTTACAAGCTAGTAGTGTGCATGACTCTTTCCACGTGTCAAATTTGAAGAAGTGTCTGTCAGATGAAACTTTAGTCATACCACTTGATGAGGTTCAGATTGATGAACAACTTCATTTTATTTACAAACTTGTGGAGATCATAGATCGAGCGGTAAAGAAGATGAAACGAAGCCGCATTCCCATAGTGAAAGTCCGATGGGATTCTAGACGACTACCCGAATTTACTTGGGAACGCGAAGACCAATTGAAGCTCAACTACCCTTACTTGTTTGAAACCCTAGCATCTACAGACAACCCTAACTGAATTTCGGGACGAAATTCTTTCTAACATGGGGAGTATGTGACAATTGGCAATTTCAGGTCAATACCCGGCCTTGACTTGGTTATGATTACACCTATAATACTTGAATTTCAACTTAATTAAATTTATGAAGTCGTTTTATGCATTGCAAACTTTCGGGCATAACATTTCATGCATCAGTAATTCGACGTAATTACCAATTTACACGCGGTACAAGCACACACGAATGCTGGTGATAATTAATATATATATATATATATATATATATATATATATATATATATATATATATATATATATATATATATATATATATATATATATATATATCAATAAATACTTTAAAGTTTTTCAAATTATTTTAGATTCCAATTTAAATACATTGGAAAAGCTTATATTTATAAATAAACCTAATCTCGTAAATTGATATTTTACCCGGAACGAATCTTTTTAATACAACTACTAGATACATGATGTATCATTAATATATCATCAATATTAAAATATATGATATTATAAAAGTTCGTATAATATTTTTTATGTATTTTAAAAAGTAAAAAGTAAAAATATAAAAATATGTAAAAGTACTTATAGTACAACAAATACCACCCAAATACACAATACTACACAAAAACTAAAAACCAAACCCACATTTCCCTCTTGAAACCGTCCACCCACCCATCACTTCCTCTTTTCTTCTTTTCTCCTTTTCATGAAGAGATTCTTGCTTAACTTGTAAATCCAAGACTTTCTATTTTGATGCAACTACTTTTCAAGTGATTAAAGAATTATGTCTTCCATTCTACTTATGGACACTCTTTTCCCTCATCAAATTTGACCAAGAAGTAAGAGTTATCAAATCTCAAATAAGTCTTACAAGTATATGACAAGAATTGGTGGATGTTAAAAGCAAAAACTCATCCACAATTCACCAACACATTTCACCAACTTCCCTTCTCTTCCCTCCTCCCTTCAAATTTCATCCAAGACACCATCACCACCACTTCATTTGATTTCCAACTCATTTTCTATAAATCTTGAGTGATTCAAGTGCCATTGTTGAAGATCAAGTGATTTTTAAAGCTTTCAAGAATCCTACATCAATCCTTCCATCTTGTCTTGCTTGTTTTTAGTGAGAACACTTTCTTTTTGTTTATATATCTTTCATTTCATTATACTATTCATCTACTAGATCATATGTAACAACATTCATCCACAAAAGTCTTTCATGTTAAAAATGGTGTTTTTACCAACAAGGAGTTCCAAGAATAATATTTCATACAAGACATTTTAACATGAACTAAATAATGATTCTTATACTTAAAAAATAAATATTCATAGATCTATGTTTGATTAAGTTACTAGTTTTGATTTTAGAAAAAGTCATATAGATTTGTTAAAACCCAAGAAAAGTCATAAAAGGGTTACATTATGTTTATGGAATTTTAGATGTTTTACAAGTGTTATTATGAACACTTACATATATTCTACAAGTTATATTTAGTTAGTGAGTGGTAATATGAAAGTTGGGTTATGACTAGATGGTAAGTTGATAAAGTTTACAAGTGTGGTTATATATATAAACATGAGAAATTAAAATGGAAAAATATAAACTTTATGACTAAACATTATGTTAGTTTAAAGGGAATGTTAAAGTGGTTAGTAGATGACTTTTGACAAAGATGACATATGATTTTGTTACTAGTTTTACATGAGACTTAAAATATAAATTTATGGACTTCATAATATTAGTTACTAGGTCACTTAAAATATGAGTTAAGATAAATTGGTAAATTGACTAAAATAGCTAGTAAATTTATTAAAGAGATTTTTCTTTATAATGTATCAAAATTACTTAATAAATTAAAGAAACCCTAATTTAATATATGTCAAGAACTAGACCAAATAAAAGAATAATCCTACTAAGAAAATAATTGAATAATTATTTTATGGACAAATATATCTATATATTTATACATGGGTTGTAAAATATGAAAGTTAGTGATTTTACTTGGATTTAAATATTTTTAAATTGTCTTTCATTTAGAATAATACAAGTATTATTTTACCGAGGAAAATAAGATTTCTTCAAAACCCTAATTTCTATAAATTACATATGAAAAATATATAAATAATTACAAGACACTCGAGTCACCTCTCGAGTCGAGTCAGAATGATATTTTGTTACCCAAATAATATGTCAATTTTAAAATACAAAGGTTTTTGAATATTTTCAAGTAAAGTATTATTTATTACAACTTTCTAAGTAATATATATATTTCAAAAATTATCACCCTGTATCACCAACGGGTCGTCGAGTCAAACACTTTGTTACCAAGTATGTGGATGAAATGGTTACATGCTCACATTACACGTAGGAGCAATTACTTAGACATAAGTTGCCTTAATTATTCTAGGGCGATCTTAGGTCAGTTTCCCCGAATACTTTAGATATTTACAAGTTTACATACTCGTTTACCACTGTCAGGTGAGTTTCACAGCCCTATTTTTACTTATTTTTCTTTTGGGGGATATTACATGCAAATTACTAATTTTCTTGGACACATTTACTTGTCAATGATTTCACATGTTATATAAGCTGTTTACTTACCGTATGAAGTCCCCTGTTATCGGATCGTTAGTTTATTTCCCAAAGCGAGGTAATCACTGATAGTACTATTGGGTTTGACTAACCCCACCTGGGTTAATTACCCTAACCTTGACTGGAGGTCTAAACGGGTGCATTATTAGCCTGTTCACCCCGTGCTTACGGTAGGCACGGGTAGGGGCAATTTATTACAGTTAAAGTCTAGCTGCGGTTGCGATGCTTATATAATATTATGGCATTGTATGTACAACAATCAAATTATAGAAAGTCTGGTGGTCCAATATACTGATTACTGTTACTTAAAACCTGTGAACTCACCAACTTCATGTTGACATATTTTCATGCATGTTTTCTCAGGTATTTGACATTTGCATCAAGTTAAGCTAGCTTGGTCCACATCGCATTTAGGGTCATTCATGCTGTTTGGGACATTTATTGTTGTATTTGTCATGTTTTGAAAACATTTACATTAGTTCTACTGCTTTCGCAATTCAACTATGAAAACAATTATGTATATTTAAACTTATTTGCAATGTATGTTTACTAAACCATATAGTGGTTGATCAATGACTATGGTTTCCATGATGGTCACGCCCTGCGGGAAACCGCTGTGGTTGGGGTGTGATAAATATGGTTTTATGTAAATCACAATTAAATTTATATAAAGAGGAGCTAAACAATAATGCATAAATCATTAGTAATTAGTTTAACACATGAATTAAATGACATTTGTCTTCAATAAACATGCAAGACACGAAGCTCTTCTTAGTTCATAAGACTAGTACACGAATAAATAACATAAAAAACTATAAGTAAAAGGTTATTTGGATGTGTTAACACAGTGATAGAAAGATATAAACAACATATTTCTTAAGTGTTTCTAAAGTATTAAAAGATTTTATAAGACATACTAAATGAACATTTAAGAAGGAACTAAAAATTAAATGCTTATTAATACTTTAACACATGTATAATATATGTTTCTACACACTTTAGCCTATGTGTTAAATATAATTATATAAGACTTTAACATATGTGTAACATATATTTACAAAGTTTACCCAATATGTTAAAGATAGTTATGAAAACTTTAACACATGTGTAATAAATTTTAGTTAGGGGAGATCACACCGTGTCATAAAAATGACAGTTTATGATGTGTCTACGCAAGGCTAAAAACATAGAAAAATAAAACTGTAAAATCATAAAATGATTGCTACGGAAGCGAATAAGAAGTACAAAAAAGACTAAATGTTACACAAGTGAAATGTGTTCAGTAACTGATAGATTTTTATTACTTGTGTAATAGATTTTTAATGGTAAAAACTAATACATGTGTTAGATCAAAAGTGTATCAAATAAATTACTTTATGTAAGAGTTATCTTAGAGGCTAATGCTAACCAAAAATCTCTCAGCATGTGTAACATCTGCCCATTTTGGAAAATGGAAACCCAAACCCGAATCCGTTTAGGTCAATTTTGGAAAATAAAATATATTAGTTAGAAATTTAATTTATTTTAATCCTTCGAAAACAATAATGATACTATTTATTCAACTTCCATTTATTAAATCAATTCATGGTAATTTCATGATTTATAGAATAAAATTTTATAAATTCATGAAGTTTATTTGTCATTTATGAGTTTTAGTTATAAAACAAAAATAAAGGATTAAAATACAAAGATCATTATTTTTACAAATATGTAAGGTCTATAAAAGGTTATTAATATTTATAAGATTTTAAATATTCAATTAAAACAAATAATCAAATTACAAGTTTTTATTAGATTTATGAAGACTATAAAGATTTAATAAAAAAGAAGTTGTTAAATTAAAATTAAAGTTTTAAAAAATTTAAAGTTTAAATTGTAATTATTCTTTTATTTATTTAAATTATTTAATTTTATATTTATTTCAAATTCAAATCATAACCCCCTTTTAAAAGACTTATAACTCACTATTAACACCATTCATAACCTACTCCTAACCTCAACTATAAAAGCAAGCCTTAGGCCTCAATTTTCATTTGTTCATTCTCTAAAAATCTTGCTCTCATATCTTTCTTTCATCCATTGGTTATGATCAATTTGAAGAATTTTATTTTACATTAAATTTCAAGAATTCTTAATACTAAGGTAATCTTTTATTGCTTTTATATTATACATTTCAATCATTCTAACATCCAATTGTTCTCATGACTTTATGTTCTTACTTTTATTCTTTATTCTACTAAATCTATTTTAATTTCAATCATTATCATTTGATCATTAACCTTCTAATGTTCACTAACCTTATAATAATCATTAACATTCTTAAATTAAGCTAACAACACACTAATGTAAACAAAGAATCCCATTTGCATATGGACGGCTATGCCATCACATTCGGTTATTCCACAAGATTATTCCCTAAGTGATGGCTATGCAGAAGTCTTGGAATTTTTTATATAACTCAAATGAAGTCTAAGATATCATATATCAATATAATAAATTTACACTAACCCGTTTCATGCTTTAACGATTTTAAAAAAGTGCACATAAGTGCCTTACTACAATTCTGGCAGAATATAATCTGACTTCAACCGACCATAACTTGATCATAACAAACTAAATTTGAGTAAAACCAGACTCCAATATTAAGTCATTGAATTACCTTTTCAACGACAGTTTATACGTCTTCAAACTTGTCAGGACCGTGTACGTACGGAATACCAACTGATAATGCGTGAAACCAGATCAAATAGTGCGGAATCCTATTTGATTGGTGATCTAATCAGTGGTGGTAGCTATAGTGGATGTGGTGGTGATCAAGGTAATCCTCCTCCTTTTGCTCTTCATGCCATGTGGCTGAGCCATCCTCTTCTTCCTCAATCCCTTAGAGGAGGATGCTCCCCCTTGGCTGATGGGATAGTCCGGGATGTAAGATGGATCAGTATCAGCAGTAACGGCATCCCCAGACTCACCTTGGCGTCCACCAACCGCCGCAAGCCCTCTTTCAGTGGCAACCACCTTGCTGCACATGGTCCGCACCAATGGCTCCTCATCCGACTCCTCCTCCTCATCTATCTGAAAGTCGGGGTGGATTGGAGCCGGCTCGTATCCACCAGGAGCCTCGCCGCGTTGACCATCATCTTGTTCGTCGTCGTCATCTGAGTCATCGTCGGGTATCTCAATAGGCTTGACATTAGAGTCACTGTCGTCGTGACGCCACTTCTTGTGAGAAGGCGCCACGTAATCAGCATTGGCCAGGTGCCCGAACAATCTCCTCATAAGGGGTTTCACCTGCTTCCCCCTGTACACCTTCATCTTGCCCAGGGTGGTGTCATCCATAACCTCTAACATCACAGCATCGTCCTTCTCCTTGGGTAGTAGAGGGAGCTTCTCATCTATGATCATTTACAAGAACCTTGGATACATGCAAAAGCTCTCCTTACCCTTGGCCTCAAGGTTCTCGATCATGTAGGTGAAGATCATGTTGGAGAAGCTGAAGGGGTGATTCAGCACCAGTGCCACGTAGGCATTCTGGATTTGGTCAGAAAGATCGTCAAATCCACCCTCCCGTGAAGCAATGCACTTGAGAACGACGTGTGCTAAGTACTTGAACTGGGGACACAGGTTGCTTTTGTTTAGCACACCTGCGTTGATGTCCCCAGTGTACTTCATCCTCAGAAAACATCCCCTTACAGTCAGAGGATGTAACCTGGTTGGGTGGGTAGCATCATCACCCAGGTCCAGTACTCGTCTAATGTCTGCTGCCATCACCTCAATCTCTTCCCCAAAGATGGTACTCCGAATGCAGTAGGCCTCAGTAGATCTGTCAACAGATGCACCCTCCTAGAAAGCCTGTTGTATAGATCGGTAGGGTGTACATGGAGTAGATATGGCTCTGTAGATCTTTGATCGCCTCAGAAATGCAATGATACCAACAAACTCAGCAGCATTCCTCGTGGTGGCATCCAAGTGAGCACAAATGTTAAGCTTGGTGTTGATGATCCACCTATCTGTCATGTTTCTGTAACACAAAAGACATAAACATGAGATTAGTCCATAACAGAAACTGTTGAAATTTAAGGTGTTCTAAGATCAGTCTGGTTCAATCGTGCGATTGAACCATACGACTGAGTTCAGTCGGGCGATCGAGCAAGTGACTGAGTTCAATCGGGCGATTAAACATGCGACTGAGTTCAACCGGGCGATTGAGCATGCGGCTGAGTTCAATCGGGCGATTGAACAAGTGACTGAGTTCAATCGTGCAATTAAGCTCATACATCTTATTCATTCGGTCGATTGAGTCATTCACCCAGCTCATTCGTGCGATTGAATTTCATTCGGAGTGTCTATTCGCCTAACTCTCTGTTCGACACTCTAACTTTGAATCTAGGTCAAAAATTGATGTTAAACGTCATGTGTAGACTCTTTAGATTCGCAGATGCCCTCACTATCACTTTATGTCCTTCATTTTAACCATTTAGCCTATTTACGTGGTTTATTTTAAGGTTTTTACAGATTTCTTGATTTTAGTCAAATTGAGTTTGTTAGGGTTTGATTACGCCGCTTATTTTGTGTGATTTCGCTCACTAATTACCTGTAGAAGATGAGAGTACACGTTAGTAACACAATCTCAGTGCAAAATCAACTCAATCAAATTTTGGCAGAGTATCTGTACTTTTGGCCGATTTGGGAGCGATTGAAGGGTGGTGAGAATGTGCGACCGACTTTCACCCTATTTATACTGATTTTATTCTCCGTCGGGCGACTGAACCTATTCGCATGCTTCATTCGTGCGACTGGGTCTCAGTCGTGCGACTGGCTCAGTCGGTCACATCTATTCGTGCGACTGGGGTTCAGTCGTGCGACTGAGTCAGTCGGTTACCTTCATTCGTGCGATTGGTTCATTCTGGTGATCCAATCGCATGGACTAACCCATGCTTATGGTCCAATCATACATCTGATCCATACGTGTGGTTCAGTCGTGCGATTGGGCTCATACGTATGATCCATTCGTGCGACTGGTCCATACTCATGGTCCAGTCGTGCGAATGGCTCATACTTATGAGGTTGACCTTATGCACTTTCAAACAATTAACATTTTAACTATTGATAAGACGTTATGACCGTTGATCATCTCAGACATGACCTTTTTTAATTTAAAAAACTATTTGATCACCTCAGACGTGATCCTTTTAACTTAAAGCTTATGTGATCACCTCTGACGTGATCTTTTTAAAATTTAAAACCCGATTGGTCACCTCAGACGTGACCCATTTTAGTGAGTGATTTCCAGGTTGAATCCAGATGTATAGTCCGACTTTTACCTACCAAATGATTAAAAAATAATAAATAAAAACAACTAGAAATTGAAACATAACAAGACATATTTTTGTAAATTTTTGATTGGAGATGGATTTAAACCTATTAGAGTACTTCTAATCGATTTTACTTCCTGGACAGCACAACTTCAATTCTATTTTATCATTTCTGGTACGATTCAGTATGGAATCATATAGGTATATCAGAATCATTTGGGATATTTAATAAACTATTTTGATGCAAGATTTTTGTTTTGTCCGAGAGTCAATAGCAGCTTTAGGAAATCATACTAGAACTACGAGGTGCACACAATGATTTTGACTTTCGAGAACTACAGCTCACGATGATTGTCAGTATACTTTTCCTCTTAAATCCATACACTGATTTTTGACACACATTGGTGATGAATTAAGATTTCTTATATGGTAATCAACGTTTCTCAGGAGATTTGTGAGCGGTCTACGGGTATTTTGACAAGAAGAAACTATTCTAAGAGCTTTCAAAGAGATGCCAAGCCTCAGGTCAGTGCCATCGCACAACAGAGAGGCGCAAACAACAATGAATTCTAGAATGTTTAGGTTATGCTTATCCTCAGGTCAGTGCCATCGCACAACAGAGAGACACACAACCTATCTTCTTGTGAGAGCATTTTTCTTTTCTTTTTGCACGTAACGCACCAACAACATTTGTTATTAGCTTGATAGCGCTTACACATTTTTTTTCGTGCTTTGCTCTTTTTATGGTCATCCGCACACATTTGTGGCGTTTATTTGCTCGTCACCCCTTATTAGAACTACGTTGATTGTGTTAACCAGGGATAAGATGGGAACCCACAGCAAGTTGAATAATTTAGTTTGAATTTAAGTCACCAATGAGGTCTACTCATCTATTGTGTTGAATCTACCGACACATCATATAATGAAGTAGCAACCTCTAGGTCTACTTTCTCTATGTTACCTTAATAGCATACTAGTTTTACTATCATTTTTCCTTTTATTTCGCTTAGACTTCTCAGACTTATACTTTGAACTTTGCATCTTAATCATTTAACAGTTTTGAAGTCCCAAACAATCTAATCCCTGTGTACTATCATTTTCCATAAGCATTGAATCAGAATCACAGATTTGATTTCATATCTTTTAGCTAAGCTGCCCTCCTACCTCGTTTTTTTAAGTAATTAAATAACACAACTGATTTAATACTAATCTAACCTATTCTCCCCCTAAAATTCTAAAACCGAAAATATTTTTTTTTGTGTTTTTGGATTTTTAATAAACAGGAAAAGAAAATAAAAGAAAATAAAAATAAAAATGCTGGACTAGATATTGTCTTCCTCTAAAATCACATCACTTTTCTTTTTCACGCCATTAACCTCTAATAAATATAAAAACCTCAGTTTATCAAATACTTTTGTGTAGAGGTCAGCGCGTTAAAAATTCGTATTTATTTTAACCACATCGATTAATTGTTTTTCAAAACAGTCACGTATAAAGTGATACTTAATTCCGATGTGTTTAGTTTTAGGATGTTGGACTGGATTTTTGGTCACAGCAATAGCAACAGAGTTATCAACAAAAATAGGAGTGTTAGAGAATTGCAAACCGTAGTCGCGCATTTGCTGTTGAATCCAAATGATCTGCGAACAGCAACTTGCAATAGTAACGTATTCAGCTTCACAAGTTGACAGAGCAACCGATGTCTGCTTCTTACAATGCTAGGTGACTAATCTTGTCCCAAATAATTGACATCCTGCAGAAGTTGACTTGTAATTCATCTTGCAACCACCATAATCTGAGTCACTATACGCTGTAAGCTCAAAATCATCATCATGAGGATACCACAACCCGAGTGTTGAAGTACCCTTCAGATAGCGAAAAATCCGTTTCACACCAATGAGATGGTTGACTTTCGGTTTTGCCTGATATTTGGAACAAAGACAAGTAGCATACATGATATCAGGATGAGATGCTGTGAGATACATAAGGGATCCGATCATTCCTTTATACATTGTAGCATCAACCAGATCACCATTTTCGTCAGGTGCCACATCGTGGTTTGTGGCAAGTGGAGTTCTAGCAGCTGAAGCATTCTCCATGTCAAACCTACTGAGGATGTCCCCTACATATTTAGTCTGATGCAGGAAGATTCCTATTGGTGTCTGATCCACTTGTAGTCCTATGAAGAACTTCATTTCCCCCATTGCACTCATCTCGAATTCTGCTTTCATGACAGATTCAAATTCTTTACATAACTTTTTGTTTTGGAACCGAAGATTATGTCATCAACATAAATCTGTACTAGCAGTAAGTCGCCATCCTTTTCTTTGATGAATAACGTACAATCAATCACTCCTCTGCAAAAATCGTGTTTCACAAGATGAGTCGAGAGCTTCTCATACCAGGCTCTAGGGGCTTGATGGAGCCCGTAGAGGACCTTATCCAGCTTGTAAACTCTGTCCCGATGATAAGGATCCTCAAATCCTTCGGGTTGACTGACGTATACTGTCTCACGAATTTCCCCATGAAGGAACACACTCTTTACATCTAGTTGATAAACTTTGATATTCATGTAAGATGCATAGGCTAGGAAGATACATATTGCTTCCATTCTAGCCACAGGTGCAAACACTTCATTGTAATCAATGCCTTTGACTTGTCTAAAACCTTGAACCACAAGTCGAGCCTTGTTTCTGATTATAACCCCTTGGTCATCTTTCTTGCACTTCAAGACCCATTTTGTGCCAATCACCTTAGCACCTTTTGGTCTGTCCACAAGGATCCATAATCCTAGCTTCTTGAACTGTAAGAGTTCTTCTTGCATTGCACTTACCCATGCCTCATCATTTAATGCTTCACTAACATATTTTGGCTCAAATTGAGACACAAAACATCGATATGCGCCGTCGTGAAGATATCCCTTTTCCATGACTGAGGCATAATCAGCTGAGTATAGCTGGTTTCTGGTCTGTACTCCTGATCGAACATCTCCAATGACATTGTCCAAAGGATGATAAACATTTAACCGGGATCCAAGAGTGGTGGGAACAACTACCTCATTTTCCAGATTGTGAACCACAGTTTTAGTATCTGAAGCTGTTGGAGTATGAGGTTCCAAAGAGTCAGAGGCAACAGGGTTTGATGCTTGTGTACTTGCTGTAGCAGGAACCTGTTCCTCCTGGTTCACTTGTTCAGTCTCCACTTCTTCATCGTCAGAGGAGGAGTCACTTACATCAAGTGCTCTCCCTAAAGGACTAGAAGAATCACCATGTGGAACTGATGTTGTCGAGTCTAGGGACGGTGTGCTTAAGACATCATACATCATTCTGGTCGCTAACTCATCATCAGGAAGGGAGTGAGGGATGTTGAAGGACTTAAAGAATCCATCATTGTCGAAGAAGAATGAGGGTCCCTTTCCAGCAGGGGGGTGGTGTATCTCTGAACATCAACGTTGCACCACACTTCTACCTGACCTGTTGAGTTGTTATAAACTCTTTTGTCTGGTATATTGTATCCTAGAAAGATCCTTTCTTCTGCTTTCTCACAAAACTTCCCAGTCTGAGTTTTCTTTAGCAGCATGCATGGTGCGCCAAACGGTTCTAGATACTCCAAGTTGGGTTTACGTCACTGGAGCAGTTCATAAAATGTTTTGCTATGTCGTTTGACCACTAACACTCGATTAAGGGTGTAACATGCATTGGCAACTGCCTCGTTCCAAAATTGGATAGGCAGTTTCGAGTCGGCTAACATCGTTCTTGCTGTCTCTATCAAGCTCCTGTTCTTTCGCTCAACTACTCTGTTCATTTGTGGAGTGTAGGCAGATGTGAACTGGTGTACAATTCATTTCTCTTTGCAGAACGCCTCCATCCACTGGTTCTTGAACTCCGTGCCGTTGTCTGATCAAAGTTGTCTCACTTTCATCTTGTAGAGTGATTCCAATGTAGTTACCAACTATTTGAAGGATTCAAACGTCTCTGATTTGGATTTCAGAAACATCACCCAAGAGAATCTTGAGTAATCATCAGTGACTACATAACAATATAAATCACCATCGATGCTTTTTGTGCTGACAAGACCAAACAAATCCATGTGTAGAAGTTCGAGAGGCAGGTCAATGGAATTAACTTTCTTTGCCTTGTGAGACTTCTTGGTCTGTTTACCTTTCTTACACGCTACACAAAAATCCGGAAGTTGAAAATTTTTGACATTTACTCCATTCACTAAATCATTCTGGATCAGATGATTCATCTTCCGTGGATTTATGTGTCCCATTATCCTATGTAAGGAAATTGAGTCCTTCTCTGTTGCCTTTGACAAGAAGCATTGAACTTTACGATCGGTTGTGGAGGCTTTTGATAGATCCAAGACATATAAGTCATTATATATTGAAGCTGACATTAAGATTTTGTCCTCCGGGATAATGTAATCCTTCTTCAATACATAACACTTCTTTTTGTCAAAAACAACTTTGAATCCTTTGTCACAGATCTGGGAGACTGAAAGCAAGTTATTCTGTAGTTGTTAGGTTGTTGACTTTATCAAACTTGACTTTCTGGTTTCCCACTTCGCCTTGAGCAGTGATGTATCCTCCTTTATTTCCAGCAAATGATACATGTCCCCCTTTAATTTGTTTGACATTGAACAGGAGAGACAGGTTCCCGGTCATGTGCCTAGACGCCCCACTGTCAACAATCTAGATATTTGTGATAGCACTGTAACAGACACCTTGCACATTTAAAGGAAATGATCAGTTTAGGTTTGGGACCCAAGCCTTAACTGGCTTGGGTGACCCGGAGGAATCACACATCATAAACTCAACCCACTGTCCATTTGAGGGTGAGGGCATATCATTCTTCTTATTGTTCTCATTATCAGACAATGGACTTGACTTTTCTTTCCATAAGCCAGTTTTGTGTAATGCCTGTTTGTGATAAACAGACGACTGGCTTACAGTTTGAACTTTAGGTTCATTAATTCTCTTTGGTGGAGTAATAGAACTCCTTTTCGAAGAACTTGGTTTTGTTTCATAAAGTTCAATTTTCTGTCTGGGAGTCTGATAATAAGGACAGTTAGAAGCGATATGTCCTCTCTTTCCACAACTGTAGCAAGATCTCCCTTCTACATGTTGAGGAAACTGTTTCTATGGAGTTGAGTGTGAAACAGGTGTGACTTGAGTCTGATTGGGTTTTGACATTTCTTGTTTAGATGTTTTGTTTCTTTAACAAAATTCATTGTTTGAACGTTTTTAACATCCTTAGCCTTTTGTTTATTTGGACTTTGACGTGAAGCACGTGGCTGGTTAACTGGTTTGGTCATTTTAGGTTCAGAAATAGACATGTTTGAACCTGACTTCACATTAAACTTTTCAAATTGTTCATCCAAGTTTACAATAGGCATCTTACCTTTGGATTTCAAAGTAGCCTCCTTCTGTTTAGTGACAAAATTCACCGGTTTACCCGTGGTATCCGGATCACTAACCAGAGGAGTAGACACCACATGATCCTTAATTGGGTTATTATTTATAGGTCTACATTTTATATTTAACAGGATCTCATGTGGTGGTGGAACTACTTTGTAACCCAACCCTTCCCCATTTTTTCGTTCTTTCACTAAGTTTTGAACTATGTGAGAGGAACTGGTCCAACTATGCAGTTTTTGTTTTAATGAGTTGACTTCGACTTCTAAAACTGCTTTTTCTTTCTTTATTTCTTCCCAAGAGTTCAGATAAAACTTTATATCATTTGCTTGATTAAAAGCAACAACCTCGGTTTCCCTTAGTTTTTTATTTAAAAGTTCTATTTTCTCTCTGTAACTGCACTCGTTTTGTTTTAAAATCCGATTAGCTTCTGTGTATAGTTGTAAATCATTTACTAAGCTATCATTATGGTCTAATAACCTAGCAAACTTAAGATCAATGCTTTCTCTAAATTTGTTACAATCATTACACGCATGTTTTTCAAAAAGTTGATCTTTTGTACTTACCTGTGAAGATTCAGATGAATCAGTCATCAATCCAGAATTAGATGCTTTGGATGCTGGAGATTCTAATCATGTCGTTCTGAGTTCCTCTTCAACTAGGTGATTTACTACATTCACAGCCTCTTCTGAATCTGACACAACTTGCTCAGCTGCAATATCACCTTCACTGGCAGACCCATCATCCAATGCTTCGACACAAGCAATGTTTGATTCTCCAGGAGAGACAAAATGGAAAGACCAGTTTTGTCCTCATCATCTTGAGCAGTTAGTGCCTTAGTCTTTTTATTTGAAGAACTAGTTCCAACCATGTCTTTTTCTTGACGGTTGAAGGTGGAGAATGGATTTCCGTTACCTGTTTTCTTGGGCTTTACACATTCACGTTTGAAATGCCCCTTTTCACCACAATTAAAACATGTTACCTTGGTTTTGTCGAAACCAAAGGTAGTATCTTTTGTGGCTACCAAGTTCTGTCTAGTCTTTTCACAAACTTTTTAGCTCTCCTGACAGCACTTGCCAAAGCCCACATAATATCCATTCTTTCTAGTTCATTTTCATCCACCTTCTCGTAGTCTTCATCGGAGAGATGGCAATTACCAATTTTTCCTAAAACTAGACCATCATAGGAATGAACAACAGCTGCTAGAAGGTCCATGTGCTCTTTTGCAACCTCCACAGTAATATTACCGAGATTCTCGGTCTTCAACTTCGTAGCATTGGCTTTAGGTACTATATATTGGGTGCAAGACGACCCTGACGTTTCTGATCCTGAAGCAGTGGATTGGAAAGGAGCTGCTGAACTAGACACAAAGGCAGCTTGAAGAGGTGCTCCTGAGCGGGTTGGATTGGGAGTTGAGTTATGAAGTGAAGGATTCTGGTCGTAGGATCCTTTCTGTGACTTGTATTTCATCCTCAGTTTTTCCTCTCTCAACTTCATATGAAGTCATTTATATCCAACCTTGACAGAATATTGTTCTGTCTCAGATTAGACATAAACGAGTCCCATTTCTCTGGCAACCCATCTGCAAAACTTGACACCTTATCTTCCATAGACGTTGTAACCCCATGAGTGTGCAGTTCACTCATCAGATGGTAGAACCTATCGATAACATCATCCAAGCTTTCTTTTCCTATTGAAGAGAAGTTGTCAAACTCCTTCTTCAGAGCCTTTGCCTTCAAAGCTTTCAACGATGCATTCCCATCATACCTTTTCTCCAACGCTTCCCATAACTTCTTTGCCTGTTTGTTTTCAAAAAACTGATAGAATATATCTTTTGGTATCGACTGGGTCAACAGGACATACACCTTCTTTTCAGCATTGTACTTCACTTTCTGGCTGTCAGTCATACCTCCCAAAGTTAATTTAACACCATCAGCACCAACTAGCATACTATACCCTGTCTCAATAGACTCCTAAAGGTTGGGATCAACTCCATTAAGATAGATCTCAAACCGATGTTTCCATTGCGGATAGTCATCCAACGTTATAAGCTTAGGCAGTTTATTGTGATTTCCAACCTCATTCTCCAGAAGCAGAAGGTTCTGGATGCGTGAGTCTTTCCCGGCAGTAAACGCCGAAAACTGATCTTCCATTTGTATTAACTTTGAACTTTGAGAACAACTCTGATTCACTCGTGCGAATGGATAGATGCGGATGAGTCAATCGTGCGATTGGACAAATGCGGATGGCCTATGCGACTGGAGTTGTTCAGTCGTGTGGATGAAGGTGCGATGACGTGTGCGAATGAATTCAATCGTGCGATTGGATTCAGTCGTACGTATGGAGTATGCGATTGGAGACAAGCGAATAGATATGTTCAATCGTACGAATGGATGAGCGACTGAGTTCAATCGTGCGAATGAGTGTGCGATTGAGTTCAGTCGTGCGATTGAGCCAATCGTGCGACTGAAGGCTGATGTTTTTTGAAAATTCGAAGGTTTTTGACACTTTGACACAAAAACGCGATTTTTCAAGAACCCTAATCTGCCGTATGCCGAAAAACGAAAACTTTGAGACCTGAAGACGTCGAAAACACTGTTTTACTCAAAAAGATGACTCTTTTGAATGAAAAACGTGATTTTTACACCGAGACTAATAGAATCACGCGCAAAATCAAGAGCCAAAGCTCTGATACCACTTGTCAGGACCGTGTACGTACGGAATACCAACTGATAATGCGTGAAACCAGATCAAATAGTGCGGAATCCTATTTGATTGGTGATCCGATCAGTGAGAACGCAATTCCAAACTCAAGTTATTGTTTCTTTTTATCATTCAGGACATCACCTTTGACTCTTGAACATTCTAGCTTTCTTATGTACACTACTACCATCATTATGCCATGTGAGTTCTCCATGCCCCTTTTTACTTTATTTCACACCTTTTGGGGTTCTTATGAAACATGTTAACCTTATAAACTTACACTCGTAAACATCTTGATACTTGTAAATGCACATGCAATTCATCTTTACTTTTTGTCATGGTTATTGGTATTATTGTGAGTGTTATATGAGATACATTATATGTTGACAATCATTAACTATTGCTAGCCTGGCGACGTCATAGATCTATGGGTCTGACAAGCCTACTTGGTTAATCCAAGTACACTTAGCTAATCGTTTAATCTTGTAATCTTGTAATATCAAGGTTTGATTGTAGCTATATGTATTCTATAAACTTGCATAATTCATAACCATTGACATGAATTGCTACTTGTAAACCTTTATATATATATATATGTATGTGTGTGTTTAACCCATAGAAAATCACCAACTTTCAAAGTTGACCCTTTATTTTTAACATGTTTCAGGATTGCTACTTGAGGATTTCTTTTTGCACACATAGGACTTGGACCTAGTTAAACTAAATAATTTATTTTGTTGTTGAAATCTTGAATGTATTGTAATGATTTACATGGTAATTATTGTTCAATGAAAAATGATATTTAATATTATTCCAACTTATTTAGTTCCATGTGCTATGAACAATCGTTCACATTCGTTCGCCTCGATGATTCCTCCGTCGGTCGGGGTGTGACAGCATGCATTTTGAAGTACAAGAAAGTTACTTCAGAAGATTTAATAATACACAAAGAAATTCACTAAGTGTCAAATCTTCTGAAGCCAAAGACCAAATTCTTCCGAAGCCAAAAGTGAAGTCTTTCTAAGCTTCAAAACAAAGTCTTCCGAAGCTTGAAAACTGATTTCTTTCGAAAATGGAGATGACATGCTTTCTCTGACTTACTTTTAACAAAAGCTGAACCACTTTTCGCTGCCTTCTCTAATGACTCACCAACTTATACAAGTTGATGATTGTCTCTATACTTTTGTTAAATGTATATTATGGTCATTAAGTCTGTAACTTTCCACTCTTGTACTTTTAACCATTCTGTAATAGATTAGAATGTAAGCTTTGGTATGTCATAGTCACTAATCAAAAGTCAATTTGCCTTGACTTTACATTGATTTTGTTGTCTAGATTAGTGTTCCAACTGGCCTTCAAAGTATGGACGACTGTAGGATGTAGTATAAAGTGTCTCATGTAACCAGTCCTTAGGACTAAGCCTTGCAACAATTGTCAAACATTTTAGAGCAATATACATCATCCTTGAATACCAATCAATTTGTTCTTGTGTGTTCTTTACTTTTGTTCTTTGTTTCATCTGCATGGTTCCCTATTTGATCTGTTAAGTATTATACTCTCCACCGTGAAATTATTGCACAACCCTTTAGCGGTCCTACAGTTGGTATCAAAGCTTTTTAGGATCTTGATTGTAATATTTCACCATCTTTAACCATATTTAAATCTCACTAAACACTTACTTGCTCAAAAGGTAGCTCTCACTAAGGATGAAATGGAAACCTACATCATGACCAAATCTCCATTGATCACTCCTGATGACTTTGATACTTGGTGCCAAAGGATGGAAGGTTTCATCAAGTCTCAAGACAGCAGGATGTGGAAATCTGTTGTCTTAGGACCTCATATCTCAAGCACCACTTCAACTATTGCTGGTGGTAGGATGATACCAAAGGAAGTGCATGATTACTTTGAGGAAGATTAGAAGAAGATTGATATAGATTAGGATGCCATGGCCACTCTTCAAACTACTCTTACCAACTCTATCTATAGAGGCTTCAAGAAGTGTAATTCTACAAAACAACACTAGGATGCATTGTACTTGATGTATGATGGGTCTGAGGAAGCCAAGGAAACAAGAAGGGTATCATGAAACAACAGTTTGAGAACTTCATCTTCAATACAGGTGAGATTATGACTCAATAATACTTTAGGTATGTTGAGATTATAGATACTCTGGTGGATATAGGAGTATGTTAGGATCTGGTATTTGAACGAAATACCTAGTGATTAGCGTGTTAAACCAACTCAAATAGTGTGGAATCCTATTTGATTGGCGATCCAATCAGTGAGAACACACGAAGAATCAATCAAGAATTGAATCTAACGTTAGAAGTCGAATAGGAATCGATCTAATGTGTTCTGTGAACTTGGAGAACAATTTGGGAGGTCTCTGGACGGCTAGGGTACGTCTGGAATCGTAATGGTATGAATGCTTACATTTTTCCACGAATTGGATCTATTTATAGGTTAGTATTGTTCAATCGTGCGACTGGGCCATAAGTATGGTTCAGTCGTGCGATTGAACCATGCGGTTGATTCATCCGCACGACTGAGTGTTCAGTTGTGCGACTGAGCCAATCTTATGTGTCAATCATACGACTGATCCAGTCTCCTGGTTCAGTTGTGCGATTGAGTCAATCGTATGAAGTTATTCATGCGTGTGGTCTATTCGCATGGGCCATTCGCATGAGAACTTCATTAAGTTAAGTTTGAATGTTTTAATTAATATAACATAATTTGTAACCATTCAAACAATCATAAACCCAATCAATTCAATCATGACTCATTAATGAAATATTAAACATTACAAATAACAAACAATCCATGTCATTTCATTAATCAATACAAATTACATCATAATCAAACAGACAAGATCTATTACATTACAAATCATGATCTAGGGACATACATGCATCAACAAACTCCCCCTTGGACCTAGATCTATCTAATCTCTTGTCTTCTGCATAACCTCCTTATACTTCTTGTACTTCTCCTCTTTGGTGACTCCTGCGTGAATCTCAAACGCAAAGCAGAGTCGTATAACGTTTTGGAACTGGAGGGCTTGTACAATATCTTGTGTGTCATAGAACAGTGGCCACTTGTATAATGTATAGACATCATTAGCAGACAAGTTGGTTAGCCACATCGGGTCGAATACCCTGATTGTATCCATTTGGCCCTCTTTATTTAGAACTATGACAGCTTCAGCTGTTCTCCAATCATAGTACCACCATTTGAAGTGTGGAGTGAAGTCCTGTGGCATTTCCCTGAGAGGGATTCTCGACATAGTGCGCGGAGGACTCCACTTCAACACAATCTTGGGCTTGCCAGTAATGGCATCAACCTCAGACCTTCTTATGTACCTAGTAGGCTGTTGGGGTCTGAAGTTAACCCATCTGGTGTGGTACTCCTTCTTCAGGGCAGCCTCGAACCAGCCTGACATCTTCCTTGGGTCAGCATACAGCAGCTTTAGCTTAGCCAGCTGGTTGAGCTCAAAACCAGGTAGAGTCTTCAGATCATGTGGAAACCTGAAGTACTCTATGCCCTGTTCCCTCTTAACTGCATACGCGTTAAGATCATCAAAATAAGCCCATGCTATAATCCTGCCTGACACCTTGTGGTGTTTCTTGACTCTGTAGAGCTTGGTGTAGGCATCTTTCTTTGGTGCAGCACGTTGGGCTCTCACTTCTTCAAAACAGGCAGCCCATTCAGCCTTTCGAATGTCTACGTCATCATTTGAGGCTTGAGCTGTTCCTTCTGACTTTTCGGTTTCCTGCTCCATCTTGTTTAGTACCTCAAACGTATCACTGACTAGGGACTCACCCAGATTGGGGACCACATTACCCTCGTTGTCAGCGTACTGAGGGTACTCTTCTGCAGTGATATCTTCGACCTCAACTTCATCAACATCATTTAGCTCTTCATCACTGGTCGAATCAACTGTTGGAGCATCCTTGACGATTTCATCAGGATTGAGTCTGAACATCTCTGCCAGTTGCTCGTTAGATAGGTCATGAATTATTTCCCTTTCTTCAGGGGTGTAACTCACAGACCTTCTTACTATCCCTTGCAGATCAAGAATCA
Source organism: Flaveria ramosissima (assembly GCA_025215565.1). Lineage (NCBI taxonomy): Eukaryota > Viridiplantae > Streptophyta > Magnoliopsida > Asterales > Asteraceae > Flaveria > Flaveria ramosissima. The sequence goes on from CM046036.1 coordinate 71,774,431, forward strand.
TGGTTAGTTGAGTCTTGACCTGTTGAAGGGGAGCAATATCAAACTCATCTCTTTGAAAGTTTGGATCTGTTTGATTTAAACATTCAACACATAAATCATTAGTAAGTAATCAAACAGAATTACATTAACTTAATATATAAACATTCAAAACATTTGTTTTCAGTACATGATTCAAACACAAAAATAAATAAATACATAAGACATCTAATCTGTACTTTTGTCTTGAATCATGGTCTCATCGCTCGGAGGAGCAGAGGTAGTAGCTGACGGGTCCTGTCGATTCTTCGACCGTCTTTCTTGACCTGAAGCAGAGGCCGATGCAGCCGCATCCCCTCCTTCTGCTTCGTCATCATCATCTTTTCCCTCTGTCCTTTCTTCCTCTGTCTCTTCCTCATCCTCATCATCCTCCTCATCCTCATCATCATCTTCATCGTCATCATCACCATCTCCATCATCCCCATCACCCTCCTTTATCTTTAAGGGCTCATCCTTTGACCCCTTTAACCGCAGCATAATGGTCTTGTTGGTAGTCTCCAACTCCTCTATACGTTTGGCTGATTGGGCCTGCTGGTCCTGGAGTTGGGACATCTCGACTCTCTGTGCATCCATTAGCTGGGTCTGCTGCTCTATCACCCGAGCCTGCTCTGCCATCTGCTGAGACTGGGCAGCAGTCAGGTCGGTCAGCTGACGAATCTGAGCAGCTTTCTCCTCATCTGCAGCTAGCAGGCGCATCACCATACGGTTTAGCGCCGACAGCTGCTCCTCTACCCCGATTGGAGGTAGAGGAGATCCATATAAGTGCGAGGACTGGGCTGACGGTCCTGCATGATGTGAGGTGGTGGTGGTAGTGGCTGTGGTGAATATGGGTCGGTAAACTGGTGAAGGTGATGTAGGTGTAAATGGTATGGTGGTGGATGGGAAATGTACAGTGGTGGTAGGTAAGGTGGTGGCTGTGGTAGCAGTGGTGGATGTGGTGGCTGTGGTGATGGGTGGTATGTCAGTGGAGGTGGTAGTGGTGGCTGTGGTGGTGGAAGTAGAGGCAGCAGTGGTAACGAAGGTCAGTCGACGCTTCTTCTTCTTCAGTCCATGGGGTTGAGCCATCCTCTTCCTCCTAGTCCCAGTGGAAGTGGATGCTCCCCCTGCAGCTCTGCCTGCTGAACCCGGAGCATAGCTCGGGTCAGTCTCTGTCTCTCTGGAGTCTCGAGGGTGTTCACCAACCACCCTAAGCCCGTGTTCTGTGGGAACAACCTTGCTTCCCACAGTCCTCGTGAGGGGCTCCTCATCCGACTCCTCCTCCTCCTGATCACCAACAACAAACTCCTGATGAAAACCGGCCGTCTCAGCAACCTCTCCGGCAGGGGCAGACCCCGGGGGAATAACATCTGAATCAGTGCCTCTAGGTGGAGCAGGCATATCATCCCCGGCGTCTCCGCTATCATCATCATCTGAATCAATATCTGGGAGGAGCAGCCTCTCATCATCAGAGTCACTGTCCTCATGACGCCATTTGCGTCTGCCTGGCGCCACATACCTCTCGTTGGCCAGGTGGCCAATCAGTCTCTTCACTTGGGGCTTCACCTGCTTCCCCCTATAAACTCTCATCGGCCTAGAGTCGTATCATCCATAATCTCTAAGGCCACTGCGTCATGACTCTCTTTGGGCAACTGTGGCAGCTTCTCGTTGAAGACGAGCTGTAAGAACCTGGGGTACATGCAAAACCCCTCCTTTCCCTTGGCCTCCAAGTTCTCCACCAAGTAGGAGAATATCATGCTAGAAAAACTGAAGGGGTGGTTCAGAACCAGTGCCACGTAGGCATTTTGGATCTGGTCTGAGAGGTCGTCGAACCCACCCCTCCTCGATGCAACACACTTGAGGATCACGTGTGCTAAGTACTTGTACTGGGGGCTCAGGTTGCTCTTGTTGAGCACACCTGAGTTGATGTCCCCAGCGTACTTTATCCTCAGAAAGCATCCTCGCACTGTCAGTGGATGTAATCTAGTAGGATGATCAGTGTCGTCCCCAAACTCTAGGACCCTCTGGATGTCGGCAGCAGTGATCTCAATATCATGGCCCAGTATAGAGCTCCTAATGCAGTAGGGCTCACGGGAGCGGTCCACAGAGGCATTCTCCCAGAATGCCCGATGCAATGATCTGTATGGCGTGCAAGGGGTGGAGATAGCCTTATGAATCCTGGACCGTCTAAGAAAGGCTATAATGTCGGTAAACTCGGCCCCGTTCCTGGTGGTGTGATCCAAATGAGCACAGATGTTGTGCTTTGGATTTATGGACCATCTTTCTGCCATTTTCCTGAAACACACATGACATAGAACCATTAGTACATAAGACATGAAAAATTCTGTTCTAAGTGTAATGTTGAAAATCATTCTGATTCATTCGTGCGAATGAATCATGCGACTGAAGTCAGTCGTCTGTTCTTTCATGTGACTGGATTCATTCTGGTCAATGTGACATGCGATTGGGTTCAGTCTGCTGACTGAGTCTGCGAATGGTTCAGTCGGCCGACTGAGCTCAATCGTATGGTTCATTCGGCCGAATGACCCAATCGCAAGATTCAATCGTGCGATTGGAGTTCATCCGGACGACCAGTCGCCTGTCTCATAGTTCAGTCGCCTGTGGTTCGAGTCTTGATCAATACAAGTGATTTAACATGGATTACCGGTTCAATAGACTCGCATTCTTGTTACTAATAACCTATTAACTTAATTTTAACATTTTGCATAGTTTAAGTAGGTTATTAGGTCAAGTTCAGTCCGTTTCTTGTTTTCGTTCGAATATCACCAAATTAGGGTTTCAATCCTTATGATTTCGGTGAAATAAGACTTCAATCTACCTGTATAATCAATAGCGAACGTCAGTGAATCAATAGCAATGAGAAAACAAGGTCTAATGAAATTTTGGCAGCGTAACGGTAGGGTATGCGATTTGAGAGCGATTGGGTGAGGTGAATGAAATGCGATCGACTGTGCCCTTTAAATACTGAAGCTGGGTTCAGTCGGCCGACTGGCCTCAGTCGCCCAGTTCATTCGGGCGACTCAGGCTCAATCGTACGATTGGCCCAATCAGTCGCATGCTGTTGACCGACTGAGGTTCAGTCGGTCGACTGACTCAGTCGTGCCTTTCATTCGCATGTTCAGTTGACCGAATGAGTTTCAATCGGTCGACTGACTCATTCGCCCTCTTCCAATCGGTCGAATGGGCTATTCTGATAAGCCATTCGTGTGAATGGCTCACTCTTATGTCCATTCGTGCGAGTGGAAGCCATTCGCATGGTTGGTCCATTCTCATGGTCCAGTCGTGCGAATGGGTCACACTTAGTTAATTTTCTGCCATTTTCCCAATTTACATTTAAAACCCTTATAAATTATTGAAATTAAAACGTTATGAGCTTTTGATCATCTCAGACATGATCATTTTAACTTGAAAACTTTATGATCACCTCAGACGTGATCCTTTTAACCAATTTAGTCACCTCAGATGTGACCTTTTTAAAACACTTCGTCACCTCAAACGTGACTATTTTAAACTTTCAAAGCACATGTGGTCATCTCAGACATGACCCTTTTAGTGAGTTGATTCCTTACTGATTTTCCTGATGTAGTCCGAAAAACTAATAAAATTAAAATTTAAAACGACTAACTAACTTAGAAAATTTAAACTAATTACTCAAACAAACTTGTTTTTGGCTTTTTGTGAGAGATAAATCCTAAGATAGACATCTACGGGATTTGGTTCCGGAATAGACAGCTTCAACTTGGATTGATCACACCTGGACCAATTCAATTTTGGAATCATACAGGCAAGTCAAATCATTTGGGACTTGTTATCAAAATCTTTTGATGCTCAATTCTCGGTGTTCATCCAGAGTCGTTAGCAACTTGAGGAAATCATACTGAAACTCTTAGATTGTCACATTGATTTGAACTTTTGAGAATTGTAGACACAATGATTGTCAATATGTTTGTCCACTTAAATCCATACACAGACTTTTGACACAGACTGGTGACTGATTTAGGTTTAATTATTTCAACTAACATTTGTGGATCCCACACTTATATGGTAATCAACATTCCTCAGGAGCTTTTGAGCGGTCTACGGGTATTATTACAAGAAGAGACTATTCTTAGAGCTTTCAAAGAGAAGCCAGTCCTCAGGTCAGTGCCATCGCACAGCAGAGAGGCGGCAAACAACAATGAATTCTAGAATATCTAGGTTGTGCTTATCCTCAGGTCAGTGCCATCGCACAGCAGAGAGGCACACAACCTATCTCCTTGTTAGAGCAGCTTATTTTATTTTACACAAAATGCACCAACAACATAAGTCATTAGCTTTATAGCATTTGTCTTTCATTTTTTTCTTGCTTTGCTCTAATTATGGTCATCCGCACACATTTGTGGCGTTTACATGCTCATTACCCCTTATTGAAATATTGTTGATTGTGTTAACCAGTGATAAGATGGAAGCCCACAGTCAGTTGAACAACTTAGTTTGATCTTGAGTTCACCAATCAGGTCTAATTATCTATTGTGTTGAATCTACCAACATATCATTTGTGGTCTAGCAGCCTCTAAGTCTACTTTCTTTGTGTCACCTTAGGAGTTACCAGTTTTCTATCATCTTCCCTTTTATATTGCTTAGACTACACAGACTTATACTTTGAATTTTTGCATCTTTTCAAAACTTAAATTTTAAAGTCCCTCTTGATTTGTTCCTGTGTACTATCATTTTCCAAAGGTATTGAATCGGTATCACAGACACAATCTACCTTATATCAGCTATTTACTCCTTCTCCCTCGTTTTTTTTTAATGTTAACTTGCTGACATATTCTCCCCCTAAAATACTAAAATCATTACTGGTTTAATTATTTTAGGATTTTAATAAACAGCAACATAACATGAGTTTAAATTAACAGACGAAAATAAACAAATAAAATAAAATAAAAAAACTTTAACTAACTACATCGGACTACACATTATCATCATCAGGAATTACCTCACTTTTCTTTTTAACGCCGTTGACCTCTAGCAAATATTGAAAACGTGGTTTATCAAAGGCTTTAGTATAGAGGTCAGCGCGTTGAAAATCAGTATTAATTTTAACCACATCAATTAAGTTCTTTTCAAAACAATCTCTTATGAAATGGTATTTAATACCGATGTGTTTGGTCTTAGGATGTTGAACCGGATTTTTAGTTACTGCAATTGCAGCAGAGTTATCAACAAAAATAGGAGTAGATGAGAATTTTAAACCGTAATCCCGCATTTGCTGTTGAATCCAGATGATTTGTGAACAGCAACTTGCAGCAGCAACATATTCGGCTTCACAGGTTGACAATGCAACCGATGTCTGCTTCTTACACTGCCAGGTAACTAATCTTCTCCCAAAGAATTGACACCCTGCTGATGTAGACTTGTAGTTCATCTTGCAGCCCCCGTAATCCGAGTCACTATACGCGGTAAGCTCAAAGTCATCATCATGAGGATACCACAATCCAAGTGTGGGTGTACCCTTCAGATAACGAAAAATCCTCTTGACCCCGATCAGATGGTTGACCTTAGGTTTAGCCTGATATCTAGAACATAAACATGTAGCATACATAATATCAGGTCTTGAGGCAGTGAGATACATGAGGGATCCAATCATTCCTCGGTACATCGTGGCATCTACAAGATCTCCATTCTCATCAGGTGCTATATCGTGATTCGTAGCAAGTGGAGTCCCAGCAGCAGAAGCATTCTCCATGTCAAAGCGACTGAGAATGTCTCCTACATACTTGGTCTGATGTAGAAAGATCCCATTAGGTGTCTGATCCACCTGTAACCCGAGAAAGAACTTCATCTCCCCCATAGCACTCATCTCAAACTCTTTCTTCATCACTGCTTCAAACTCTTTGCATAACTCTTCGTTCTTTGATCCGAAGATTATGTCATCAACATAGATCTGTACAAGCAGTAGGTCGCCATCCTTTTCTTTAATAAACAGTGTGCAGTCAATGACTCCCCTGCGAAAGCCGTGTTTCACAAGATGAGTCGAGAGTTTCTCATACCAAGCTCGAGGAGCTTGATGAAGCCCGTATAAAGCCTTGTCGAGCTTGTAAACTCTATCCCGATGATAAGGATCTTCAAATCCCTCGGGTTGACTTACATAGACTGTTTCCCTGATTTCCCCATGAAGGAATGCACTCTTCACATCTAATTGGTAGACTTTAATCTTCATGTACGATGCATAGGCAAGGAAGATACGAATAGCTTCCATCCTTGCCACGGGTGCAAACACCTCATTGTAGTCAATCCCCTCGACTTGGCGAAAACCTTGAACCACCAGTCGAGCTTTGTTCCTGATAATGACCCCTTGGTCATCCTTCTTGCATTTTAGTACCCATTTGGTGCCGATGACTTTAGCACCTTTAGGTCTATCAACCAGAGTCCATACACCTAACTTCTTGAACTGCAGAAGTTCTTCTTGCATGGCACTCACCCACGCCTCATCATTTAGTGCCTCACTGACATATTTTGGCTCAACCTGCGAGACAAAACATCGATAAGCACCATCATGAATGTAACCCTTCTCCATAACCGAGGCGTAATCAGCTGAGTATAGCTGATTTCGGGTTTGTACTCCTGATCTGACATCCCCAATAACATTGTCAAGGGGATGATAGACGTTTAGTCGTGATCCTGGAGTAGTAGGAACAGCCACCTCAGAACCGAGATTATGAACATTTGGTTCTGCATCTGAGGTAGTTGGAGTTTGAGGTTCCGAAGTCGAAGGTGCATCACTGGTAGATGCTTGTGGACTTTCAGGAACTGGAACCTGTTCCTCCTGACTGTTCTGGTCATCTGCTTCAGTTTCATCTTCAGAGGAGGAGTCACTGTCATCGACTACTCCCCCTGACTGAGTAGATGATTCTCCCTGTGTGCTAGATGGTGTATTCAGGATATCATACATCATCCTAGTAGCTAACTCATCATCCGAGGGAGAGAGAGGGATGTTGAAGGACTTGAAGAATCCATCATAATCGAAGAAGTATGTAGGTCCTTTGCCTGTAGGTGGTGTGGTATATCTCTGAACGTCGACATTACACCACACTTCTACAAGACCCGTTGAGTTGTTGTAAACTCGCTTGTTCGGTATGTTGTATCCTAGAAAGATTCCTTCATCCGCCTTCTCGCTGAATTTGCCTTCTTGTGTCTTCTTCAGAAGTGTGCACGGCGCGCCAAAAGGTTCAAGATACTCCAAATTCGGTTTGCGTCTTTGTAGTAGCTCGTAACATGTCTTTCCGTGGCGCTTGACTATTAGGACTCGATTCAGTGTATAACATGCATTCGCCACTGCCTCATTCCAGAATTGGATAGGCAGTTTCGAGTCCGCCAGCATAGTCCGTGCTGTCTCTATCAAGCTTCTGTTCTTCCTCTCAGCAACACCATTCATCTGAGGCGTGTAGGCAGAAGTGAATTGATGCACAATTCCCTTTTCCTTGCAGTATGCCTCCATCCATTGATTCTTGAATTCTGTCCCGTTGTCTGAGCGTACTTGTCTAACTTTTAGCTTGTAGAGAGATTCCAGTGTGGTTACTAATTCCTTGAATGACTCAAATGTTTCTGATTTGGATTTCAGAAACATTACCCAAGTGAACCTTGAGTAGTCATCAGTGACCACAAAACAGTACAAGTCGCCTGCAATGCTCTTTGTACTGACTGGACCAAACAGATCCATGTGAAGAAGTTCAAGAGGAAGTTCTATTGAATGAACTTTCTTTTCCTTATGAGACTTCTTTGTCTGTTTGCCTTTCTTGCAAGCTACACAAAAGTCAGGAAGTTGGAAGTTCTTGACATTAACTCCTCTCACCAAATCCTTCTGAATCAAATGATTCATCTTCCTTTGACTAATGTGTCCCATTCTCCTATGCCAGGAGATGGAATCCTTCTCAGTAGCTTTAGATAGAAAGCACTGAACCTCATGATCCGTTGTAGCAGCTGTTGACAGATCCAAGACATAAAGGTCTTTATATCTTGAAGCAGTCATCAGAACTTGGTCCTCTGGGATCATGTAGTCTTTCTTCAGCACGTAACACTTCTTGTTGTCGAAGATGACTTTAAATCCTTTATCACAGATTTGGGAAACAGAAAGTAAGTTATTCTGAAGTTGTTGAACGTAGTTCACCTTATCAAACTTAACTTTCTGATTTCCCACTTCTCCCTGAGCTGTGATATAGCCTCCCTTGTTTCCTGCAAAGGAAACATGCCCTCCTTTTATTTGTTTGACGTTTGATAAAAGGGCTCTATTTCCTGTCATGTGCCTGGATGCTCCGCTGTCTACAATCCACGTGTTAGTCTCAGCGCTGTATCGAACACCCTGCACATACAAAGTAAATGAATTAGTTTAGGTTAGGAACCCAAGCCTTTACTGTCTTGGGTTTCCCAGAGGCATCACACATCATAAACTCCACCCATTGACCCTTAGAGGGTGAGGGTAGCTCAGGTTCCTTCTTGTCATCAGTATCAGACACGCAGGATGACTTTTCTTTCCATAAGCCAGATTTGTGCAAGGCCTGTTTATGATAAACAGTCGTCTGGCTTACAGGTTGGACTTTAGGTTCACTAGCTCTTCTAGGTGGAGTCAAAGAACTCCTCTTAGAAGACCTAGGTCTAGAGTCCTGAAGATCAATCTTCTTCCTAGGTGTCTGATAGAAAGGACAATAGGAAGCAATGTGTCCACATTCTCCACAGTTGTAGCATGACCGGCTATCAACTTTATGAGTAGACTTTCTTTGTGGAGAAGTGCGTGACACTCTAGTAACATCAATCACTTTAGGTTTTGACTCTTGTGCGTTTGATGTTTTCTCTGGTTTAACAAAATTAACTGTTTTAACCTGTTTAACATCTTTCTTTTTTGGTTAACTGGTTTTTGACTTGAAGCATGTGAAAAATTAACATTTGAAGTCCTTTTAGGTTCTGATTTGACTCTGTTTGACCCTGACTTTAAGTTAACTTTTTCAAATTCATTTTCCAGATTAACACAAGGCAATTTACCCTTTGCCTTTGAAGTGGCCTCCTTTTGTTTCTGTCCAGATTCAGTAGATGAACATGAGGTATCTGGATCACTAACAAGAGAGTAGACACCACGTGATCCTTGATGGGGTTATTATTTACTGGTCTAGACTTAGTGTTCATCAAGGTCTCAGGTGGTGGTGGAACCACTTTGTAACCTAATCCCTCCCCGTTATTCCTTTCTCTCACTAAGTGTTGAACTATGTGTGAAGAACTAGTCCAACTATGCAGTTTCTGTTTTAATGAATTTACTTCTACTTCTAGAACTGCCTTTTGCTTCTTAGTGTCTTCTAGGGAGTTTAGATAGTACCTAATGTCATTTGCTTGGTTAAAGGCAACTACTTCGGTTTCCCTAAGCTGTTTAGTCAATAGGTCTATCTTTTCTTTATAACTATGCTCATTTTGTTTTAGTACTCTATTAGCCTCAGTGCACAGTTGTAAATCTTTTACTAAGTTATCATTATGATCTAATAACCTAGCAAATTTTTCATCTATGCTATTCCTAAAAGTATCACAATCAGAACAAGCATGATTATTAAACATTTGGTCAGTAGTACTTACCTTAGTTGGTTCAGAAGAGCTAGCCATCAACGCAGCATCAGATGTCTCTGTTCTGGTGATTCTGTCTTTTCTGTCTCTGACGTGAAGTCTCCTCCTTTGGCTTGTAACTGACCTCGGCTGCAGTTGCTTCTTCACTATGTGACATCGCTATCTCAACTGCTAGATCACCTTCACTCGCAGAATCATCATCAATATCCTCTACACTGGCAATGTTTGATTCTCCTGGTGAGACAAACCTAAAACTCCAATCCTGTCCTTCATCATCATGAGCAGTCAAGGCTTTTGGATCCTTGTTTGATGAAGTAGAACTGGAAGCTTGCTTGTCTTGGCGAGTAAAGGACGAGAACGGGTTCCCATTACCCGTCTTCTTTGGCTTGACACATTCTCTTTTGAAGTGCCCCTTCTCTCCACAGTTGAAGCAGGTCACTTTGCTCTTGTCAAAGCCAAATGTGGTATCCTTAGTAGCTACCAAATTTTGTCCAGTCTTTTTAACAAACTTCTTCGCCCTTCGGACAGCACTAGCTAAGGCCCACATTATATCCATCCTCTCAAGCTCCATTTCGTCCACCTGCTCGTAGTCCTCATCTGCCAGATGGCAGTTTCCAATCTTCCCGGCAACAAGTCCATCATATGAATGAACCACTGCAGCTAAAAGATCCATATGCTCTCGAGCTACTTCTACGGTCACATTACCGAGGTTCTCGGTCTTCAGTTTGGTAGCACTTGCTTCTGATCCAATATAGTGGGTACAAGACGACCCTGACGTGTCTGATCCAGAAGGAGAAGCATGTGAAGGACCTGACGAGCTAGACACAAAAGCAGTCTGGAGAGGTGCTCCAGATGTCTTAGCTTGAGGCGTGGCGTTGTATAAAGCTGGATTTTGTGTGTACAAAGACTTCTGAGCTCTATACTTCATCCTTAGTGCTTCTTCTCGCAACTTAAGAATGAAGTCATTAATATCCAACTTTGCAAGCATTCCATTCTGTCTCAGGTTAGACACGAATGAAGCCCACTTATCAGGCAATCCGTCTGCGAAGTTACTCACTTTCTCTTCCCTGGTCGTTTCCACTCCATGTGTATGCAATTCGCTCATCAAGTGGTAGAATCTATCTATGACGTCGTCTAAACTCTCGTTACCAATCGATGAGAAGTTATCGAATTCCTTCTTTAACTCCTTTGCCTTGATTGCCTTCAACGAAGCATTCCCATCGTACCTCTTCTCTAGCTCATCCCAAAGTTTCTTGGACTGCTTATTCTCTGAGTACTGGTGGAATATGTCTTTGGGGATAGACTGTGTAATCAATGCATAAACTCTTTTCTCTGCATTGTATTTAACTTTCTGCGCGTCCGTCATCCCTCCTAACGTTAGCTTAACTCCATCAGCTCCTACCGGTGTACTATATCCAATCTCGATGGCTTCCCACAGATTCGGATCCACTCCATTGAGGTAGATCTCAAAACGTTGTTTCCAGTGGGGAAACTCATCTAAAGTCAAGAGCTTTGGTGGTTTATTGTGATTACTCACCTCACTCTCAAGCAGCAGTAGGTTCTGTATCCTCGAGTCCTTCCCAACAGTAAAGGCTGACATCTGATCTTCCATGACGAATAACTTTAAGTCTAATCAAACAAACTTTCACTGATGCGACTGAAGGATGCGAATGGTCTAGTCGTGCGTATGAACTCTGCGACTGGTTCAATCGTGCGGCTGAACTGGGCGATTGGTTCAGTCGTGCGAATGAATCTGGTGCGTATGAGCTATGCGAACGAACGGTTCAGTCGGCCGAATGAGGGTGCGACTAGGTCCAATCGTGCGAATGAGCAATGCGAATGGAGTCCAGTCGGGCGAATGGGTCACTCGTGCGACTGAAGCTGCTGTTTTGCGAAAATTTCTAGGCTTGACGGGTTTCAGCCGTAAAAATTCGAAATTTCACAAGTCCTAATCGCCTAAGTCCGTAGAAACCAAACTTCGATGAGCAGGGAACGTCCAAGATCACTTTTGACACCAAAGATTGCAATTTTTAGTGCAAAAACACAAACTTTTATGCAATCTTGATTGAATCAACACGTAATCAAGAGCCAAAGCTCTGATACCACTTGTTAGGACCTGGTATTTGAATGAAATACCTAGTGATTAGCGTGTTAAACCAACTCAAATAGTGCGGAATCCTATTTGATTGGCGATCCAATCAGTGAGAACACACGAAGAATAAATCAAGAATTGAATCTAACGTTAGAAGTCGATTAAGAATCGATCTAATGTGTTCTGTGAACTTGGAGAACGATTTGGGAGGTCTCTGGACGGCTAGGGTACGTCTGGAATCGTAATAGTATGAATACTTACGTTTTTCCATGAATTGGGTCTGTTTATAGGTTAGTATTGTTCAATCGTGCGACTGGGCCATAAGTATGGTTCAGTCGTGCGATTGAACCATGCGGTTGATTCATCCGCACGACTGAGTGTTCAGTTGTGTGACTGAGCCAATCTTATGTGTCAATCATACGACTGATCCAGTCTCCTGGTTCAGTCGTGCGATTGAGTCAATCGTATGAAGTTATTCATGCGTGTGGTCCATTCGCATGGGCCATTCGCATGAGAACTTCATTAAGTTAAGTTTGAATGTTTTAATTAATATAACATAATTTGTAACCATTCAAACAATCATAAACCCAATCAATTCAATCACGACTCATTAATGAAATATTAAACATTACAAATAACAAACAATCCATGTCATTTCATTAATCAATACAAATTACATCATAATCAGACAGACAAGATCTATTACATTACAAATCATGATATAGGGACATACATGCATCAACAGAGTAAAACTTGAGAATAGAGACAATATAGAAAGTTCATATTCTCTCTTCCCTGAGAATGGACACACTACTATATGGCCGTTAACTGAAAACCTCTCTACCCTCACTCTCACTGAGCTGTATGGTATCCTGAGCAGATACCAAATGGAGATGAACATGCAAAATCCATCTCATAGCTCATCCTGCACCCACAAGAGTTCAACCCTTCATGTGGTTGAAAGGGATAGCAGAGAACCACAACATAATCTCATTTGCTACGCTAAAAACTCACAAAAGTGTCCTTTCATCCCCTTCTCAAAAACACAAAGGGAGAGCGACATCTAAGGAAGCCCATTCCAAGAGACAAGCTCATCAAGCCTTTGTGTCTTCAGACGAAAGTTGCAGCAACTTTCTTTTCTCTCTTGAAGACCTGGATTGTACCCATCCAGATGATTCGAAATATATGGAGATAGTTCAGCAAATGGCTCTTCTCACTCATAGAGCAAATAAATTCTACAAGAGTACTAGATGAAAGTTCCTAAGCAATGTATCTAATGGAAAGTTTAGGCTGGATAAAAGCAAAGTCAAGTGTTATAACTCTAACGAGATGGGCCACTGTGCTAGGAAGTGTAAGGAATTAAGGGAAAATGGTGGCCAAACACAACCCATGCCAAACTACACTAAAGGAGCTCCTAAGACTAAGAAGCCCAACCAACTAAAGTAGCAAGTTGCAGTTGCTGTGGAAGAAGGAGGTTTTGACCGGAGCTTTCAAGTAGAATATTTCTCTCTAATCCATTCCTTGATGGCTAACCATGATGAAACCAAGGTATTGGAACATCTTTGTAGTCCTAAATGCATTGCTAAAGTAAACATGTACAAGTCCTGTAACTTGGAAGTGAGATCTGATCTTGAGTCTTTAAACATTTTAAAAGATGATTTTAAAAGGGCAGAAAATGACTATAAACTTAAAATAGAAGATCTAAAGAAAACCATTTCTACCTTAAAACATGAGCACACAAATTACAGGATCAGATCAAAGATCTTGTTACCAAGTTAACTGAATGCCAGACTAAGCTTGTGATCAGCAAAGCCATGCAAGAAAAGTGTGTTCTTGAAGACGAAACCTTTAAGAACATTATATCTTCATCCTTGCATGCAAAGATTTGTTATCAAAACAGGTAGGGATTAGGGTCAAGTGAAATAACTCCTTCACACATATTACTATCTGTAAGATCTCCTAGGTGTGAAACTTGTAAAGATGACCTGCCTCTCATTGATCCTATTCAAGAGGAAGATAAAAATAAAGAGGATATAGGGAAGGATCAACCAGTTATGAGTGAAGAAGTTCAATCTAAGAAGGGTCACTATATCCATGGAAAAAAGAAGAACCCAGGGATTGCTAAGTCTGCAAGAAAGAACTTGATTGGGGCTGTAAAGAGAAGATCAAGGAAGGTGCAGGAGATCAAGCCCACCTTCAACCCCAGGCAAAAACAAAGGACTCTAGTACCAGGGGGTCCTAGTTCAAGTCCAAGCCATTCTTGTCAAGAGAAGAAGGCTGAGAAGATGTGCACCACTGCTGCACAGGTTGAACTATCCAACTTCAAAGGCAAGCTTCAACCTCTAAAGCATGTTGCATAATCTAAGAAGATGAAGATGGAGCTAGAAAGTATCATGTCTGGTGGTACAACTCATTCTGCTAAAGATTGCATCTACCATACCTAAAAGTACCATCCACATGAATAACATAAAGACTTCTAAGAAGAAGAAGATAGCATCCAAAGGAAAATCGCTTTCCTTTCGAAGCTCCGAGGCGAACTAAAAGAAGATAGGTGGAAAATTGTCTTCGAAAGCAAGTTTGGTCTCGGAAGAAAGGAATGCTTACGAAGCACTAAAGTCTGCTGAAGTGGATGCAAAAGCTTCTATAGGTTCAGTCTCCAAAACTTTCAAAGTCATAAATACTTACGAAGTTTTGAAACCCAAGTCTAGTCTTCCAAAGATGGTGTGGAAGATAAAGAAAGGCCATGTGATAGAAGTTTCTTCATCATCAACAACAAATGATCCTCAAAGCTTGCATATAGGATCAATAACTGTTAATCTATCTTCATCTCATCTTGATAAACCCAAGACCAGCAAGGCTTGAGTTTCTAAATGTAACTAACCATCTCTTTTTGTGTGTAGGAATACTTAAAGACCAAGAGAAATGTATGGATAATTGATAATGGTTATTCAAGGAACATGACAGGAAATGGCTCTTTCCTTCAAGACTTTGAGAAAATTGATGGAGGGACATTTGCTTTTGAAGAAGAGTTGGGTGGTTACATCAGTCGCAGGGGCAATGTCACAAATGGTAAGCTCAGCATTGAGAAGGTAAACTTTGTCAAGGAGCTTGAGTAAAATCTTTTGAATGTATCTTAATTTTGTGACCAGATACATAACATGCTCTTCACTAAGCATGAGTGCATTGTTCTCAAGCTCGAGGTGATCATTCCTCAAGAGCATATCCTGCTTAAAGCCCCCGGGAAGGGAAACATATACAAGATGAATTTGTAGGAAACCTCCCTGTTAGGAGAAGTTTCTTGCTATCTATCTAAAGCCAATAGTGATGAGTCTTTCCTTTGGCATAAAAGAATATGCCATGTAAACTTAAGAACATGAATAAATTAATTAATGATTTGGTAACTGGAATGCCAAAGAAAGAGTTTACAGCTGATGACCATTATATTGCATGTCTGAAAGGAAAGCAACACAAAGTGACTTACAAGTAAAAGGAAATGAACTTCATCACTACTCCCCTACACTTATTATATATGGATCGCTTTGGCCATACCAGTGTAATGAGTTTAGCAAGAACTTCATATTGTCTTATGATCACAGATGAATTCAAAAGATATACTTGGATCTTCTTTCTTAAGAGTAGAGATGAGACCCCTAAAATCTTGAGATCCTTCATTCTGAAAATTGAGAATCAATGTGATCACAAGGTCAAGATCATAAGATGTTATCAAGGAACTGAATTCAAGAACTTAATCTTTGATATATTTTATAATAAAAAGGGTATTTCAAGAAAATATAAAGCTCCTAGAACTCCTCAACAAAATGATGTTGTTGAAAGAAGAAATATGACACTTATTGAGGCTGCAAGAACCATGATTTTTGACTCTAAACTGCCAATCACCTTTTGGGCATAGGCAGCCAACACTATCTGCTATGCGAGAATAAATTTTTAGTAGTCAAAACTTATGCTAAGACTCCTTATTAACTATGTCATAAAAGGAGACCATTCATTGGTTTCCTCTGATCATTTGGATGTCCATGCTCCATCTTGAATACCAGAGATCACATAGCCAAATTCGCTGAGAAAGCAAATGATGCACATTTCATTGGATAATCTTCTTAAGCTAAGCCTTATAGAGTATACAATCTGAAAACTAGAGTAGTTAAGGAGTCAGCCAATGTGTCCTTTAATGAACAAACTCACAGTGTGAAAGGTTCTGATCCTGATTGGCTAATTGATCTTGATTTAGTTACCAATTTTATAACAAATCTTGTGAAGATGTTTCAGGAACAACATGTAATACATCTGCAGGAGATCTTGATTCAAGATCTGAACTAAGAAGACCAACTAATATAATTCCTTTGGCTCCAATGGTAACAAATCCTAGAAGTGGAAATCCTGTTAGCACAACCATGACAAACTCTTCAGCTGATACATCTGAGGTGTCAACTGTGACAACCCTAAAAATAAGGTTAGGAAAATCAATAAATAAATAAAATTCTCAAACATGTTGCTCATTATTTGTTATAAATTATATGTGTTTATGTGTATATATATATATATGTTGTACGTATGCATGCTTGCATGCATGCACTAAAATTTACGTGTGCATGTACCCGAATACATAACCTTTTGATACCAAACATTAAGTGATCAAAGTACCTCAACCATATAACACCAAACATACACCAAATAAACCATGATACAACCCAACCAAATACCACAATACAATGCAATATCAAAAAGAATTAAACATCAAAACAAAACTAAGCAAAAACCTAAACACTTAAAGACCTAAACTCGGCTCATAATGTTAACTAAACAACCCGATTAGACAACTTAAACATTAGTTAATGACTTGGTGACTCAATGGTTTCTTTGATCGACACCTAGCCCCCTTAAGACACCAAGCTCCACCTCAATTCGCCACCTATGCCTAAGGAACAACTAAGCAAGCCTAACAAACACCACCTCACTAACCTACATGTAGACCTAATGATGAATGCTCCACTACTTCATTCATACTCAGCCGATGAACCACAAACACAACACCACCATCTCTACTCCCTCAAAACTCTCAGCCACCACTCAACAAACCGCACACCACCACCAACTCAAATCTCGGTTACCACCACCATCACCACTCCCTCACCTCTCGGTTAACATCATAACCAAACACCACCAACATCACCACCCTTGATCACCACCATAACACCATCCAAGCTTAAGTCAACCATCATCTTCCAAACCGTTGTAGCAAAAATATCAAGATCAGGGAGCCAAATCAAGTCGAATCATCAGAGAAATAAGCTACCATCAGCTACCCTCACCTTCTCTCATTATCAAAACCAAGGTTTCATTCCCTAAACCATAACTAGTTAAGCTTACCAAAGTATATATGTGTTTAAACAACACATATAACCAACCCTTATGATTAAAAAGTACAAGTTCTTCACAAAAATCTTACATACATGTCAATCTTATCAAAAGACAGTAAGAAAGGTTCTGAAAGAAATAAATAGATATTGGTAACCAAGAGTTATATAAAGAGAATTATCAATAAAGGGTTGAAATTTTATGTGCAAACTTATTTAATTCAGTTTAATATGTAAATGACTGTGATTGTAGAAACAAACATTGTAAATATGTTTAGAATATTAGGACATAATATTCTGCAAATTTCGATGCCACTGCTATAAGTAAAATAATTTATATAAATTATCTAAGTGTTTGGAAGAAAATTTCATGCTGGAAGAACCAAACCTGGTAAAAAGTTGGAAAAATTATATGTTGATTATTAAGATTTATAAGACTTGCAGAACAAGTTTTGTGGCCTAATTCGAAGTTATGGATAAGTTATGAATTTTTGAATTTTCTACTAATTGCAAATCGGGAAAAATACTTAAACTTTAAGATAAATTATAAAAAATTTAG
This sequence comes from Flaveria ramosissima, assembly GCA_025215565.1. NCBI lineage: Eukaryota > Viridiplantae > Streptophyta > Magnoliopsida > Asterales > Asteraceae > Flaveria > Flaveria ramosissima. Next base: position 71,792,072 of record CM046036.1, read on the forward strand.
AGATAGCATGATAACTAGAGTAGAACAGTTTGTATAAAGATTAGAATTTTCAGACATATTTTTCTATTTTTTATCAAATATTGTTAAAATATTAAAAATCATGAAAATAGGCTCTGCTATAATTTAGAACCTGAGAAAATTTTGAGAAAATATAAATTTTATGACATATAGTCTGACATAGTTTGACAAATTTTAGAGGCCTGGAGGTAATTCTGATAATTTATTTAAATAATATAAAAATTTTAGAAAATAAACTGTAAATAATTGATATATGAAATTTTGATATATTATACATGATTTGTAGACCCACCTGCTGTAAACATTTCGTGATATATGTCTTATTATAATTTTTGAAATAAATTTTATTATTTGAGGTGCTAAAATATTAAAGAAAAGACATTTTCTAAACTATAAATATTTTTTTATAGGTTACCCATTGGAGTAAGAGGTGAGACTCATAGCCTCATTTTTATTCTTATAAGTTTTTTGGGGGAAAACATACTATTTTTATGATTGATGCATTTATAAGATTTTTGAGATACACTGTCATTTATGTTACAACCATTAATTCGGATGTGGAACCGTTGGATAATATAGGTAGCGCTACTTAGGAAAGTACTTTCTGCACCAACAGGATGAGTTTTGTGATGCTATATTATCTGATTTTATGAATTATGTTATGACAGTTATGAATCACCTGATTAATAAGTAAGGTTTGGTTGTATTTGATGCATCAAAAATATTTGTTTAAGTTAAACCTATGATCTCACCAACTTTATGTTGTCCATTTTGAGTATGCTTTTTCAGGAAATCATCATGACTAACAGCATAATGTTCTCTTTTGATGTGTATAACGGCTGGAGAGAAATAATGGCGAAAGTTTGTGTTAATCTAACTGTAAACATGTATGATCTCAGCTTATCGATGGACGCGCACTTCCATCGTTACTGAAGATGTAGCAGTTAGATAATAGGTTTGTAATAGGATTATGTTAGATCAAATTTTGACTATTTATGATGTGATGTAATCCTAACTTTATAATTATTTATAATTATGGAATGAGGTATGTTATTTTATGTTTTGTTGTGCTAAACTGTTTATTCTTTTAATCAATGAGTTCTGATCAAGCGAGTCACATCCAAAGCATCTCACGCTTTCGCCGGGATGTGACAAGTTGGTATCAGAACCATTGGTTATAGAGATTTATGTATTATAAAATACCTAGACTATAACCATAAGCTCGTATTATGATAAATATGAATATGCATATTATGTGTATACATGAACTTTTGTGATTTCAAGAGTATTCTAACACTATTTTTTTTAGTAAATTAAAAAACAGGAAATATTCTGAGATATAAATATACTATCTATGATTATATGTGACTAACTGTTTGGCCTAAAAATTTATAAAGACTTCTTGCAGCTATGAGCTCAGATAATTACCCCAAAGAGACTTACCCATCTGAGTACTCAGACAATAGCAATTTTAAGGAAATAACACCCGAACCCGAACCCCAGCAAGACATGGAAACTCCACAAATTGAAATTGAAAATAACCAGAAGCCAAAATTCTATGTCCAACGTGCACCAGTAACGGTAGGGGGATATACAATCAAAACTCCTAGGAAAAAGATACGACGCGAAGATAGATTTCAGGCTAAGCTAGGTGAGGATAATACGGGAATACAAAATTCTGATTCTCCTAAGCATGAGGAAAAAGAACTAAAAGACAAAAGATGGACGAGGACCAAATGATGACAGCTTAGCAGACTCTTAAAAAGCTTAAGAAAATACAACAGGGAATCCGGAGGATTCAGAAAGATGTTAAAGAATTGAAGGCACCCAAGAAAAACATCTTTAGAAGGATATGGAAATGGGTTCATGGAAATTAGAATTACCTTCTAAACTTTAACATGTAAAATCCTTAATAAGAACTTAAATGAATTATATCTTTTGTGTTTAGAATTATTGTCTGTTATGTGTTAGCTAAAATATTATTAAGAATTTAAATTTCTTTTAACATCGACTACAATTACCTATAGAAAATCATGCCGCCAAGAAGGAACACTCAGCCCGTAAGAAAAACAGCGCGAGTTGGATGACCCAGAACCAGGCTCGGGGAGGAAACTCCTGTGAACACAACCACCAATGAGGATGACAAGATCTCACGACTAGTAACTCAGCAAATAGTGGCAGCTATACCAACATTAATAACCCAACTTCAACAAAACCTAAACCTTGGAACTGCGACAGAAGGAAACGAAACACCAGTAGACGACACTATGAGAGGACAACAGGAAGAAGGAACTATAACTTAAAAAGGATGCTCCTATAAGGCTTTTATGTCATGCAGGCCCCGAGAATTTGATGGTAAAGGCGGAGCTGTACAAGCCCTACGCTGGTTGGACGAGATGGAATCAACCTTGGAAATTAGTAATTGTGCCAACAACAACAAAACCCTATTTGCTTCGCATTCGCTAAAGGGAGAGGCACACTCTTGGTGGAAAATGGAAATGCACACTAAAGGTAGGCATATTATTAATGGATTAAGTTAGAAGGAATTCAAAGGTTTAGTAATAGAAAAATATTGTCCCTATAATGAAATAGAAAAATTAGAAACTGAATTCCTAGCACTAGAAATGAAAGGAGCAGCACATCGTGAGTACATCGACAGATACAATGAACTCTCAAGACTAGTACCACACTTGGTAACCCCAGAAGCAAAAAGGATAGGGAGATATATTTGTGGTTTAGTACCACAAATAAGAGGACTAGTGAAATCTGCCATGCCTAAAACCTTCCAAGATGCCGTGAGCTTATCAGGAAGCTTGACTGACGAAATGATAAGAAACGGATCCTTAAGTAACCCAAGATCAGGAGATAAAAGGAAATGGAATGTCAATAACCCAGGGGGATGGTTTGGAGGAAATTCCCAGAAAAGGATAGCCCGACAACCCACAAGAAACTTTTTAGGAATGACGCGGGAGAAGAAACCACAAACCGAGAACCAGCCATGGTGCAGTACCTGTCAGAGATATCATCAGGGTAACTGCGCGATGAATCTGTTACAACTGCAAGAAGAAGGGACATATATCCCGAGACTGTAAAAGCCCCACCAACCCAAAACCAGTTTGTTATCAATGTGAAACGAAAACCACTTTCAAAATGAATGTCCACAATTGAAGGGTAAGGCTCCGGTCAACCAAAACAACTCTCGCGGAAGAGCTTTTATGATGCAAGCTGAAGAAGCTCGACAGGAACCGGAGGATGTAACGCGTACGTTTCTTATAAACAATCAGTACGCAACTGTTATATTTGATACTGGAGTAACCCGTAGTTTTGTTTCAAATACGTTTAGACCACTACTTAATTAACCTCAGAAAAGTTAAATAAAAATATATTATAGAATTAGCTGATGGTAAGATAATTGAAGCCTGTGAAATCATTCCAAATTGTACCATAAACCTAGATGAATATTGTTTCAATATAGATCTGATTCCTATTGAACTAGGAGGATTTGATATTGTTGTGGGAATGGATTGGTTAAATAGAAATCAGGCTGAAATAGTATGTGGCAAGAAAATGATAAGAATTCCTCTGATTAATAAAAATAGAATACTCTGTCTATATGGTGAGAAACCTAGAGGTGTCATGAAGATAATTTCTTGTAAGAACGCACAAAAATGTTTAAGAAAGAAATGCTTAGCTTTCCTGGCCCATATTGTTGACACAAAATTAGATAAGGTAAACCTAGAAAGTGTTCCTATCGTTAATGAGTATCCTGATGTATTTCCTGATGAATTACCTGGTTTGCCACCCCCTCGGTCAAGTAGAATTCAAAAAATAGTTAATACCAGGAACTACCCCCATTGCTAAGGCACCCTACCGTTTAGCACCCACAGAAATGAAGGAATTAATGAACCAACTTCAAGAACTACTGGACAAGGAGTTTATACGTCCTAGTGTGTCACCCTGGGGAGAACCCGTTCTATTTGTTAAAAAGAAAGATGGAACGTTCAGAATGTGTATAGACTATAGGGAACTCAAGGTAACTATAAAGAATAGGTATCCCCTACCTAGGATAGACGACCTATTTGACCAACTGCAAGGATCTAGTTACTTTTCAAAAATAGATTTGAGATCAAGATATCACCAGTTAAGAGTTCAGAATGAGGACATACCAAAAATAACATTCAAGACTAGGTATGGACATTATGAATTTCTCGTAATGCCATCTGGATTAACCAATGCTCTAGCTGTATTTATGGATTTAATGAACATGATATGTAAGCCTTATTTAGATAAGTTTGTCATAGTTTTTATAGATGACATTTTAATTTATTCCAAGAATAAGGAGGATCATGAGTAGCATTTAAGGTTAACCTTGGAGTTATTAAGGAAAGAAAAATTATATGCAAAATTCGTAAAATGAATTCTGGAAAAGAGAAGTGCAATTCCTAGGACACATAGTTAACCAAGAAGGTATACAAGTAGATCCAGCAAAAATAAAGGCTGTTAAGAAATGGGAAGATCCCAAAACACCAACAGAGGTGCGCCAATTCTTAGGACTGGATGGATATTATAGAAGATTCATAGAAAAATTCTCAAGAATAGCCCAACCTCTGACTGAACTAACTCAAAAAGATAAGCCTTACATTTGGAGAGAAAAGCAAAAGGCTGCATTCAAACTCTTAAAAAGTAAATTATATAGTGCACATATCTTGTCATTACCAGAAGGGATTGATGATTTTATAGTATATTATGACACGTCTCGTCAAGGATTTGGATGTGTATTAATGCAATGGAGTAAAGTAATTGCCTATGCCTCCAGACAACTTAGGGGAAGTGAAAAGAATTATACTAATGATTTGGAATTAGGAGCAGTAGTATTTGCACTTAAGATCTGGAGACATTAAATAGTATGGAACAAAATGTACAATATATACGGATCATAAGAGTTTACAGCACATATTTGATCAAAAAAATGTTAAATATGAGACAAAGGAGATGGATAGAACAATTAAGTGATTATGGCTGTGAAATCAAATACCATCCAGGTAAGGCAAATGTAATAGTAGATGCATTAAGTAGGAGAGATAGAGCTAAACCATTACGGGTACGTCCTATGAGAATGGAACTACAATCAAATCTGTTAAATCAAATACGGGAGACCCAACAAAAAGATAAGTTAAAAATGAAAGGACAAATAAAATATTTGGAAGAAAGTACAAATGGAATTTTAAAGTTCAAGGGGAGAACTTGGATACTCGATGATGCTATACTTAGAAGAATCATTCTACAAGAGGCACATAAGTCAAAATATTCCGTGCATCCAGGAAATAACAAAATGTATAAAGATTTAAAAAGCCAATACTGGTGGCCAGACATGAAGAAATCAGTCGGAGAATTCGTAGAAAGATGTGATACATGTTCAAGGGTTAAAGTTGAATACCAAAAACCTTCAGGATATCTGCAACAACCCGAAATCCCAGAATGGAAATAGGACCAGATCACCAAGGATTTTGTAACTAAACTACCAAGAACCTCAAGTGGGTATGACACAATTTGGGTTATAGTGGATAGATAAACCAAATCAGCACACTTCTTGCCAATTAGGAAAGATTATAGAATGGAAAAATTAGCAAGAATTTACATGAGGGAAATTGTGTCCAGACATGGAATACCCATATCAATTATATCCGACAGGGATAGTATATTCACATCTAGGTTCTGGCAAACCCTACAAAAAGGTTTAGGAACCCAAATAAACCTGAGTACCGCATATTATCCACAAACAGATGGGTAAAGTGAAAAGACAATTCAAACATTGGAAGATATGTTGCGTGCTTGTGTATTGGATTTTGGTGGCAATTGTGATATACATCTACCTTTGATAGAGTTTTCTAACAATAACGGTTACCATTCCAGTATTGGAATAGCCTCATTTGAAGCCTTGTACGGAAGAAAGTGTAGATCACCACTATGTTGGAATGAAATAGGAGATAGGCGACTTATAGGCCCTGACCTAATTGAAGAAACATCTGACAAGATCAGAGAAATTAAAAATAAATTGAAGGCAACACGTGATCGACAGAAAAGTTATGCTGACAAAAGAAGAAAGCCATTAGAATTTCAAGTTGGAGATAAGGTTTATCTAAAAATATCACCCACAAAACGAATCATTCGATTTGGAAAAAGGAGTAAATTAAACTCTAGGTATGTTGGACCATTTGAGGTCACTAACAAAGTTGGCCCCGTTGCATATAGACTAAATTTACCCAAAGAATTAAGTGAGATTCACAACATTTTTCACGTATCCAACCTAAAGAAATGTCTAACAGATGAGACATTAAATGTACCAATTCAAGAGATCAAAGTTGATAAAAAACTTCAGTTTGTGGAAGAACCCGTAGCCACTATAGGCAAAGAGGTAAAGAGGTTAAGAAAGAATAGAATACCCATAGTGAAAGTTAAGTGGAATGCAAAAAGAGGACCAGAATTTACATGGGAAAGAGAAGTTGAAATCAAGAGGAAGTACCCTCATTTGTTTCAAATCGGCAATCAGATAAGTTCTCCTCAACTTTAGGTATTACTCTCTAATAAATTTTGAGACGAAATTATTTTTACGGGTGTCAACTGTGACAATCCTAAAAATAAGGTTAGGCAAATCAATAAATAAATAAAATTCTCAAACATGTTGCTCATTATTTGACTAACTCGTTATAAACTATATGTGTTTATGTATATATATATATATATATATATTATATATATATATATATATATATAATATATGTTGTACGTATGCATGCTTGCATGCATGCACTAAAATTTACGTGTGCATGTACCCGAATACATAACCTTTTGATACCAAACATTAAGTGATCAAAGTACCTCAACCATATAACACTAAACATACACCAAATAAACTATGATACAACCCAACCAAACACCACAATACAATGCAATATCAAAAAGAATTAAACATCAAAACAAAACTAAGCAAAACCTAAACACTTAAAGACCTAAACTTGGCTCATAATGTTAACTAAACAACCCAATTAGACAACTTAAACATTAGTTAACATTAGTTAATGACTTGGTGACTCAATGGTTTCTTTGATCGACACCTAGCCCCCTTAAGACACCAAGCTCCACCTCAATTCGCTACCTATGCCTAAGGAACAACTAAGCAAGCCTAATAAACACCACCTCACTAACCTACATCTAGACCTATTGATGAATGCTCCACTACTTCATGCATACTCGGCCGATGAACCACAAACACAACAACACCATCTCTACTCCCTCAATACTCTCGGCCACCTCTCAACAAACTGCACACCACCACCAGCTCAACTCTCGGTTACCACCACCATCACCACTCCCTCACCTCTCGGTTAACATCATAACCAAACACCACCAACATCACCACCCTCGGTCACCACCATAACACCATCCAAGCTTAAGTCAACCATCATCTTCCAAACCGTTGTGAAGCAAAAATACCAAGATCGAGGAGCCAAATCAAGTCGAATCATCAGAGAAAGAAGCTACCATCAGCTACCCTCACCTTCTCTCATTATCAAAACCAAGGTTTTATTCCCTAAACCATAACTAGTTAAGCTTACCAAAGTATATATGTGTTTAAACAACACATATAACCAACCCTTATGATTAAAAAGTACAAGTTCTTCACAAAAATCTTACAAACATGTCAATCTTATCAAAAGACAGTAAGAAAGATTTTATGAATCTGAAAGAAATAAATAGATATTGGTAACCAAGAGTTATATAAAGAGAATTATCAATAAAGGGTTGAAAATTTATGTGCAAACTTGTTTAATTCAGTTTAATATGTAAATGACTAGGATTGTGGGAACAAACGTTGTAAATATGTTTAGAATATTAGGAAATAATATTCTGTAAATTTTGATGCCACTGCTATAAGTAAAATAATTTATATAAATTATCTAACTGTTTGGAAGAAAATTTCACACTGGAAGAACCGAATCTGGTAAAAAGTTGGAAAAATTATATGTTTATTATTACAATTTATAAGACTTTCAAAAAAAGTTTTATGGCCTAATTCAAAGTTATGCATAAGTTATGAATTTTAGAATTTTCTGCTATTTAAAAATCGGAAAAAATACTTAAACTTTAAGATAAATTATGAAAAATTTACAGAAACATGTAAACTAGAGTAGAACAGTTGGTATAAAGACTAGAATTTTTGGACATATTTTGTTATTTTTTACTGAATATTGTTAAAATAATAAAAATCATAAAAATAGGCTCTGCTATGATTTAGAACCTCAGAAAATTTTAAAAAAATATAAATTTTGTGACATACGGTCTGAAAAAGTTTGATAAATTTTAGAGGCCCGAAGGTATTTTTGATAATTTATTCAAATAATATAAAAATTCTAGAAAATAAACTATAAATAATTGATATATGAAATTTTGATATATTATACATGATTTGTAGTCCCACCTGCTTTAAAATTTCGTGATATATGTCTTATTATAATTTCTAAAATGAATTTTATAATTTGAGGTGCTAAAAATGTTAAAGAAAAGACATTTTCTAAACTATAAATATAGGTTACCCATTGGAGTAAGAGGTGAGACTCATAATCCCATGTTTGTTCTTATAAGCTTTTTGGGGGGAAAAAGCATACTGTTTTTGTTGATACATGTATGTCCCTAGATCATGATTTGTAATGTAATGAACTTGTCTGTCTGATTTTGATGTAATTGTAATTGATTAATGAAATGATATGAATTGTTGTTACTTGTAATGTTTAATATTTCATTAATGAGTTGTGATTGAATTGATTGGGTTTATGAATGTTTGAATGAGTGCACATTAAGTTATATTAAATAGAACATTCAAACTTAACTTAATGAAGTTCTCATGCGAATGGCCCATGCGAATGGACCACACGCATGAATAACTTCATACGATTGACTCAATCGCACGACTGAACCAGGAGACTGGATCAGTCGTATGATTGACACATAAGATTGACTCAATCGCACGACTGAACACTCAGTCGTGCGGATGAATCAACCGCATGGTTCAATCGCACGACTGAACCATACTTATGGCCCAGTCGCACGATTGAACAATACTAACCTATAAATAGACCCAATTCGTGGGAAAACGTAAGCATTCATCCCATTACGACTCCAGACGTACCCTAGCCGTCCAGAAGCCTCCCAAATCGTTCTCCAAGTTCATAGAACACATCAGATCGGTTCCTAATCGATTTCTGACGTTGAAATCAATTCTTGATTGATTCATCGTGTGTTCTCACTGATTGGATCGCCAATCAAATAGGATTCCGCACTATTTGAGTTGGTTTAACACGCAATCACTCGGTATTTCGTTCAAATACCAGGTCCTAACAAGTGGTATCAGAGCTTTGGCTCTTGATTTCGTGTTGATTCAATCAAGATTGCATAAAAGTTTGTGTTTTTGCACGAAAAACGCAATCTTTTGCATCAAAAGTGATCTTGGACGTTCCCTGCTCATTGAAGTTCAGTTTCTACGAACTTAGACGATTTGGACTTGCAAAATTTCGAATTTTTACGGCTGAAACCCGTCAAACCTAGAAATTTTCGCAAAACAGCAGCTTCAGTCGCACGAGTGACTCATTCGCACGACTAGACTCATTCGCAGTGTTCATTCGCACGACTGGACCTAGTCGCACCTTCATTCGGCCGACTGAACCGTTCGTTCGCATAGCTCATACGCACCAGATTCATTCGCACGACTGAACCATTCGCCCTGTTCAGTCGCACGGTTGAACCAATCGCAGAGTTCATTCGCACGAGAGGACCATTCGCATCCTTCAGTCGCATCAGTTAAAGTTGATTTGATTAGACTCTAAGTTTAGTAACCATGGAAGATCAGATGTCAGCCTTTACTGCGGGGAAGGACTCAAGAATTCAGAACCTGCTGCTGCTTGAGAGTGAGGTGGGTATTCACAATAAACCACCAAAGCTCTTGACTTTAGATGAGTTTCCTCACTGGAAGCAACGTTTTGAGATCTACCTCAATGGAGTAGATCCTAATCTGTGGGAAGCTATCGAAGTGGGTATAGTACACCGGTGGGAGCAGATGGAGTAAAATTAACGTTGAGTGGGATGACTGACGCTCAGAAAGTAAAGTATAATGCTGAGAAAAGAGTTTATGCGATGATAACTCAGTCGATCCCCAAAGATATATTCCACCAGTACTCAGAGAACAAGCAGTCCAAGAAACTGTGGGATGAGCTAGAGAAAAGGTATGATGGGAATGCATCGTTAAAGGCAATCAAAGCAAAGGAGTTAAAGAAGGAATTCGATAACTTCTCATCAATTGGTAACGAGGGTTTAGATGAAGAAGTCATAGACAGATTCTACCATTTGATGAGCGAGTTGCATACACATGGAGTGGAAAACTATGGAAGAAAAAGTAAGCAACTTCGCAGATGGATTGCCTGATAAGTGGGCCTCATTCGTGTCTAATCTTAGACAGAATGGTATACTTATAAAGCTGGATATAAATGACTTTATTCTTAGACTGCGTGAAGAAGCACTAAGGATGAAGTATAGAGCACAGAAGTCTTCATATACACAAAACCCAGCTTTATACAATGCCACGCCTCAAGCTAAGATCTGGAGCACCTCTCCAGACAGCATTTGTGTCTAGCTCGTCAGGTCCTTCACATGCTTCTACTTCTGGATCAGACACGTCAGGGTCGTCATGTACCCATTATATTGGATCAGAAGCAAGTGCTACTAAATTGAAGACCGAGAATCTCGGTAATGTGACTGTAGAAGTAGCACGAGAGCATATGGATCTTCTCGCCGCAGTAGTTCATTCATATGATGGACTTGTGGCTGGGAAGATTGGAAACTGTCATTTGGCAGATGAAGACTACGAGCAGGTAGATGAAATGGAGCTGGAAAGGATGGATATAATGTGGGCCTTAGCTAGCGCTGTCCGAAGGGCGAAGAAGTTTGTTAAGAAGACTGGACAAAATTGATAGCTACTAAGGATACCACATTTGGTTTTGACAAGAGCAAGGTGACTTGCTTCAACTGTGGAGAGAAAGGGCACTTCAAGAGGGAATGTGTCAAACCAAAGAAGACGGGTAATGGGAACCCGTTCTCATCCTTTACTCACCAAGACAAGCAAGCCTCTAGTTCTACTTCATCAAACAAGGACCCAAAAGCCTTGACTGCTCATGATGATGAAGGACAGGACTGGAGTTTTAGATTTGTCAACCCAGAATCTAACATTGCCAGTGTTGAAGATATTGATGATGATTCTGCGAGTGAAGGTGATTTAGCAGTTGATATAGCAATGTCACACAGTGAAGAAACAACTGCAGCTGAAGTCAGTTACACACCAAAGGAGGAAACTTCCAAGTCAGATTCAGAAAAGTCAGAATCACCAGAACCAGAGACGTCTGATGCTGCGTTGATGGCTAACTCTTCTGAAACAACACAGGTAAGTACAACTGACCAATTGTTTAATAATCATGCTTGTTCTAACTGTGATATGTTTAGGAATAGCATTGATGAAAAATTTGCTAGGTTATTAGATCACAATGATAACTTAGTAAAGGACTTACAACTATGCACTGAGGCCAATAGAGTTCTAAAACAAAATGAGCATAGTTATAAAGAAAAGATAGACCTATTGACTAAACAACTTAGGGAAACCGAAGTAGTTGCCTTTAATCAATCAAATGACATTAGGTACTATCTAAACTCCCTAGAGGACACTAAGAAACAAAAGGCAGTTCTAGAAGTAGAAGTTAATTCCTTAAAACAGAAACTGCATAGTTGGACTAGTTCTTCACACATAGTTCAACACTTAGTGAGAGAAAGAAATAATGGGGAGGGATTAGGCTACAAAGTGGTTCCACCACCACCTGAGACCTTGATGAACACCAAGTCTAAACCATAAACAACAACCCAATCAAGGATCATGTGGTGACCACTCCTCTTGTTACTGATCCAGACACATCATGTTCATCTACTGAATCTGGACAGAAACAAAAGGAGGCCACTTCAAAGGCAAAGGGTAAATTGCCTTGTGTTAATCTGGAAAATGAATTTGAAAAGGTTAACTTAAAGTCAGGGTCAAACAGAGTCAAATCAGAACCCAAAAAGACTTCAAATGTTAATTTTTCACATGCTACAAGTCAAAAACCAGTTAACCAAAAGGTTGAACAAGTTAAACAGGTAAAACAGTTAAATTTGTTAAACCAGAGAAAACATCAAACATGCAAGAGTCAAAACCTAAAGTGATTGATGTTACTAAAGTGTCACGCATTTCTCCACAAAGAAAGTCAAACTATAAGGTTGATAGCAGATTGTGCTACAACTGTGGAGAATGTGGACATATTGCTTCCTATTGTCCTTTCTATCAGACACCTAGGAAGAAGATTGATCTTCAGGACTCTAGACCTAGGTCTTCTAAGAGGAGTTCTCTAACTCCACCTAGAAGATCTAGTGAACCTAAAGTTCAACCTGTAAGCCAGACGACTGTTTATCATAAACAGGCATTGCACAAATCTGGTTTATGGAAAGAGAAGACTACCTGTGTGACTGATACTGATGACAAGAAGGAATCTGAGTTACCCTCACCTTCTAAAGGTCAATGGGTAGAGTTTATGATGTGTGATGCCTCTGGGAAACCCAAGACAGTAAAGGCTTGGGTTCCTAACCTAAACTAATACATTTACTTGATATGTGCAGGGTGTTCGGTATAGCGCTGAGACTAACACGTGGATTATAGACAGCGGAGCATCCAGGCACATGACAGGAAATAGAGCCCTTTTATCAAATGTCAAACAAATAAAAGGAGGGCATGTTTCCTTTGCAGGAAACAAGGGAGGATACATCACAGCACAGGGAGAAGTGGGAAATCAGAAAGTTAAGTTTGATAAGGTGAACTACGTTCAACAACTTCAAAATAACTTGCTTTCTGTTTCCCAAATCTGCGATAAAGGATTTAAAGTCATCTTCGACAACAACAAGTGTTACGTGCTGAAGAAAGACTATATGATTCCAGAGGACCAAGTTCTGATGACTGCTTCAAGATATAAGGACCTATATGTCTTGGATCTGTCAACAGCTGCTCCAACGGATCATGAAGTGCAGTGCTTTCTATCTAAAGCTACTGAGAAGGACTCAATCTCCTGGCATAGGAGAATGGGACACATTAGTCAAAGGAAGATGAATCACTTGATTCAGAAGGACTTAGTGAGAGGAGTAAATGTCAAGAACTTCCAACTTCCTGACTTTTGTGTAGCTTGCAAGAAAGGCAAACAGACAAAGAAGTCTCATAAGGAAAAGAAAGTTCATTCAATAGAACTTCCTCTTGAACTTCTTCACATGGATCTGTTTGGTCCAGTCAGTACAAGGAGCATTGCAGGCGATCTGTACTGTTTTGTGGTCACTGATGACTACTCAAGGTTCACTTGGGTAATGTTTCTGAAATCCAAATCAGAAACATTTGAGTCATTCAAGGAATTAGTCACCACTCTGGAATCTCTCTACAAGCTAAAGGTTAGACAAGTACGCTCAGACAACGGGACCGAATTCAAGAATCAATGGATGGAGGCATACTGCAAGGAAAAGGGGATTGTTCATCAATTCACTTCAGCATACACGCCTCAGATGAATGGTGTTGCTGAGAGGAAAAATAGGAGCTTGATAGAGACTGCACGGACTATGCTGGCGGACTCGAAACTGCCTATCCAATTCTGGAATGAGGCAGTAGCAAATGCATGTTATACACTGAATCGAGTCCTAATAGTCAAGCGCCACGGAAAGACATGTTATGAGCTACTACAAAGACGCAAACCGAATTTGGAGTATCTTGAACCTTTTGGCGCGCCATGTACACTTCTGAAGAAGACGCAAGAAGGAAAATTCAGCGAGAAGGCAGATGAAGGAATCTTTCTAGGATACAACATACCGAATAAGCGAGTTTACAATAACTCAACGGGTCTTGTAGAAGTGTGGTGTAATGTCGACGTTCAGAGATATACCACACCACCTACAGGAAAAGGACCTGCCTACTTCTTCGATTATGATGGATTCTTCAAATCCTTCAACATACCTCTCTCTCCCTCGGACGATGAGCTAGCAACTAGGATGATGTATGATATTCTGAATACACCATCTAGCACACAGGGAGAATCATCTACTCAGTCAGGGGGAGTAGTCGACGACAGTGACTCCTCCTCTGAAGATGAAGCTGAAGAAGATGACCAGAACAGTCAGGAGGAACAGGTTCCAGTTCCAGCAAGTCCACAAGCATCTACGAGTGATGCACCTTCGACTTCAGAACCTCAAACTCCAACTACCTCAGATGCAGAACCAAATGTTCATAATCTTGGCTCTGAGGTAGCTGTTCCTACTACTCCAGGATCACGACTAAATGTTTATCATCCCCTTGACAATGTCATTGGAGATGTCAGATCAGGAGTACAAACCCGAAATCAGTTGTACTCAGCTGATTACGCCTCGGTTATGGAGAAAGGTTACATTCATGATGGTGCCTATCGATGTTTTGTCTCGCAGGTTGAGCCAAAATATGTCAGTGAAGCACTCAATGATGAGGCGTGGGTGAGTGCCATGCAAGAAGAACTTCTGCAGTTTAAGAAGTTAGGTGTATGGACACTAGTTGATAAACCTAAAGGTGCTAAAGTCATTGGCACTAAATGGGTACTAAAATGCAAGAAGGATGACCAAGGGGTCATTATCAGGAACAAAGCTCGACTGGTGGTTCAAGGTTTTCGCCAAGTCGAGGGAATTGACTACAATGAGGTGTTTGCACCCGTGGCAAGGATGGAAGCTATTCGTATCTTCCTTGCCTATGCATCGTACATGAAGATCAAAGTCTACCAATTAGATGTAAAGAGTGCATTCCTTCATGGGGAAATCAGAGAAACAGTCTACGTGAGTCAACCAGAGGGTTTTGAAGATCCCTATCATCGGGATAGAGTCTACAAGCTTGACAAAGCTTTATATGGGCTTCATCAAGCTCCTCGAGCTTGGTATGAGAAACTCTCAACTCATCTTGTGAAACACGGCTTTCGCAGGGGAGTAATTGACTGTACACTGTTTATTAAGGAAAAGGATGGCGACCTACTGCTTGTACAGATATACGTTGATGACATAATCTTCGGGTCAAAGAACGAAGAGTTATGTAAAGAGTTTGAAGCAGTAATGAAGAAAGAATTTGAGATGAGTGCCATGGGGGAGATGAAGTTCTTTCTCGGGTTACAGGTGGATCAAACACCTAATGGGATCTTTCTACATCAGACCAAGTATGTAGGAGACATTCTCAGTCGCTTTGACATGGAGAATGCTTCTGCTGCTGGGACTCCACTTGCTACTAATCATGATATAGCACCGGATGATAATGGAGATCTAGTAGATGCCACTATGTACCGAGGAATGATCGGATCCCTCATGTATCTCACTGCCTCAAGACCTGATATTATGTATGCTACATGTCTATGTTCAAGATATCAGGCTAAACCAAAGGTCAACCATCTGATCGGGGTCAAGAGGATTTTTCGTTATCTGAAGGGTACACCCACACTTGGATTGTGGTACCCTCATGATGATGACTTTGAGCTTACCGCGTATAGTGACTCGGATTACGGGGGCTGCAAGATGAACTACAAGTCTACATCAGCAGGGTGTCAATTCTTTGGGAGAAGATTAGTTACCTGGCAGTGTAAGAAGCAGACATCGGTTGCCTTGTCAACCTGTGAAGCCGAATATGTTGCTGCTGCAAGTTGCTGTTCTCAAATCATCTGGATTCAACAGCAAATGCGGGATTACGGTTTAAAATTCTCATCTACTCCTATTTTTGTTGATAACTCTGCTGCAATTGCAGTAACTAAAAATCCGGTCCAACATCCTAAGACCAAACACATCGGTATTAAATACCATTTCATAAGAGATTGTTTTGAAAAGAACTTAATTGATGTGGTTAAAATTAATACTGATTTTCAACGCGCTGACCTCTATACTAAAGCCTTTGATAAACCACGTTTTCAATATTTATTAGAGGTCAACGGTGTTAAAAAGAAAAGTGAGGTAATTCCTGATGATGAAAATGTGTAGTCCGATGTCGTGTACTTAAATTTTATTTTATTTATTTTGATTTGTCTATTTGATTTTAATTTTATTTAAACTCATGTTCTCTTGCTGTTTATTAAAATCCTAAAATAATTAAACCAGAAATGATTTTAGTATTTTAGGGGGAGAATATGTCAGCAAGTTAACATTAAAAAAAAAAAAAAAAAAAAAAAAAAAAAAAATGAGGGAGAAGGAGTAGCGAGCTGAAATAAGGTAGATTGTATCTGTGATACCGATTCAATACCTTTGGAAAATGATAGTACACAGGAACAAATCAAGAGGGACTTTAAAATTTAAGTGTTAGTAATATGCAAAAGTTCAAAGTAATAAATCTGTGTAGTCTAAGCAATACTAAAAGGAAAGATGATAGAAAACTGGCAACTCCTAAGGTGACACAAAGAAAGTAGACTTAGAGGCTGCTAGACCATATATGATATGTTGGTAGATTCAACACAATAGACAACTAGACCGGATTGGTGATTTCAAGATAAAACTAAAGTGTTCAACTGACTGTGGGCGTCCATCTTATCACTGGTTAACACAATCAACAATATTCCAATAAGGGGTAATGAGCAAGTAAACGCCACAAATGTGTGCGGATGACCATAACTAGAGCAAAGCAAAGAAAAAATGAAAGACAAATGCAATAAAGCTAATGACTTATGTTGTTGGTGCATTTTGTGCAAAATAAAATAAGCTGCTCTAACAAGGAGATAGGTTATGTGCCTCTCTGCTGTGCGATGGCACTGACCTGAGGATAAGCATAACCTAGATATTCTAGAATTCATTGTTGTTTGCCGCCTCTCTGCTGTGCGATGGCACTGACCTGAGGACAGGCTTCTCTTTGAAAGCTCTAAGAATAGTCTCTTCTTGTAATAATACCCGTAGACCGCTCAAAAGCTCCTGAGGGATGTTGATTACCATATAAGTGTGGGATCCACAAGTGTTAGTTGAAATAATTAAACCTAAATAAGTCACCAGTCTGTGTCAAAAGTCTGTGTATGGATTTAAGTGGACAAACATACTGACAATCATTGTGGCTACATTCTCAAAGGTCCAAATCAATGTGAAATCTAAGAGTTTCAGTATGATTTCCTTATGTTGCTAAGACTCTGGATGAACATCGAGAACTTGAGCATCAAAAGGTTTTATAACGAGTCCCAAATGATTTGAATTGCCTGTATGATTCCAAAAATTGAATTGGTCCAGATGTGATCAACCTAAGTTGAAGCTATCTACTCCCGATCCAAATCCCGTAGATATCAATCTCTGGATTTATCTCTCACAAAAAGCCAAAAATATGTCTGATTATGTAATTAGTTTAAAGTCTTAAATTAGTTAGTTGTTTTAAGTTTTAACTTGAGTCAGTGTCGGGCTACATCAGGAAAATCAGAAGGAATAAACTCACTAAAAGGGTCATGTCTGAGATGACCATATGTTCTTTGAAAGTTATATAGTCACGTCTGAGGTGACAAAGTATTTTTAAAAGGGTCACGTCTGAGGTGACCAAAGTGGTTAAAAGGATCACGTCTGAGGTGATCAAAGTGTTTTCAAGATAAAAGATCATGTCTGAGATGATCAAAGTTCATAACGTTAATTAAACTAATATAAAAGAGTTAAAGGTAAATTGGTAAAATAGCAGAAAAATTAACTAAGTATGACCCATTCGCACGAATGGACCATACGTATGGACTAACCATACGAATGAAGTCCATTCGCACGAATGGATCATACGATTAGTCCAATCGGATGCTTAAGTGCGAACGAGTGAGTCAGTCGCACGACTGAACTTCAGTCGGACGACTGGAGAAGGGCGACTGACCCAATCGCACGACTGAGTCCCACTCGCACGACTGAAAGGTGCGAATGAACTCAGTCGCACGATTGGAACTAGGGTGGATATAAATAGAGGTGGAGTCGGTCGCAGAGACTCCTCATTCTCAAATCGCCCCTAATTCGCATATGTACCGTTACTCTGCCCAAATTTTCTCTGCTTGATTTTCTTGCTGATTCTGTGTCACTAACGTTCGTTCATCATCGTACAGGTACTTTGAAGTTATATCCATCGAAATCAGAAAGAATGAAACCCTAATGGATTAATAAGACTGTGAAGTGCGAACCGCGAAGTCAAACCCTAATAACCTATTAAAACTAAGTAATATGTTAAAATTGGTTAAAATAGGTTGTTAGGGAAGAGTAGGCGACACTAAAGAACCGGTTAATTGAATGATAAAACTTATTCTGCGTAGATTTGATCTTGGGACGACTGAACAAATGAGACAGACGACTGGTCGTCCGGATGAACTTCAGTCGCACGACTGAAGGGTGCGAATCACTTAATCGCACGACTGAACCATGCGAATGAGACTCAGTCGCACGACTGGTGTAACCGCACAAGAGTACATGCGCATGAGTCCAGTCGCACACTCAGTCGTGCGTATGAGGTCAATCGCACGTCTGAACCTCAATCGCATGATTCAGTCGCACGACTGTCTTCAGTCGTACAACCTCAATCGCATGACAGATATTTTAATTCAAAGTTTAAGTGTTGCTTTATACTCTTAGCCAATGAAACTAACGTTTATGTTATTATGTGTTACAGATGGCGAGTAGATGGAATATGAGCACTAAGCACAACATTTGTGCTCACCTGGACTTGACTTCCAGGAATGCAGCCGACTTTGCTGGCATTATTACTTTCCTTCAGAGATCCAGGATCGCGTATGCTATATCTACTCCCTGCACACCGTACAGATCAGTGCAGCAGGCCTTTTGGGATGGCGCATCGGTAGACAGATCCACCGAGCCTCACTGCATCAGGAGCTCGATTTTTGGTGAGGCTATCACTATTTCTGAGGAGGATCTGAGGATAGTTCTTCAGTTTGGAGACGATGCTGAGTGTCCCACACGTCTACACCCCCTCACTGTCCGTGGATGCTTCATGAGAGCCAAGTACTCTGGGGACATAATGCCGGGGTACTCAACAAGAGTAACCTCTGTCCCCAGTTTAAGTACTTGGCGCACGTGCTGCTGAAGTGTATAGCATCACGGAAGGGTGGATTTGATGAGCTCTCGGACCAGATCCAGAACGCTTATGCAGCGTTGGTGCTGAACCATCCGTTCAGCTTCTCCAGGATGATATTCAGTTACTTGGTGGAGAACCTCGAGGGGAAGGGGAAGGAAGGCTTCTGTATGTACCCTAGATTCTACAGATGATCATTGATCAGAAGCTTCCTTCCCTACCGAAGGAGAAGGAGGATGCTGTTATCCTCGAGGTCATGGACGACACGACTCTTGGACGGATGAAGGTTTACAGGGGGAAGCAGGTGAAGCCCCCTGTCAGGAGGTTATTTGGGCATCTGGCCCGGGCTGATTATGTGGCGCCAGCAAAGAGGAAGTGGCGCCACGAGGACAGTGACTCAGACGTGGAGCACATGCTATACCAGAGACAGACTCTGATGATGATGATAGCGGCGACGCCGGGGATGACATGCCTGCCCCATCTAGAGGCACAGATACAGAGATTATTCCCCCGGGGTCAGCCACTGCCGGAGAGGTCGCAGAGATGGCCGGCTTCCATCAGGAGTTTGTCGCTGGTGACATTGAGGAGGAGGAGTCAGACGAGGAGCCCCTCACCAGGACTGTGGGAAGCAAAGTCGTTCCCACAGACCACGGGCTAAAGGTGGTTGGTGAGCACCCAAGGGACTCCTCGGAGAGAGATACTGACCCTAACTACATTCCGGGGTCAGGTAGCAGAGTTGCAGGGGGAGCATCTACTTCCTCCGGGACCAGGAGGAAGCGGATGGCTCAACCACATGGGTTGAAGAAGAAGAAGCGTCGGTTGACCTTCGTGACTACCACTTCTACCACCACAGCCACCACCACCACCACTACTGAGATTCCACCCATCACCACAGCCACCACAGCCACTACTCCTACTACCACATCCACCACCTTACCCACCACCACTATATCTATCCCATCCATCACCAGACCATTCACCCCTACTTCACCACCATCAGCTCACCGACCCATATTCACCACAGCCACTGCCACCACCACCACACATCAGGCTGGACCGTCAGCCCAGCCCTCACAGGTACATGGATTCACTCTACCTCACATTGGGGTAGAGGAGCAGCTCTCAGCGCTTAACCGTATGGTTATGCGTCTGCTTGCTGCTGACGAGGAGAAGGCGGCGCAGATCCGCCAGCTGACCGACTTGGCTGCTGCCCAATCTCAGCAATTGGCAGAGCAAGCTCGGGTCATAGACCAGCAGAGAGTTGAGGTGTCCCAACTCCAAGATACTCAGGCTCAGTCCGTCAAACGTATTGAGGAGTTGGAGACGACCAACAAGACGATCATGCTGAGGCTGAAGGGGTCGAAGGATGAGCCCCTGAAGCTAAAGGAAGGTGACGGAGATGACGGAGATGATGATGATGAAGATGAGGATGATGATGAGGAAGATGATGATGATGAGGAGACAGAAGAAGAGAGGACAGAAGGACATGATGATGATGACGAGGCAGAAGGAGGGGATGCGGCTGCATCGGCCTCTGCCTCAGGTCAGGAGCGGAGATCCAAACGTCGACAAGACCAGTCATCCACTACTTCTGCTCCTCCGAGCGACACTCCACAGATTCAAGACCAAAGTACTGATTAGACTTTTATGTATTTATTTACTTTGTACTTGAATCATGTAATGAAAAACAAATGTATTAAATGTTTATATATATTAAGTTAATGTATGTCTGTTTGATTAATTACTAATGATTTATGTGTTGAATGTTTATATCAAACAGATCCAAACTTTCAAAGGGATGAGTTTGACTTTACTCCCCTTCAAATGGTCAAGACTCAGTTAACCATGATTCTTGACCTACAAGGGATAGTAAGACGGTCTGTGAGTTATACCCCTGAAGAAGGGGAGATAATTCATGACCTGTCTGATGAGCAAATAGCTGAAATGTTCAAACTCAATCCCGATGAAATCGTGAAGGATGCTCCAACAGTGGACTCAACCAGTGATGAGGAACTGAACGACATTGATGAGGTTGAGATTGAAGACATCACTGCAGAAGAGTATCCTCAGTACGCTGACGCCGAGGGAAATGTGGTCCCCAATTTGGGTGAATCCCTAGTCAGTGATACTTTTGAGGTACTGACAAGATGGAGCAAGAAGCAGAAAAGACTGAAGGAACAGCCCAAGCCTCCAATGCAGATGTAGATATTCGCAAGGCTGAATGGGCTGCCTGTTTTGAGGAAGTGAGAGCCCAGCGGGCTGCACCAAAGAGAGATGCCTACACCAAGCTCTACAAAGTCAAGAAACACCATAAGGTGTCGGGCAGGATTATCTCTTGGGCTTATTTTGAAGACCTTAACGCTTATGCAGTTAAGAGGGAGCAGGGCATAGAGTACTTCAGGTTCCCACATGATCTGAAGACTCTACCTGGTTTTGAGCTCAACCAGCTGGCTAAACTAAAGCTGCTGTATGCTGACCCGAGAAAGATGTCAGGCTGGTTTGAGGCTGCCCTGAGGAAAGAGTACCACACCAGGTGGGTCAACTTCAAACCTCAACAACCTACGAGGTATATCAGACGTTCTGAAGTTGATCCCATAACTGGAAAGCCAAAGATAGTGCTGAAGTGGAGTCCCCCGCGAACAATGTCGAGAATCCCTCTAAGGGAAATGCCACAGGACTTCACTCCCCACTTCAAATGGTGGTACTACGATTGGAGAACAGCTGAAGCGGTCATAGTCCTAAACAGAAGGGCCAAATGGATACTATCAGGGTATTCGACCCAATGTGGCTAACCAACTTATCTGCTAATGATGTCTACACATTATATAAGTGGCCACTATTCTATGACACGCAAGATATTGTACAAGCCCTCCAATTCCAAAATGTCATAAGACTCTGCTTTGCTTTTGAGATACACGCAGGAGTCACTAAAGAGGAGAAGTACAAGAAGTATAAGGAGGTGATGCAGAAGACAAGAGAATAGATAGATCTAGGTCCAAGGGGGAGTTTGTTGATACATGTATGTCCCTAGATCATGATTTGTAATGTAATGAACTTGTCTGTCTGATTTTGATGTAATTGTAATTGATTAATGAAATGATATGAATTGGTTGTTACTTGTAATGTTTAATATTTCATTAATGAGTTGTGATTGAATTGATTGGGTTTATGAATGTTTGAATGAGTGCACATTAAGTTATATTAAATAGAACATTCAAACTTAACTTAATGAAGTTCTCATGCGAATGGCCCATGCGAATGGACCACACGCATGAATAACTTCATACGATTGACTCAATCGCACGACTGAACCAGGAGACTGGATCAGTCGTATGATTGACACATAAGATTGACTCAATCGCACGACTGAACACTCAGTCGTGCGGATGAATCAACCGCATGGTTCAATCGCACGACTGAACCATACTTATGGCCCAGTCGCACGATTGAACAATACTAACCTATAAATAGACCCAATTCGTGGGAAAACGTAAGCATTCATCCCATTACGACTCCAGACGTACCCTAGCCGTCCAGAAGCCTCCCAAATCGTTCTCCAAGTTCATAGAACACATCAGATCGGTTCCTAATCGATTTCTGACGTTGAAATCAATTCTTGATTGATTCATCGTGTGTTCTCACTGATTGGATCGCCAATCAAATAGGATTCCGCACTATTTGAGTTGGTTTAACACGCAATCACTCGGTATTTCGTTCAAATACCAGGTCCTAACATTTAATAAGTATAACCCATTCGCACGAATGGACCATACGTATGGACTAATCATACGAATGGGAGCCATTCGTACGAATGGACCATGAGTATGGACCATCCAACCGAATGGGCCATACGATTGGCCCAGTCGGATGCTTAAGGGCGAATGAGTGAGTCAGTCGCACGACTGAGACCCAGTCAGACGACTGAAGAAGGGCGACTGATCCAATCGCACGACTGAGCCCCACTCGCACGACTGAAAGGTTCGTATGAGCTCAGTCGCACGATTGAATCTAGGGTTAGTATAAATAGAGGGGGAGTCGGTCGCAGAGACTCACCACCCTCAAATTAACCCTAAATCACACGACTTAACGTCACTCTGCCAAAATTTTATTTGATCGCTAAAAACCCCCGTTTCCTGCTTACTGATCATATACATCGACTTTACAGGTAATTTGCGGTGAAGAGAAACCACAATAACGTTCAATTTGACAACAAATCTGGAAAATCAGACCCGTAAACTAACCGAGACTTAAGTGGCTTAATAACCTAACTAAATGACTCAAACAGATGAAATTAAAGACGTTAGGTGTTATAAGAATGTAGTACGAGTCAAATGAACCAGATTGCAGGACCGTTTAAGGGCTTGACCACAATTACAACACAACACACAATGAGGAGAATAACTAATCTCTAATCAAACAGTGAACTGGGTAACCAAGTATGATACTAAGAACACAAGTAAGTAAGAGACAGAACAAGAGAGTTGGGTTTCAAGGAGGCAGTATATTGCTTTCTCAAGTTCTCTTACAAGTGTTACAAAGCATAGAAAGATACAAGAACTTGAAATACTTATACTACAACCTACAGCCGGCCATACTTTGAAGGCCAGCTGGATACAATTGACTAGACACTAACAAAATCAATTGTAGGATCAAAAGGCATATCTGCCTTTTGACCTTGTGACTATGACATGCCATAGCTCACATCCTTTTACAATACAAAAAGGATAAAGTACATAAAGTGGAAAGTTACAGACTCAAGACCTCAATGTACAGTTACCAAAAGCATGACCCTTTTCACCAACTCATGTAAGTTGGTGACTTTACAGAGATGCAGCGGAAAAGGTGCTTTATGGAACAGTACATCAGATAAAGCATGTGTACTAAAAGTCTTCGGAAGAAATCTGTCTTCATAGGATGAGGCTTCGGAAGACTTTGTCTCTGAAGCTTCGGAAGACTTCATGTTTGGCTTCGGAAGATATTGGTCTTGGCTTCGGAAGATTTTACACTTAGAGTATTTTCTAATGCTTTGTGTAAAACTTCCGAAGCATTCTTCACTTCAGTACTTAGTGCATGTTTGCTGAGACACTTAAGCTGTTTTGGGTTGCATCAGACTTCAGGAATCCTTACAAACTCCCCCTAGGCTGATGCTACCAAAACACTTAGAAGATCTTCAAATGTTGGTAGTCTTCAGTACAATCAGGACCATTCCTTTCTTCATGAGATGGTCAGGATCATCAAGACTTTCATATATCTTCTCATCTCAAAGAGATCATGCAGAGGTAAGTTGATTATGTCTTGCCATGAGTAGACATTCTCAACACCTTGATCTCTGATAACAGTCCATCTTTCTGGATTGGTAGAGTATCCAGGATAAGATGGGTGTCTCACTAGTTAGAGGAGCCACTTGAATAGGAGTTGATTGGGCTGCCTCTTCATGCACTTCCTCAGGTTGATCTGATTCAGCCTGAGGTGCAGAGGTAGATGACTTTGGCTTCTTCTTCTTTGTCTTTGGTTTAGAAGCCATCCTCTTCTTCCTCTTGGTTGTCTTTAACTGAGAAGACTGGTCTGCAGCACCATGTTGATCATCAGTGTCTTTCTCAGTTGGGTGTTCCTCCCTCACAGGTTCAGAAGGAGAGGGAGTTTGACCCTGCCTAGGATCAGAAGATGAAGCTTGCTGGGGCTCAGCTGGAGGTGCTGGTTGAGGTGTCTCTGGTTGTTCAAACTTGACCTCCACTTCAGGTGGGACTTGACTTGGAAGAGAGTGCAAGTCAATAAGTTCTCCACTCTTAATCTTCTGCTTGATCACCCTAATATGCTCATCCATAGTGGATAGAGACATGGGGCCAAGTCTCCTTCCGGAGAATCCATACAGCTTCAAGAAGCTCACCATTCTTTGTCTGTCAGCAGACTTCTTTGCATTCTTTTGAATGGTGGCCCTTGACTTTGCAGCTTCTTCCCTTAGTTTCCTTTTGGTTGTCTTTCTTTCCTTGACTAGCTCAAGTTCAAGTTGCTTTAAATACTCAAACTCAATGAAGTCATAGGACAAAGGGAGAAGTGCATCTGCCTGATAGAAGCCTGTGGCACTCAGGTAGTTGATCATTTTGATCCTATCTTCCTCTTTATCTACCTGAGGTTCTTGTGGAGCCACATCTTCCTGTGCAGGACTTTCTTGAACTGGTGAGAGAGTAGGAGCATGCTTGTAAGTCTTTTCTGTCTCTTCTCCTCTTTGAGTTGGAGAAGTATCATTGCATCCTCTTTCTCCTTCAACTCTCTTGACACTTCTCTGTCAGCCAGTTCATTCAGTTCTTCTAAGGGGAGGGAGATGATTCATCAATATCATAGTTCCTGGTCTGTAAGTAAGTAATCCTGACTGCCCTTAACTCATCATCCTGAGTATTTGGTCTGGGGGCAGCCCTGATTGCAGCTTGCATGAAGCTAGATGACCCAGTGGAACTTTCTCCCCTTAGTCTCCTTTTCCTCTCTCTCTCTTCCTCCTCAATTTCCTCAGGAGTCATTATCCTTTTCCCTTTGTCACCAACAGACCTTTGTGACTCAGGGTGGATTGAGGCTTGGCCTTCATTGCTTGGAGTAGCTTCCATGCTCTGGCCAGAGAGAGGCTGAGAAACACCTTCACCAGCAGGTGTCTCAGATGGAGTTTGGACCTCAGCAGCAGTTGTTGATGATGAGACAGGGGTCTCAGGTTCTGTCACTGGGCCTTCAGTCAAGGTTTCCCCTATGAAACTAATCTTAGGGTCCACCTCAACATCCAGTTGACCGATGACATTGCCTGATTCCCTAAGTCTCCTTCTTAGAGAAACTCTGCCATGATCCTGTCTTGGATTCTTTGAGCCAGCCTGTCAGCTTGTCTTGAATTGCTTGGATTGACAAGTGGTAGGTTGACTAAATCCAGTCTTTCATAGAAGCTCAGGCTTTGGAATTGAAAAACTTCTTGTTGGCCTTGAACTCTTTGAAGTATGAGGGCTCTTCTGTCATCATCATACCTCCACCTTATGATTTGATTGTTAGTTCCCAGTGGTGGAGATGAGACAGCCCTTGGTATGCCTTCCTCAAATAGACTCCTGATGAGAGAGTCTATAGAGTCCACATTAATGTGAACTTGAGGAAGTTGCTGAGAATGCACAACAGCAAGTGAGGATGGTGAGTCCTCTATGTCCATTCTCTCTGAAGAACTCCCAGGTTCTGTGGTTGTAACAACTTTCTCCCCCTTTTTGGTAGCATCACCCACTTGCATAGGTGAGCTGGAGGATAAGTCAATCACTTCCACAGGTTCTTGTGTTCCTGGTTGAGCTCTTCTTAAAGGTCTCCCAGCTAGTTTTTCCTGCAGATATGAAATCTGGAGTTGCTGATCATTGACCCTGTTTTGTAAGGTAGTCACTTGAGATTCCAAGTGACTAACCTTAGAGACTAAATAGGTGCATGTTTTTGACAGTTTTTGCACCTTTAGCCTCAAATTCCCCTCATCTTCATCAGAAGATTCATTGGGGGATGAGATGATTGGACCAAAGTCCTCTCTCTCACCACCAGCTTGAGTTTCTTGGCTGCTGGTTTTCCTCTGCTCACTGGCAGCCTCAGTTGAGATGCCAATGGGCTGAGTTGCCATGGTTGAGGTCTTAATGATGTAATCACTTTCAAAAGTGAGAGCCTCTTCCATATGGACATCCTGAACAGGTTCAGAAGTGTCCACCTCAGTAACAGGTGACTGATGGGGGATAGACTGAGGAGAGTCAGAGGTACTCATCTCTCTTTGAGTAGGGGAGGAGAAGAGAGACTCATGGTACTCACTGAATCCTAAGTCTTCATCAGTGTAAAAGGATAGGTTGGGAATTGGTTGGTTGAGATCCAAAGGCTGGGGATGGTAGCTGTCCCCTGAAGGTTGTCCACTTGAGTGTTGAGACTCAGAGTGAAGGCTTAAGGTTGTTGGGCTATTGAGCTCATCAGGGTGAGCTTGAGGAACCTCAGCCCTGATAGGTGAAGTAATGGGAGTGGTTTGCTCCTCAGGAGAAGTGGGAGCTCTAGTGTCCACTTCTTCCTGTAAGGTTGAGTATTTGGGGGCCTGCACAGACTCAATAGTCTGAGCAGGGGTTCGTTTGGATTTTCTTTGGTAGGTGAGGGTGATTTCTGGTCTTTTTAATGGTAGGGACAAAAGAGGTGTGGGTTCAACACTAGCTTGTGTTGCTAGGTTGTCACCTTGAGCAATGAGCTCTAACATTTTTGGGACTAGGGCTGTTTCTACCCCAGAGAAGCCTACAGTTGGCTTCTTCATTATTTTAAAGATGCCGGGCTTCATCTGTCCCAATTTAAGAATATTACCTGTTTCCCTCAACTGTGAGCCCAGTTCACAGTTGAGAATGTGTTGAACATATCTAGGAAACATGTAATACTCTAAGGAGTCTAAGTTTGCAAGTAAATTAGTATATACAAATTGTGAATACCTGAACTTGACCCCTTGAACCATTCCATGAACTATGAAGGAGAGATCCTCAGGAATCTGGTCCCATCCACCATGCTTGTTTGACAAGCTGTGGATAACCACATGGAGCAGGAATTTCCATTGGGATGAGACCTTCCCTTTCCTAAAGGTCTTTACAGAGAAATCTCCTTCATAGCCCATCTGCTCAAAAGAATGATTTACAGCTTCTTTTGGAAAGGACACCTCACCTTCTTCATCATCCAGCTGTAGATGTTGGTTAATGATGGCCGGAGTGATGAAGACTGTCCTCCCTGCACTGTGGCAGACAGTGCCTTCTCCCCATCCATAATGACCTCTTGGCAGGTCTTCCAGAATTCAAGCAACTGATCCTCATATAGAGGAGGATCAATGGTCAGGGAGGTGAAGTAGTTTGACAGAGTCAAGAATTGGCAAATCTCTGAGAAACTTGCATCTTTCTCAGAGCTTAACAGAGCAACTTGATTATGTTGCCTGTGTAGTTGCATGGAGAAATCAGGGTTGTTTCTGCGGTTAAGGTTGGCCATTTTAGAAGCTTAAGGGTGAAGAAAGGTAGAAAGCAAAGGCGGTTTAGAGAATTAGGTTAGAGAAACAGTAGAATTGAGGAAGATAGTGGGAAAGAGGGGGAACCGTTGGGTATTTATATGAAAAGGGATTTGAACCAAAGTTAATGAAAGAGGATAAACTTTGAAATCCGAAAGTCGGTCCCACCTCTGAAAAAGTAGTTTACTTTTGCTCAAAAAGTAGTTTTCTTGGAATTCGAAAAGCTTCCGAAGTTTATTTGTCTTCGGAAGTTTTGATTTAAAAAGCTTCCGAAGCTAAAATGGCTTCGGAAGATTTTCCTGAGAGTCTTGATAATTTATGCTTCGGAAGAGAAATAAACCTTGAATGCTTTGTATGAAAATAAACAAAGCTTCCGAAGGTTAATTTTGCTTCGGAAGGAAAAGGTTCTTGAAAATAGATAAGTGTCTGAGATAAGAATTTTAAGCTTCGGAAGATGAATCTTTACTTCTTCCGAAGGTAAAATCTCTTAGACAGTTATTTATTTTAAAGACATGTTTTTCTTCCGAAGATAAAATCTTATCTTCCGAAGTATCAGAAATTTTCAAGAATCTAAGGAAAGTCTTCAAAAAGAATTTTACATCCAAAGAAAACATGAGCTTATGAAAGTGATGAACTAGACAACTTAGGACACACATATTTTAAGAAGAAATAATTAGAATTAGTTTTAATAAAAAGTCTACTCAAAGTTAATCATCCCAATAGCTGATATCAGATACTTAAATCTCTGTTCATCAAAAGCTTTGGTGAACAGATCAGCATATTGTTCATCTGTATGAACTTTGACTAGTTTAATTAATCCTTTTTCATAGTTATCTCTTATTAAATGATACCTGATGTTGATGTGTTTGGTCCTTGAGTGCTGCACAGGGTTCTCAGTGATAGAGATAGCACTATTGTTGTCTATGTGGATAGGAGTCTCTTGAAGTTAAATCCATAGTCCAGCATCTGATTTTGAATCCAAAGCACTTGAGCACAGCAGCTTGCAGCAGCAATGTATTCAGCCTCAGCAGTTGATGCAGACACACAGGATTGTTTCTTGCATTGCCATGAGACCACCCTTCCACCAAGGAATTGACATCCCCCAGATGTAGACTTTGCAGTCATATTGCAACCACCATAATCACTATCTGTATAGGCATACAGATTGAAATTTGGATTCTTTGGATACCATAGACCAAGTGTTGAAGCACCTTTGAGGTATCTTAAAATCCTTTTCACAGTGATTAAGTGAGACATCTTAGGGTTGGCTTGATATCTTGCACAAATACATGTAGCAAACATGATATCAGGCCTGCTAGCTGTAAGATACATAAGAGACCCAATCATAGCCCTGTATAAGTGTCATCTACACACTCCCCCTCAAGATCTGGACCAAGGGAGTGGTTTCTGGCTATGGGTGTCTTAGCAATCTTACAATCAGTCATATTGAACCTCTTGAGTATGTCTTGAACATACTTTGACTGACTTATGAAGATGCCATCTTCAACTTGCTTCACTTGAATTCCCAGAAAGAAGTTGAGTTCTCCCATTGAACTCATCTCAAATCTGTCCTTCATCAGCTTCTCAAAGTCTTTGCAGAGCTTTGGATTAGTTGAACCAAAGATGATGTCATCAACATATACTTGAACCAGCAATAAGTCATTTCCCTGTCCTTTGATGAAGAGGGTTCCATCTATAGTACCTCTTCTGTATCCATGCTTGCAGAGATACTTAGATAGTGTCTCATACCACTTCCTGGGTGCCTGATGCAGCCCATAAAGAGCTTTGTCAAGCTTGCAGACATAATCAGGATGATCAGGGTCTACAAAACCAGGTGGCTGTTTGACATAAACCTCCTCATCAATCACTCCATATAAGAAAGCACACTTTACATCAAGTTGGTAGACCTTGAAGTTCTTGGATGCAGCAAATGCCAGGAATATCCTAACAGCTTCTAGTCTTGCTACAGGAGCAAAGACATCAGTGTAGTCAATCCCTTCTTCTTGTGTGTATCCTTGAACAACTAGTCTTGCCTTGTTCTTGATGATGATTCCCCTATCATCCTTCTTGTTTCTAAAAACCCATTTGGTTCCAATGGTAGTCTTCCCATGAGGAAGAGGACAAAGGTTCCAAACTTTCTGCCTTTTGAATTGAAGCAGCTCTTGTTGCATAGCTTCAACCCAACTTCCATCCTTTAGAGCTTCATCAACTTTCTTGGGCTCTATCTGAGATAAGAAACAAGAGTGAAGACAAACATTTGCTTCATGGGTTTGTCCTCTTGTTCTTACCCCTGTGACAACATCTCCAATGATGTTTGTGGTGGGGTGAGACTTGTGGATCCTTAGCTGAGGGATCACAGCAAGTTGCTGGAAAGATCTAAATTTGAGAAATTTAAATCTGGTCCTGAAGATTCACCCTCCACATTATCACACTTATCAAGATTAACTTGATCCAATGAGTGTGAGACATCATTGATGTTGTCATCTATGGTGTGGTTATTAGCATCAAGGAATTCCTGATCACTATCACCATCACCATTGTTGTCTTCTACAAGTGAGGTATCTTTATCTGGTTGAGAGGCCTCTGAGCTGGAATTTGAAGGCATGCCAGATGTATCAGCTGAATTTGTCATTGTTGTGCTGATAGAAACCTCATTTGCTGAAGTAGTTCCAACTGGAGCTGAAGATGTATGAGTTGAAGATCTTCCTAGCTCAAATCTTGGATCAGGATCACCTGTATTTAGATTTTCTGCAGATCCTGAAACATGCTCACAAGATTTGTTAAAACAGTTGGTAACTAAATCAAGATCAAACAGCCAATCCGGACCAGAACCAGCCACACAGGAGTGTGCTCATTGAAAGTCACATTGGCTGACTCCTCAACAATTCTAGTTCTGAGATTGTATACTCTATAAGCTTTAGCTTGAGAAGAGTATCCAATGAAATGTCCATCATCTGATTTCTCAGCAAACTTGGCAATTTGATCTTTGGTATTCAAGATGGTGCAGGGACATCCAAATGACCTGAGAAAACCAATGAAAGGTTTCCTCTTGTGCCAAAGTTCATAAGGAGTCTTACCATGTGTCTTAACTACTAAAACTCTGTTTTGCACATAGCAAGCAGTATTGACTGCCTCTGCCCAGAAGGTGATAGGCAGTTTAGAGTCAGACAACATAGTTCTTGCAGCTTCAATAAGTGTCCTGTTTCTCCTTTCAGCAACTCCATTTTGCTGAGGAGTCCTGGGAGCACTATATTGTCTTGTAATACCTTTTCATCACAAAATGCATCAAGGATTTGGTTCTTGAATTCAGTTCCTTGATCACATCTTATGGTTTTGACCTTGTGATCACATTGATTCTCAACTTTTAAGATGAAATTCTTCAGAATCTCAGGGGTTTCATCCTTAGTTCTAAGGAAGAAGACCCAAGTGAATCTTGTAAAATCATCTGTGATCACCAGACAGTAAGAGGTCCTTCCTAAACTCATTACACTGGTGGGGCCAAAGAGATCCATATGTAACAAGTGTAGGGGAGTAGTGATGGAGTTCTTTTCCTTAGGCTTGTGAGATACTTTGTGTTGCTTCCCTTTCAGGCATGCCACACAATGATCATCACTAGTAAACTCTTTCTTTGGCATTCCAGTTACCAGATCATGTTTAATTAATTTATTCATGTTCTTAAAGTTTACATGGCACATTCTTTTATGCCATAGGAAAGACTCATCACTATTTGCTTTAGATAGAAAGCATGAAACTTCTCCTGAGGGAGATGTTTCTTGCAAATCCATCTTGTACATGTTCCCTTTCCTGGGGGCTCTGAGCAGGATATGCTCATGAGGAATGACCACACCAGGTTTGAGAACAATGCACTCATGCTCAGTAAAGAGCATGTTATGACTCTGATCACAAAATTGGGATACACTCAGAAGATTGTACCCAAGCTCCTTGACAAAGTTTACCTTCTCAATGCTGAGCTTACCATTTGTGACCTTGCCCCTTCCAGAAATGTAACCACCTTCATCTCCTCCAAAAGCAACTGGTCCTCCATCAATCTCTCAAAATTATGGAGTAGAGACCTATTGCCAGTCATGTGCCTGGAACAGCCACTGTCAATTATCCAGACATTCCTGTTGGTCTTGAGCTGTTCCTGCACAGAGAAGATGATTAGTTACATTTTGAAACCCAAGCCTTACTTGTCTTGGGCTCATTAACAGTAAAGAAGGTAATGCAACAGTAATAGATCCTATGGTTGTACTATAGGGATCTTCAGCTGTTGTTGATGGAGAAACCTCAGTCATTTGGTCTTTCTTAGACTTCCACACCACCTTTGGAGTCTTGGACTTGACCTTCAAAACCTTAGAAGCTTTTAGAACTTCATAAGTTTTGATGACTGATCCTTCGGAAGAGTCTACAGTCACTGCAGCAGACTTTAGTGCTTCGGAAGAATTCCTTTCTTCCGAGACCAACTTTGCTTCCGAAGGTAATTTTCCACTTACCTCCTTCTTTGATTTGGAGCTTCCGAAGGAAACAGACTTTCCTTCCGAAGCTTGAGACTTCTTGAGACTCTTTGAAGTCTTTGTTTTAGTCATGTGGACAGTACTTTTAGGATTGTATGGGCAATCCTTAGCAATGTGAGAAGTACTTTCACACATGACACATAACATTTCTTCTTCAAAGAAGTCTCCCTTTGAGAGCAAGACTGACTTTGGTCACATCCCTCTCCATCTTCATCTTGGTAGATGCTGAGACAGTTCCCTTGGGCTGTGAACTGTTCTTGGAGTTTGATGGTCCAGGCTGTGCAGCAGTGGTACACAGCAAATCAGTCTTCTTCTTGGCACTGAGATGATTTGAACAAGAACCATGACTCTTAGCTAAGGAGTCTTGGTTGATGTCTTCAGTCCTTACTACTTTGAAACCTGCAGAGATAAAAACTTGTTTCTGCTTAGCATCAAAAGTAGCCTTGATTTCTTGAGCCTTCTTTGCTTTTCTTTTGCTCTTTCTGATCAAGTTCTTTCTTTTGGACTTGGTCATCACAGTTGATTTCTTCTCCTCAGAAGGATAGTGGCCCTTGGAGAATCCTCTTCTTCACTCTTCTCAGAGGAATTCTTCACTATCACTTCTTCATCATCCTCACTTACAGGATCTATGAGAGGAAGCTCATCTTCACAAGTTCCACACCTAGGAGATCTTACAGACAAGATTGTGTGTGGAGGAGCTATCTCATTTGATCCTAGTCCCTGTCTATTTTGATAACAAACTTTGTTGTGCAGGGATGAGGATATCATGTTCTTGAAGGTCTCTTCTTCAAGAACACTCTTTTCTGCCTTGGCTTTGCTGATCACAAGCTCAGCCTGGCACTCAGTTAACTTAGTGATGAGATCTTGGATCTGAGTTCTGAAATCTGTATGTTCATGTTTTAGTACTGAAATGGTTTTCTCCAAGTCTTCTATCTTTAACTTGTAATCATTTTCAGACTTTCTAAAATCAGATTTTAATATGTTTAATGACTCAAGATCAGATCTCATCTCTAGGTTATAGGACCTGTATCTATTTACTTTAGCAATGCATTCAGGGGAGCAAAGATGTTCCAATACCTTGGCTTCATCATGGTCAGCCATCAGTGCTTGGTTTGGAGAAGCATCCTCCACCTGAAAACTCCAGTCAAAGCCTCCTTCTTCAACAGCAACAGCAGCATGTTGCTTTGTCTTCTCAGCTTGAGGAGCTTTGTCAGCAAAGTTTGGTCTGGGTTGTGTTTGGCCCCATTTGTTTTAGGTGCCTTACACTCCCTGGCAAAGTGACCCATAAGGTTACAGTTGTAACACTTAACTTTGCTTTTATCCAGCCCAAACTTGCTGCTGGTAGCATTGCTTGGAAATCTTCTTCCTGTCCTCTTGTAGAACTTCTTGGCTCTGTGAGTGAGGAGAGCCATCTGCTGAACTATCTCCATGTATTCCAGGTCATCTGGATGGATACAGTCCAGGTCTTCAAGAGTGAAGAGATAATTCCCACAGCTTTCATCTGCAGACACAAAGGCTTGAGAAGAACTTGTCTCTTGGAATGGGCTTCCTTGAGTAAAGTTCTCCCTTGGTGTCTCCGGGAAGGTGATGAAAGGACCCTTTTGTGAGTTGTCAGGGTAGCATAAGAGATGATGCTGAGGTTCTATGCTGTCCCTTTCAACCACATGAAGGGCTGAACCCATTTGATTGTTGGAGTTGCCAGATGAACCTTGCATGTTCATCTCCATCTGGTATCCACTGAGAATCCCATACAACTCTGTAAGAGTAAGAGTCTTAAGGTTCTCAGTCCTCTTGATCACCACACAATAGTGTGTCCATTGCCTAGGAAGTGATGACATGAACTTCCTTACAATGTCCCTGTTCTCAAGAGGAACTCCTCCATCCACTAGGGTATCCACAATCTCAACATACCTGAAGTATTGTTGAGTCATGGTCTCACCTGCTTGAAGGTGAAATTTTCAAACTGCTGCTTCAGAAGATCTTTCTTGTTCTCCTTGGCTTCAGAGGAGCCTTCATACATCAGCTTCAGTGCATCCCACAGCTGTTTGGCTGTCTTGCACTTCTTGAAGCCTCTGTATACAGAGTTTGGGAGAGCAGTCTGAAGAGCAGTCATGGCCTTCCTATCAATTTCTACTCTTTTTCTATCTTCATCTGAGTAGTTGGCCACATCTTTAGGAATCATACCAGCACCAGTAGCAGAGGGGGTGCTGGGTATGAAAGGTCCATTCTCAACAGATTCCCACATTCTTGAATCAAGAGACCTGATGAAGCCTTCCATCCTCATGCACCAGGTGTCAAAATCATCAAGAGTGATCAGTGGGGATTTGTTCATGGTTCCAGTCTCCATATCAGTCTTAGAGATGGCAGCCATTTGAAGAGTTTAGTTTTTGTGTGTTGTGAGGGATCTTAAGATGGTTAGATCTTATATCAAGAGCCTGGAAAGCTCTGATACCAATTGCAGGACCGTTTAAGGGCTTAACCACAATTACAACACAACACACAATGAGGAGAATAACTAATCTCTAATCAAACAGTAAACTGGGTAACCAAGTATGATACTAAGAACACAAGTAAGTAAGAGACAGAACAAGAGAGTTGGGTTTCAAGGAGGCAGTATATTGCTTTCTCAAGTTCTCTTACAAGTGTTACAAAGCATTTAAAAAAGATACAAGAACTTGAAATACTTATACTACAACCTACAGCCGGCCATACTTTGAAGGCCAGCTGGATACAATTGACTAGACACTAACAAAATCAATTGTAGGATCAAAAGGCATATCTGCCTTTTGACCTTGTGACTATGACATGCCATAGCTCACATCCTTTTACAATACAAAAAGGATAAAGTACATAAAGTGGAAAGTTACAGACTCAAGACCTCAATGTACAGTTACCAAAAGCATGACCCTTTTCACCAACTCATGTAAGTTGGTGACTTTACAGAGATGCAGCGGAAAAGGTGCTTTATGGAACAGTACATCAGATAAAGCATGTGTACTAAAAGTCTTCGGAAGAAATCTGTCTTCATAGGATGAGGCTTCGGAAGACTTTGTCTCTGAAGCTTGGAAGACTTCATGTTTGGCTTCGGAAGATATTGGTCTTGGCTTCGGAAGATTTTACACTTAGAGTATTTTCTAATGCTTTGTGTAAAACTTCCGAAGCATTCTTCACTTCAGTACTTAGTGCATGTTTGCTGAGACACTTAAGCTGTTTTGGGTTGCATCAGACTACCCTCAAATTAACCCTAAATCACACGACTTAACGTCACTCTGCCAAAATTTTATTTGATCGCTAAAAACCCCCGTTTCCTGCTTACTGATCATATACATCGACTTTACAGGTAATTTGCGGTGAAGAGAAACCACAATAACGTTCAATTTGACAACAAATCTGGAAAATCAGACCCGTAAACTAACCGAGACTTAAGTGGCTTAATAACCTAACTAAATGACTCAAACAGATGAAATTAAAGACGTTAGGTGTTATAAGAATGTATTACGAGTCAAATGAACCAGATAATGATGTCTAAAAATCAAAAGTGGTGAAAAAGTGAATTTGAATTGAACAGTCAGTACATCATGCGAATGGACAGGTTGATGAACTTTAGTCGCACGACTGAAGGGTGCGAACTGCTTAACCGCACGACTGAACCATGCGTATGAGTTAAGTCGCACGACTGGTGTAACCGCATGAGGTTACATACGCATGAGTCCAGTCGCACACTCAGTCGTACGCATGGGATCATTCGCACGACTAAATCCCAGTCGCACTGTTCAGTCGCACGACTGATCTCAGTCGCACAGCCTCAATCGCATGACAGAAAGTTTTTTTTAGTCCAATTGCTTCATGACTTTCTTAGCCAATGATACTAACGTTTACTATGTTTGTGTAACAGATGGCGAGTCGATGGACTATGAGCACGAAGCACAATATATGTGCTCATCTGGATTTGACATCCAGAAACGCTGCTGATTTCTCGGGCATCATCACATTTCTACTGAGATAGAGGATTGCACATGCCATATCTACTCCTTGCACTCCATATAGGTCCGTTCAGCAGGCCTTCTGGGAAGGCTATTGCTATTACAGTTGGGGGATGACGCTGATTGTCCGACTCGATTACACCCCCTCACAGTCAGAGGATGCTTTCTTAGAGCCAAGTACTCTGGGGACATCAATGCTGGGGTACTCAACAAGAGTAACCTCTGTCCCCAGTTTAAGTATCTTGCACACGTGCTACTTAAGTGCATAGCTTCCAGGAAGGGAGGTTTTGATGAGCTATCCGACCAGATACAAAATGCGTATGTTGCGTTGGTGCTGAACCACCCGTTCAGCTTCTCCAAGATGATCTTCACCTACCTGGTGGAGAACATTGAGGGGAAAGGGAAGGAGGGCTTCTGTATGTACCCGAGGTTTATGCAGATGATCATAGATCAGAAGCTTCCCTCCCTGCCGAAGGAGAAGGATGATGCGGTAGTCCTCGAGGTGATGGATGATACTACCTTGGGGAGGATGAAGGTATACAGGGGGAAGCAAGTGAAACCCCCTGTCAGGAGGTTGTTTGGGCATCTGGCCCGGGAGGACTACGTGGTGCCAGCCAAGAGAAAATGGCGCCACGATGATAGTGACTCTAATATGGAGCAGATTGCTCTACCCACTCATGACTCGGATGATGATGACAGTGGGGATGCTGGAGACGATATGCCTATTCCACCTAGAGGCACTGTGTCTGATGTAGTACCTCCAGTGTCCGCCCCAGCTGGAGATCTAGCCGAGTCAACTGGATTCCATCAGGATTTTGTTCATGGTGCGGAGGAGGAGGAGGAGTCGGATGAGGAGCCCCTAACGCGAACTGTGGGAAGCAAAGTTGTTCCCACAGAACATGGGCTAAGGGTGGTTGGTGAACACCCGAGAGACTCCGGAGAGACTGATACTGACCCGAGTTATGCACCGGGGTCAGCTAGCAGGGTTGTAGGGGGAGCATCCACCTCAACGGGGACGAGGAGGAAGATGGCTCAGCCCCATGGTCAGAAGAGGAAGAAGCGTCGGTTGACCTTCGTTACCACCATAGCCTCTACTTCTACCACCACCACTACCACTTCCACAGCCACACCATCCACCACCACAGCCACCACATTCACCACAGCTACCACAGCCACCACCATACCTCCCACTACAGTACAGATTCCATCCACCACCATATCCTTTACTCCCACATCACCTCCACCATTTCACAGACCCATCTTCACTACAGCCACCACCACCACCACTTCACACCAAGCAGGACCTTCAGCCCATCCCTCACACACTTATGGATCACCTCTACCTCCAATCGGGGTAGAGGAACAGCTGTCTGCGCTCAACAGGATGGTGATGCGCTTACTAGCTACAGATGAGGAGAAGGCGGCCCAGATCCGCCAGCTTGCTGACCTGACTGCTGCACAATCTCACCAGATTGCAGAGCAGGCTCGAGTTATAGAGGAGCAGGCCTAACAGATGGCTGCTCAGAGCACTGAGATAGCCCAACTCAAAGCACATAGTGTCACATCAAGCAAGAAGATAGAGGAGTTGGAGGAGGCAAAGAAGACTATCATGTTAAAGCTGAAAGGATCTAAGGAGGAGCTCCTCAAGATCAAAGAGGGAGACGGAGATGATGGTGATGATGGTGATGAAGATGATGATGAGGATGATGAGGATGATACAGAAGAGGATGAGGAAACCAAAGGAGAAAGGACAGAGGAGAAGGACGATGATGATGAAGCAGAAGGAGGGGATGCAGCAGCATCGGCCTCTGCTTCAGGTCAAGAGAGGAGGTGAAAGAACAGACAAGACCAATCAGCCTCTACCTCTGCTCCTCCAAGTGATGAGCCGATGATACAAGACAAAAGTAAAGATTAGATGTTTATGTATTTATTTACTTTGTATTTGAATCATGTATTGAAAACTATGTATTGAATGTTTATATTAAGTTAATGCATTTCTGTTTGATTAATTACTAATGATTTATGTGTTGAATGTTTAAATCAAACAGATCCAAATTACCAAAGGGATGAGTTTGATGTTGCTCCCCTTCAGCAGGTCAAGACTCAGCTAACAATGAATCTTGATCTGCAAGGGATCGTAAGGAGGTCAGTGAGTTATACCCCTGAAGAAGGGGAAATAATTCATGACCTATCAAACGAGCAACTCGCAGAGATTTTCAAGCTCAATCCAGATGAGATAGTGAAAGATGCTCCGACATGCGATTCGACTAGTGACGAAGAGCTCAACGATGTTGATGAAGTCGAGATCGAAGATGTCACTGCCGAGGATTACCCTCAGTACGCTGACAATGAGGGTAATGTGGTCCCCAATCTGGGTGAATCCCTCGTCAGCAATACTTTTGAGGTGTTGACCAAGATGGAGCAAGAAACAGAGAAAGCAGAAGGAACAGCCCAAGCCTCAAATGATGATGTCGACATTCGAAAGGCTGAGTGGGCTGCATGTTTTGAAGAAGTTAGAGCCCAACGTGCTGCACCGAAGAAGGATGCCTACACCAAACTCTACAGAGTCAAGAAACATCACAAGGTGTCAGGCAGGATCATAGCATGGGCGTATTTTGAGGATCTTAATGTTTATGCAGTTAAGAGGGAACAGGGCATAGAGTACTTCAGATTCCCACATGATCTGAAGACTCTACCAGGTTTTGAGCTCAACCAGCTGGCCAAACTAAAGCTTCTGTATGCTGACCCGAGGAAGATGTCTGGCTGGTTCGAGGCTGCCCTAAAGAAGGAGTACCACACCAGATGGGTTAACTTCAGACCCCAACAGCCTACTAGGTATATCAGAAGGTCTGAGGTTGATGCCATTACTGGCAAGCCCAAGATAGTGTTTAAGTGGAGTCCTCCGCGCACAATGTCAAGAATCCCACTCAGAGAAATGCCACAGGACTTCACTCCACATTTTAAGTGGTGGTACTATGATTGGAGAACAGCTGAAGCGGTCATAGTCCTAAGCAAAGAGGGACAAATGGCTACGATCAGGGTATTCGACCCGATGTGGCTTACTAACTTGTCGGCTAATGATGTCTATACGCTATACAAGTGGCCACTGTTCTATGACACGCAAGATATTGTACAAGCTCTCCAGTTCCAGAACGTTATACGACTCTGCTTCGCGTTTGAGATTCACGCAGGAGTCACAAAAGAGGAGAAGTACAAGAAATACAAGGAGGTTATGCAGAAAACAAGAGATTAGAGAGATCTAGGTCCAAGGGGGAGTTTGTTGATGCATGTATGTTCCTAGATCAGGATATGAAATGTAATAGATCTTGTTTATCTGATTCTGATATAATTTGAAATGATTAATGAAATGATATTGATTGTTTGTGATTTGTAATGTCTAATATTTCATTAATAAGTCGATATTGAAGTGGTTAATTGGGTTTGTGATTGTTTGAATGGTTACATATAATGTTATATTAATTAATACATTCAAACTTAACTTAATGAAGTTTTCATGCGAATGGCCCATGCGAATGGACCACACGCATGAATAACTTCATACGATTGACTTAGTCGCATGACTGAACCAGGAGAGTGGATCAGTCGCATGATTGACACATAAGATTGGCTCAGTCGCACGACTGAACACTCAGTCGTGCGGATGAATCAACCGAATGGTTCAATCGCACGACTGAACCATACTTATGGTTTAGTCGCACGAATGAACAATACTAACCTATAAATACAACCCAATTCGTGGAAAAACGTAAGCATTCATACCATTACGACTCCAGACGTACCCTAGCCGTCCAGAAGCCTCCCAAATCGTTCTCCAAGTTCACAGAACATATTAGATCGATTCCCAATCGACTTCTAACGTTAGACTCAATTCTTGATTGATTCTTCGTGTGTTCTCACTGATTGGATAGCCAATCAAATAGGATTCCGCACTATTTGATCTGGTTTACACGCTAATCACTAGGTATTTCGTTCAAATACCAGGTCCTAACATATTTACTAAGCCTTTGGATAGTGCAACTTTCCATAATCTTGTACTCAGACTTGGTATGCTGCAACTAGAATAATTTGACAACTACTGATGCTCTTAGTCAATAAATACTGATCAGCATTAGTATACTTTTGTCAAAAATAAGTGTTGATAAGTTATTTTATCTTCAGCAGTTTTTATAACTACTGAAGACTAAATTACTTAAAAGTACTGAAGTACTTAATTTGTTGCAAAGTACTGATGTAGTTCAAACTACTGGAGTCTTTTATAATAAATAAGTACTGATGACCAATGAAACATCTGAAAATCAGATGATCTGATGAGTAAGTGTTAAGGTCATTGAAACAGCTGAACTTTGTGAATTGACGACAACTACTGATTCATTTCCAAACAACTGAAGCCAAAACCAAGTCTTCAGTAGTTTACAACTCCTGATGACCAACACCAAGTCTTCAGTTGTTTACAACATCTGAAAGTTAAAACCATGTCTTCAGTTGTTTTCTAACACCTAATGACTCATACCAAAACTTTCAGTTGTTTTCTTTCAGCCGTTTCATAACCTATATATACCTAACCCTAACTTCAAACTTTTCATAACCCACTTTCCAAACGTTCATCTTCCATTAATGGCGACCATGCAAATCAAACCTCGACACAACTGTGTCGCTTACCTTACCAAATCACCCTTTTGGAAAAAGTTTGATGCTGCTATTGACTTGATGGTTGATTCCCAATATCGCACAGCCTTTCTCTTGAATCCTACCATCTATCCCGATACCCTTTGCCAATTCTGGACAAACGTCACTGTTCATACCGCTGAGAATGATGACACCATCACTCTCCAGTCGTTTGTCAACCAGAAACAGGTGGTCATCACTTCTGAGATCATTCGTCAAACCCTAGACCTGAATGATGCCACCTATACCACCAAATACCCTAAAGGCACCATTGATCTATCCTTTGCTAATCATGGTTATGAGGGTGACCTAAGTGCTACTACCATTCTGAAGAAGCACTTTCATGATGCTGAGCGACTTATCTTCCATATGATCAATGTCAGTCTTGCCCCCAAAACATCCTCATGGGATCAAATGTCATCCAGGTGGCAACAGGTATTGTACTCTATCCTTGAACATCAAAGCCTAAATTTTTCTGAAATCATATTTTTGGAATTAAAAGATTTGGCAATGAAACCTGTGGCTAATAGATGGATATTATATCCAAGGTTTCTTATGGCCATAATTCTAAATCAATTAAAATCTGATGGCCTTGTTGGCCTTGGAGTCCCTGCTCTGGTAGTTTTGCCAGAGGTATACTCCAGGCACAACTCAAACCCACAACTCAAAGAGGCTGCCAAACTGCTAAAACCCAAGCAGAGGGAACCCACAGCCTCCACCTCCAGATCTAAAGTCCCCTCCAAACCAAAACCCAAGAAAACCAAAAAGGCTACTCAGGGAGTTGAGTCCCCTGAAGATGCCCCTGCAGCACAAACGCAGGATGAAACTACAACTCTTAATCCTCTTGTAGTTTCAATGACTCCACCAGCTGAAACCGCTCAGGTATCCTCTCAACAGGATCCTGATGCAACCAACATTGGGGAAACCACATTACTGGAATCTCTCTCACTTGAGAAGATTGCCATTGAAGAGCACCATTGTCCCCAGGTGCAATCCTTTTCACCTCCATCTCCCACTGATACCACCCCTACAAGCCCAACTGCAGTCATTGCACAAGTGCTGACTCAACTACATTCCTCTACCCCTCCCCAGAAACCTGTTCACACTGGGAAAACCTCAACAGCTGAGGGAGAGGATCATAATGTAGTTGACAACCCACAGCATAGGGATTATAAAGTTCAATCTCCCAGTGTAGATGTGGAGACTAGAACATCTGGTGAGGCTACCTCTTCCCCTGTTTCAACACATGAACAGGATGAAGCTGGTATCATCTCTAAGACCTTACCAGAGGCAACTGCCAATGAAGGACTTGCTCCTGAGGCAGGAAGTCTCCAGTTCCAAGACAAAGGGGCACATGTGATTACTGATCTACACTCAGCACATGTTCATCCTGATTCACTCAGGAGGTTAGCTGATTCAGTTTACACTGATGATGACCTGGGCTTTTTCTTTGAAGTTTTAGCCCAAAACACCATTCTTGAGGCTGAGGTTTGCAGATTAAAAGAACTGCTTGCCAAAATGTCTCAGGAATCAAGTCCATCTGCCCCAATTCACCCACAGATGGCAGCTTCTGTTAAAGCTCTCCCAAACACTGAGCCACTCAAATCAAATAAGCCACCAGCCTTTGTTTCAGGCACCATTTCTCAGGGAGAGAACCCCTCTGAGCAAATGGCTGCAGTTTTCAAATCTTCCTTACCTCTCATCACTCCCATCATCACTACTATTGTCCATCAAACCATTGATGAGAGGATTTCCTCAAATCTTCAAACCCTTGTGGATGATGTTGTGTCAAAGAAACTTTCTGACATTCAAACCCCTGAACCCAATGCAACCAAAAAGGGGGAGTCTAAGTCAGTGAAAGATGATAAAAGAAAAAAAGTTGAAGAGGAAGAAGCCAAGGAGGAAAATAAAGGAAAAGAGATCATTACTTACAAGAGAAAGAAGAGTGTTGGTGAACAAACTGAGGATGAGAAGAAGTTGGATGAGATGATCAAAGAAGCTGATGAGCAACACAGCAGATCCATGGAAAGGATTATTGATCAGCTCTTCAGGCAAGGCTTTGATACTGCCAAACTTGACTCAGAGATTAGAAGGCTTGTGATTCAGGAAATTAGAATCGATGGGCAGGCTGCAATGAAGAAGAAAGGGAAAGATTGGAGACTATGATCAGATTTCTATCCAAACACTTAGGAAGACCTATCATTGAAATCAAGTCATGGTCCAGAGATAGCATTTTGGAGATAACAACCAAAATATGCTCCTCTGAAAGCTTCAACAAAGGTTTAATCATAGAAGCTCTGGATGAAGCTGGTGCTGGGAAGAGATCTGACATGGCTAAGTTATCCAAAGCCACCCTCACAAACAAAATGATAGAGCAGCCTTTACAATCTCCCTTACCAAAACAACCTTCAAAACCAACCTCTCAACCAAAACAACCAACCTCAAAACCCTCAAAACAACCAACCTCACAATCTCCAAAACAATTATCCTCACAATCTTTAAAACA
Organism: Flaveria ramosissima; assembly: GCA_025215565.1. Taxonomy (NCBI): domain Eukaryota; kingdom Viridiplantae; phylum Streptophyta; class Magnoliopsida; order Asterales; family Asteraceae; genus Flaveria; species Flaveria ramosissima. The sequence goes on from CM046036.1 coordinate 71,835,960, forward strand.
ACCAACCTCACAACCCTCTAAACCAATTCCTTTACCTAAGAAACCCACTCAATCTACCACCAGTGATGCACCTAAAAGAAAAAGAAGGGTGTTGAGGATGGAAGAAGATGAAGAAGAGGATGAAGAGGATAGTCTGCCAATCTCTGCTGTGATCAAAATGAAGAAACCTGAGCCTAGGAGTCAATCAAAAACAATAAATCCTGAAACTCAAAGGCATATGGTTAAAGTTAAGATTGAAGAAGAAGAATAGCAGAAACAGCATGATGAGCAATTTCTCAAAATGGTTGACAAGGACTTCCCTCAGTCCTCATCCATTCAAGCAATGAAGAAACAAGCTCTGAGGCTGTACACTCTTAGACACACATTCCAACATCAAAGAGAAAGAGTGAGGATTTGGCCGGACCCCAGGGTAAGTTCCAGAATACACAAGAAAAACATACTAAGTAGATATCATGGCCAAGTGAGAAAGACTTTGAATGCTGCAATTATGTTGGCCATGGTAGTCTCACCCTGGGAAATTATTGAAGAATTCAAGAGAGCACACACCTCAAAATCAACCCCTCTATCTATACTTGAGAACAAAATGATCAAGAAGGGGCTGTTATACAAGAGACTTGAAGATCTTCAAAAGAGTGAACTCCAGTTGCTGCTTGAAGGCTCTCATCCAGATGAATTTGCATACAGAGAGATCACAACTGTTGAGTTGAAGAATGGGAAGATAGTAAGGTATCTGTCTGAATATTATGGTCTAGAGTTCTTCTTTGAGGGAGAAGCAGAAGAACTCACCAAGGAGGAACAAGTTGTTCTCCTTGAGGCCTATGCAAGAGAGTCTTACAGACTCAACAATGGGAAATAGGTTTCATGGTTGGGACAAGACTCTGTGTCTAGTTTCCCCAAGGCAGAGTTCCCTTCCATACTTAGCCAATCAAAAGATTAGAAACCTTTTTCCGGTCTATGCTTATATGATTACCTCTGAAGCTGATCAAGAGAGTATTTCTGCCAAAGAATAAGTGGGATCATCAATAAACTTAGAGGTTTTGGCTGCATTGGTTCAGGGGGAGTTTGTTGGACCAAAAGAACCAATGAGCCTGATCAGAAAAACCTCTAAGTCCCACAGATATTACAACTGCTGAAGAAGATCACAACAGCTGAAGACATCAGCTGAATACAAGGTCTGAAGACAAAGTCTGAAAGTGAAGTACTGAAGACAAAGACTGAAGACCAGAGTGATCAGTAGTTGTCACAACAGCTGAAGTTGTTAACTTCAGTAGTTGTGATAGTTTTCCTTTTCAGTACTTGTAATTTTACCTTTCAGTAGTTTATTGTTTCAGTAGTTTTAGGTCAGTAGTTTTATGTTTTTGTACTTAGCATTCTCTGAGATGTGATCATTTGTTGAGAACATTTCAGTAGTTTGCATTGTTTCAGTTGTTTGTATAATTCTGTTAGATGTCACTATCAAGTGACATCAGCAGACGTCACATTCCTCTATAAAAGGAATGTTGACCTAGTTGTTTTGCAACCGAAGCATTACGCGTGAATGAAAACATTCCTTTAACAGAAATATTCTCTCTCTATAATCGTCATTGTGTGATTGCATATTCATACTTTTCTTGCTTGAATTTGATCTTATTTTTGTTATATTCCGCTGCAAAATTCAAATATAATTGATCAAACTTGATACGATCCTATCAGAATCCTTGGAGAATCAGCAGATAGAGTTACTTCATTCATATTAGGTGGAACAAATGGATAGCATGTATCATCAGTTCCTGCATTGTTCAAATAACCATAGTTAAATGACTCTGTTAAAGCATCTATATCAAACAACCATGATGATCTTTTAACTGATTGAGTAAATACACATTCATCAAAAGATACATTAGGACTTTCTTCCACGATGTTATGTTGTGGAATATATATCCTATAAGATTTAGATGTTGAAGAATATCCAACAAAGAAACCATCTTAGGGTTTTTTTGAAAATTTTCCCAATGATTATTTTTTGTGTAAAACAGATACATGAAAGTTTAGTATTTGTGTGTGTGAGGGATCTTAAGATATTCTATGTAAGGTTTTCTTTTAAATAAAATCTCATAAGATGTTTTGTTATGTTCTTTGATAATTAATTTTCTATTTTGAACATTGCATGCAGTATTCACTGCCTCAGCCCAAAAGGTGATAGGCAATTGTGAGTCTAATAGCATTGTTCTGGCTGCTTCAATAAGTGTTCTGTTTCTTCTTTCAGCAACTCCATTCTGTTATGGAGCTCTTGGTGCACTGTATTGTCTTGCAATACCTTTGGTCCTGCAAAAGGAATCCAAGTTAGAATTGACAAATTCAGTACCATTATCACTCTTAAAAATTTTAACTTTTACATCAAGTTGATTCTCAATCTTGATGACAAAGTCCATTAATGTTTTTGATGTTTCACTCTTTTGTTTTAAGAAAAAGACCCATGTAAATCTAGTGAAATCATCAACTATCACCAAACAACATTGTCTCTTTCCAATGCTCATCACATTGGTAGGACCAAACAGATCCATGTGAAGCAATTTGAGTGGTGTAGTATTTGTATTGATACTTTTTGATTTATGATACACTCTATGTTGTTTTCCTTTGTAACAAGAAGAACAATGAGTTGAGCAATGAAACTCTTTCTTTGGTAGTCCAATGACTAAGTCATTTTTCACCAGTTTGTTCATGTTCTTCATGTTAGAATGGACAAGCCTTCTATGCCATAATTGAGATTCATCTTCTGATGTCTTAGATAGGAGGCATGTTTCATGTCTTGTGAGTGAGGTGTTGTTCATGTCCAAAACATAAGTGTTTCCTTTTCTTGATGCTTTAAGAAGGACCCAATCTTCTTGAACAGAAAAACCTGGCTTAAGAATGTAACTGTAAGGATTCCTTTAAGTCTGATGCAAACCAAAACATCCAAAGTCTCTCTGCAAGCAATGCACTAAAGAACTGAAGTAGAATTGCTTCGGAAGTTTTACACCATGCACTAGAAATATTCGAAGTGTAAAATCTTCCGAAGCCAAGACCAATATCTTCCGAAGCCAAATATTGAAGTCTTCCGAAGCCTCATAGACAAAGTGTTCCGAAGCTTCATCCTATGAAGACAGATTTCTTCTGAAGACTTTTAGTAACATGCTTTATCTGATGTACTGTTCCATAAAGCTGGACACCTTTCCGCTGCATCTCTGTAAAGTCACCAACTTACATGAGTTGGTGAAAAGGTCCATGCTTTTGGTAACTGTGCATTGAGGTCTTGAGTCTGTAACTTTCTACTTTATGTACTATATCCTTTTTGTAATAGGTAAGGATGTGAGCTATGGCATGTCATAGTCACAAGGTCAAAAGACAGATATGCCTTTTGATTCTATAATTGATTTTGTTTGTGTCTAGTAAATTGTATCCAGCTGGCTTTCAAAGTATAGCCGGCTGTAGGTTGTAGTATAAGTATTCCATGTTCTAGTATCTTTTTTTATGCTTTGTAACACTTGTAATAGAACTGAGAAAGCAATATACTGCATCCTTGAAACCCAATCTCTTGTTCTGTCTCTTACTTGTTACTTGTGTTCTTAGTATCATTATTATGGTTAATCTAGTTTACTGTTTGATTAAGTTTGGTTAATCTCCTCTTTGTGTTGTTGTGTTGTAAGTGACCACCCTTCAACGGTCCTGCAATTGGTATCAGAGCTTTTCAGGCTCTTGATATAAGATCTCACCATCTTAAGATCCCTCACACACACAAATACTAAACTTTCAAATGGCATCCATTTCAAAGACTGATATGGAAACTGGAACCATGAACAAGTCCCCACTGGTCACTCTTGATGACTTTGATACCTGGTGTATGAGAATGGAAGGTTTCATCAGGTCTCTAGACTCAAGAATGTGGGAGTCTGTTGAAAATGGACCTTTCATACCCAGCACTCCTTCTGCTACTGGTGCTGGTATGATTCCAAAAGATGTGGCTAACTACTCTGATGATGATAGGAAGAGAGTAGAGATTGGTAGAAAAGCCATGATTGCTCTTCAAACTGCTCTTCCAAACTCTGTGTACAGAGGTTTCAAGAAGTGCAAAACAGCTAAACAGTTGTGGGATGCACTAAAACTGATGTATGAAGGCTCCTCTGAAGCCAAGGAGAACAAGAAGGATCTCCTGAAGCAGCAGTTTGAAAACTTCACCTTCAAAACAAGTGAAACCATGACTCAGCAATACGTCAGGTATGTTGAGATAGTGGATACCCTTGTGGATGGAGGAGTTCCTCTTGAAAACAGAGACATTATAAGGAAGTTCATGTCCTCACTTCCTAGGCAATGGACACATTATTGTGTGGTAATCAAGAGGACTGAAAATCTCAAAACTCTTACTCTGACAGAGTTATATGGGATTCTCAGTGGCTACCAGATGGAGATGAACATGCAAGGTTCATCTGGTAACTCCAACAATCAATTGGGTTCAGCCCTGCATGTGGTTGAAAGGGATAGCATAGAACCCCAACATCATCTCATATGCTACCCTGACAATTCACCAAAGGGTCCTTTCATCACCTTCCCAGAGACACCCAGGGAGAACTACACTCAAGGAAGCCCATTCCAAGAGACAAGCTCTTCTCAAGCCTTGTGTCTTCTGATGAAAGTTGTGGTAACTCTCTTTTCACTCTTGAAGACCTGGATTGTATCCATCCAAATGATTTGGAATATATGGAAATAGTCCAGCAGATGGCTCTTCTCACTCATAGAGCCAAGAAGTTCTACAAGAGAACTGGAAGGAGGTTTCCAAGCAATGCAACCAATGGAAAGTTTGGCTTGGATAAAAGCAAAGTCAAGTGTTACAACTGTAACTTGGTGGGCCACTTTGCTAGAGAGTTTAAGGCACCTAAAACAAATGGTGGCCAAGCACAAACCAGACCAAACTACACTCACAAAGCCCCTCAGAATGAGAAACCAAAGCAACAAGCTGCTGTTGCTGTTGAAGAAGGAGGCTTTGACTGGAGCTTTCAGGTGGAAGATGCTTCTCCAAACCAAGCACTAATGGCAGATCTTGATGAAGCCAAGGTATTGGAACATCTCTGTACTCCTGAAAGCTGCTAGATCACCTTCACTCGCAGAATCATCATCAATATCTTCTACACTTGCAATGTTTGATTCCCCTGGTGAGACAAACCTAAAGCTCCAATCCTGTCCTTCATCATCATGAGCAGTCAAGGCTTTTGGATCCTTGCTTGATGAAGTAGAACTGGAAGCTTGCTTGTCTTGGCGAGTAAAGGACGAGAACGGGTTCCCATTACCCGTCTTCTTTGGCTTGACACATTCTCTCTTGAAGTGCCTCTTCTCTCCACAGTTGAAGCAGGTCACTTTGCTCTTGTCAAAGCCAAATGTGGTATCCTTAGTAGCTACCAAGTTCTATCCGGTCTTTTTAACAAACTTCTTCGCCCTCCGGACAACGCTAGCTAAGGCCCACATTATGTCCATCCTCTCAAGCTCCATTTCGTCCACTTGCTCGTAATCCTCGCCTGCCAGATGGCAGTTTCCAATCTTCCCGGCTACAAGTCCATCATATGAATGAACCACTGCAGCTAAAAGATCCATATGCTCTCGAGCTACTTCCACAGTCACATTACCGAGGTTCTCGGTCTTCAGTTTAGTCGCACTTGCTTCTGATCCAATATAGTGGGTACAAGAAGACCCTGACGTGTCTGATCCTGAAGGAGAAGCATGTGAAGGACCCGACGAGCTAGACACAAATGCAGTCTGGAGAGGTGCTCCAGATGTCTTAGCTTGCGGCGTGGCGTTGTACAAAGCTGGATTTTGAGTGTTCGAAGACTTCTGAGCTCTGTACTTCATCCTAAGTGCTTCTTCTCGCAACTTAAGAATGAAGTCATTAATATCTAGCTTTGCAAGCATTCCATTCTGTCTCAGGTTAGACACGAATGAAGCCCACTTATCAGGCAACCCGTCTGCAAAGTTACTCACTTTCTCTTCCATGGTAGTTTCCACCCCATGTGTATGCAGTTCGCTCATCAAATGGTAGAATCTATCTATGACGTCGTCTAAACTCTCGTTACCAATCGATGAGAAGTTATCGAATTCTTTCTTTAACTCCTTGGCCTTGATTGCCTTCAACGAAGCATTCCCATCATACCTCTTCTCTAGCTCATCCCACAGTTTCTTGGACTGCTTATTATCTGAGTACTGGTGGAACATGTCTTTGGGGATAGACTGTGTAATCAATGCATAAACCCTTTTCTCTGCATTGTACTTAACTTTCTGCGCGTCCGTCATCCCACCTAACGTTAGCTTAACTCCATCAGCTCCCACCGGTGTACTATAACCAATCTCGATGGCTTCCCACAGATTAGGATCCACTCCATTGAGGTAGATCTCAAAACGTTGTTTCCAGTGAGGAAACTCATCTAAAGTCAAGAGCTTTGGTGGTTTATTATGATTACCCACCTCACTCTCAAGTAGCAGCAGGTTCTGTATCCTAGAGTCCTTCCCAGCAGTAAAGGCTGACATCTGATCTTCCATGTCGAATAACTTTAAGTCTAATCAAACAAACTTTCACTGATGCGACTGAAGGATGCGAATGGTCTAGTCGTGCGTATGAACTCTGCGACTGGTTCAATCGTGCGGCTGAACTGGGCGATTGGTTCAGTCGTGCGAATGAATCTGGTGCGTATGAGCTATGCGAACGAACGGTTCAGTCGGCCGAATGAAGGTGCGACTAGGTCCAATCGTGCGAATGGGCAATGCGAATGGAGTCCAGTCGTGCGAATGGGTCACTCGTGCGACTGAAGCTGCTGTTTTGCGAAATTTTCTAGGTTTGACGTGTTTCAGCTGTAAAAAATCGAAATTTCGCAATGTCTAATCGCCTAAGTCCGTAGAAACCAAACTTTGATGAGCAGGGAACGTCGAAGATCACTTTTGACAGCAAAGATTGCGTTTTTAGTGCAAAAACACAAACTTTTATGCAATCTTGATTGAATCACACGTAATCAAGAGCCAAAGCTCTGATACCACTTGTTAGGACCTGGTATTTGAACGAAATACCTGGTGATTAGCGTGTAAACCAGATCAAATAGTGCGGAATCCTATTTGATTGGCGATCCAATCAGTGAGAACACACGAAGAATCAATCAAGAATTGAATCTAACGTTAGATGTTGATTAGGAATCGACCTAATGTGTTCTGTGAACTTGGAGAATGATTTGGGAGGCTTCTAGACATCTAGGGTACGTCTGGAGTCGTAATGGTATGAATACTTACGTTTTTCCACGAATTGGGTCTATTTATAGGTTAGTATTGTTCAATCGTGCGACTAGACCATAAGTATGGTTCAGTCGTGCGATTGAACCATGCGGTTGATTCATCCGCATGACTGAGTGTTCAGTTGTGCAACTGAGCCAATCTTATGTGTCAATCATACGACTGATCCAGTCTCCTGGTTCAGTCGTGCGATTGAGTCAATCGTATTAAGTTATTCATGCGTATGGTCCATTCGCATGAGAACTTCATTAAGTTAAGTTTGAATGTTTTAATTGATATAACTTGATGTGTAACCATTCAAACAATCATAAACCCAATTAATCAACTCAATAACGACTCATTAATGAAATATTGAACATTACAAATCACAAACAATCCATATCATTTCATTAATCAATTCATATTACATCATAGTCAGACAGACAAGATCTAGTACATTACAAATCATGATCTAGGGACATACATGCATCAACATTTTTCTAAATGATGGCTATGCCAAAGGATTAGAATATTTTTATAACTCAAATGAAGACTAATATACCATATATTAACATAATAAATTTATCTAACCCGTTTCATGCTTTAATGATTTTAAAAGTGCACATAAGTGCCTTACTACAATTCTGGCAGAATATAATCTTACTTCAACCGACTATAACTTGATCATAACAAACTATATTTGAGTAAACTCAAACTCCAATGTTAAGTTCATTTCAACGACAGTTTATAAGTTTTCAAACTCAATGGCACGACTCAACAATAGCCTTCACAAGATAAGTGCGCATTTCAGCACCTTCTGTCTTGTGCTGCTTGTTTGACCTATTTACGGATCTTTTCATAAAAATGTTTCTTAATAAAAGTTGTCCAAGAAACTTTGAACTAGTCAAATTTAAATTTATAATTTTATGAAACCGTTTGCTATTTTAAAACCCTGTTCAAACACGTACAAAACATTCTTTCCAGAATCTAAAATTCGTACAATAATCGTTTATCAATCTACCTTTCGCTTATTGGCATTCCTAAGCATCCTAACTTCTTGTAATGTATTCCAAACTCAAGTTTCTTCTTATCATTTAGGACATCACCTTTGACTCTTTAACATCCAAGCTTTCTTATGTACTCTACAACCATCACTATTATTATGTACTCAACTCAAGTTTCTTCTTATCATTTAGGACATCACTATTTCTTATGTAATCTTAACAAACACGATTCCCGTATCAACTTTAAACTAATGCAACCTTTATACCTCAATGATATAGTAAACAAGAATCGATCATCTAAAAACCATCTGAAAGTTATTAGCTTGAGAAACTCTTATAAACTCCATATCCTATCCAAAAGCATCTTGAACTTATTTCTCATGTTCGTTAAGCCGAGTCTCGTATCGATCTAATGTTTGGTGCTTCACCCATGACAAAACCTTCCTAACCGTCTTGAACCATTTAAAAAAACAAACGTTATCAACTAAAAATTCTAAATTAATAACTTTACACACTTTGTCAAGAAACACATAAAATCATGAACTATGAAACTTAACAAACTTAAGCATAGTAAAACATCATAACTAAACTCATTGAATTTAAACGTTACAAGTGTCACTTGCGAATGTGACATGAAATCCAAGTCTCCTCATATCCTTGAAATTAGTCCTACCGTGATTAAATTTCGGGACGAAATTTTTTAAAGTAGAGGAGACTGTAACAATCGCTATTTTTCAAACTATAAACCCAAACTCGAACCCATTTTGAACTTTCATATAATGGAAAATTCTTCATTTAAAATTATTTTATTCATTATAATGAATTAAATGCAATTTAACCAATATGGTGAATTGTTTTCTTTCTATTATTATTTATCAACTCATTTAAACAAGTTATTATAAGTGTATGATTTATAAAATATTTTATAATATATAAATAAAGTTTTATAAATTCATGAAGTTTATTTGTCATTTATGAGTTTTAATTATAAAACTAAAATAAAGGATTAAAATACAAGATCATATTTTTTAAAAATATGTAAGGTCTATAAAATGTTATTAATATTTATAAGATTTTAAATATTCAATTAAAATAAATAATCAAATTACAAGTTCTTATTAGATTTATAAAGTCCACAAAGATTTAATAAAAAAAGTTGTTAAATTAAAATTAAAGCTTTAATAAATTTAAAGTTTAAATTGTAAGTATTCTTTTATTTATTTAAATTACTTAATTTTATATTCTATGATGACTTGTGCTTGTTATATATGTGTATGTGTATGTGAGGGGATGATGTGTGATGATTATATGATGATGTGTGATGATGTTATGTATGAATATGTTATGTTTTCTTTATGTTCCTTATACGTATTATTGTGTAGCTTTCCGTGGTGTGATTATAATAATGAATGAAAAGTATTATGTAATGAAAAGCGGAAGTTAATGATAATGTTAAGTGGAACGTAAAGAAAGATGAATGCATGCACTGATGAACGAACGAAGGTAAGAAAAGTCTTGCAAGCAATGTATGGAGATTCACACCCAATGAAGGGTGTTAGCTCAACTGTGTGTGGGTTAGCTACCCCGAAAGAATGCACACTGGGGTCTAATCCTTGTTATTGACCATACATATGGGATTCTTGCCACTTACCCTGGTACTGTGGTCAGGCCACCGGACACAATGTATGGGAGTCTATTTATGGACTTCGGCCCAGTACCCGCTTTATGCATGAAGGTGGGGTGTAGCACATGGCATTGGTCCAAATGAATGTAAAGGATAATGATGTATGTACGAAATGAACGATACGAAAGAGAAGGAATGAATGATTGATAATGAATAACTTACGACGGCGAATGACGATAAAAGATAATAATAAGATTATCTATGTGTACGTATGATGTATGATCGCGAATGAAAGTAATGAACGGTTTTAAGCAAAAGTAAAGTATTTTATTTATAAAAGTAGAACTCACTTAGCAACGCTGACTTTTATGTGTTTCCAGTTGGTAGGTAAAGGTTGCTAAGGATGGCACGGGGCGGCTACTTGGCATTATGGATGGCATCCATTTGTATAACTATGACGTCTTTGTGATGTAATGCAAACGATAATATTTTGTAACTGTTAACAATGATGTATTATTTTGCAAAGGCAGTCATTAATATATGAAATGGTTTTAAATTATTCCGCTGCAATGTTTTTCATAGATGTAAATGTATATTTTATGTTTTATGTGCGATGATTGTCCAATTGTGAGCGTCCCGGGAACGGGGCCTTACAAGTTGGTATCAGAGCCAAAGTTTAAGAGAAATGGGTAAATATTTTCAAAAACCTAAACTTAAACTGAGAATGGGACAAAGGGAAGGGATGCCAGTCGGAATAGCTACGTGCCATCAGGTATTTTCTTTAATGATAACCGGTATTATGTGCGCATGTTATGTGATTTATGTGCCTTTAGTAGATTTAGATACTGATGTAGTAAGGATTGCAAATTCTTGGGGTATGAAGAGAAAAGTAAGTGGTTAATCACAATTGGCCACTGTAATTAGGGACTTACTATACTTGACATAAACTGAGCTATTACCTTGAATGATTGTGTTGGTGTTTGGATCTTATAGCGTGCGTAGAGAATGGCTGGAGGTAGATCTTCGAAAGCTTCTAGAGGTGGAGGTCGTGGTGGACGTGGTGCTGGACCACAGGTCACGAGGGGAAGTCCTAGAGCTGAAGAGGTGGCTCATGAAGAGCCTGAGACCCCTCATCCGGAGGCTGGGGATGAGAGTGCTAACTTGAGGGCCTCGGTGAAGGAGGCTGTGGTAGAAGAGGTTCATCAGGTCATGCAGATGATCTTACCGTCTGTGGTGACCGAAGTGATAAAGGCTGTAAGTAAGGGGAAAGGAAGGAAAAGAACCGGTCCTTGGGAGAAAGAGGGCAACCGGAGACTGGGACGGTCGTCTCTACTGATGAGGAGGAAGAAGAATAGCATGTGCCTGAGGCAGCACGAGGCTGTAACTATGGGGAATTTCAAAGATGCAAGCCCCCCACTTTCGATGGCAACGGCACTGCTGCTACTGCTCATCGATGGGTGAGAGAGATGGAAGTTGTGCTCGACATCAGCGAGTGCAGGGAAGATCAGAAGGTGAAGTTTGCCACTCTCTCATTCGTGGACTCGGCTTTGTGTTGGTGGGACAATATTGTCCAAGCTGAGGGTAGCAGGGCTATCGGGAGGATGAAGTGGGCAGAGCTGAAAAAGTTGGTGATTGAAGAGTTCTGTCCTCACAGAGAGCTCGACAAGGTTGAACAGGAGTTCTTGCAGCTGGAGGCGGGAACCATGACACACCAATAGTACACCACCAAGTTTAATGAGATGGCACGGCTAGTGCTGGATCAGGTGACACCCTTGTCACGGAAGATCAAGAGATACATTCAGGGCTTGCCAACGGACATCCGCAGGCATATGATCGCTGCCCCGACCGAGCACGTTCAGGTCGGTGGTTGATTTGGCGGGAAGACTGTATGATGAAAGGAAGGTAGTGGTGGTTGAAGTGAGCAAGAAAGGTAGTGGTGACCGGAACAGGAACGGGAAGCAATTTGGACGGGGTGGTGCTCCGGCAAACAACAAGAGTGCACGGGTGGATGACTGGCGTCTGGTCACACTCGGTGCGGGGTCGAGGAGGTGTGACAAATGTGGAAAGGAGCATACCGGAGAATGTAGGTGGGGATCGAATGTATGCTTCAAGTGTGGGAGGACGGGGCATATAGCAAAAGATTGTCGTGTGGCCAGATGTTTTAACTGTGGTGGAGAGGGTCACATGAGCAGGGAATGCAAAAAGCCAAGGGCTGAGAGTTCCGGAGCGAAGAAGACGACCGGAACCGAAGGGCAGAAAGCAAGCGCCAAAGCTTTCATGGTTACCCGAGAGAAGGCAAGGGCGGACCCCGATGTCGTATCAGGTATGTTTCTTGTGTACCAAACTCTTGCCTTTGTGTTATTTGATTCTGGTACTAGTAGGAGTTTCATTTCCGCTGCCTTTTGTGCTAAGCTGCCCATTAGGAGTAGATGTATTGACGAGCTCTTCGATGTAGAAACTGCCATAGGTAAGTCTACCAGGATTTCTGATCTGATAGAAGGTTGTGCCATAGAGCTAGAAAGTCATAAGTTTCCTGTTGGACTGTTTATGATGACCTTAGGCGGGTTTGATGTAGTCCTAAGAATGGATTGGTTGGCGGACTACTAGGCGAACATTATGTGTCGCAAGAAGATGATCCAATTGACAGCACCTGACGGGAGTTCTGTGACGATCTATGGTGACCGAGTCACTACGATTCCGAAGGTGATTTCGATGGCGGTGGCAAGAAAGTGCATGAGACGTGGATGTAGTGCCTACTTGACCTACGTGAAGGACGTGGACACGTCAACACCACAACTGTCCGATGTACCGGTTATGTGCGACTTCCCAACGTGTTCCCAGACGATTTACCAGGTGTGCCACCGGATCGCGAAATCGAATTTCAGATTGACTTGTTGCCCGGTGCCCAACCTTTTGCTAAGGCACCGTATCTGTTGGCTCCGACCGAGATGAAGGAATTGATGGAGCAACTGCAGGAGTTGCTTGATAAGGGATTCATTAGACCGAGTATCTCTCCCTGGGGTGCTCCGGTCTTATTCGTGAAGAAGAAGGATGGTATTATGAGGATGAGTATTGAATACCGCGAGCTGAACAAGTTGACGGTGAAGAATCGGTATCCATTACCAATGATGGATGGCTTTTTTGACCAGCTCCAAGGTGCCAATTGGTTCTCAAGGATAGACCTTCGATCTGGTTACGATCAGTTGAAGGTGAAGGAGCAAGATATTCCTAAAACAGCTTTTCGTACGCGTTATGGGCACTACAAATTTCTGGTTGTCTTTTGGTTTAACCAATGCGACAGCTGCTTTTATGGACCTGATGAATCGAGTGTGTCAGCCGATGTTGGATAAATCAGTGATTGTGTCCATCAATGATATCCTGATTTACTCGAGGAGCGAAGAAGAGCATGCTGGTCATATTCGGGAAGTGTTGGAGACGTTGAGAAAGGAGAAGTTATATGCCAAGTTCTCCAAGTGCGCGTTCTGGTTGCGCGAAGTTCAGTTTTTGGGTCACGTGGTGAATCCCGAAGGGATTATGGTGGACCCGGCAAAGGTGGAGGCGGTGATGCAATGGAAGTCTCCAAAGACGCCATCCGAGATCCGTAGTTTCTTGGGTTTGGCGGGCTATTACAGAAGATTCATCCAAGACTTCTCCAAGATAGCTTCTCCATTAACTAAGTTGACCCGCAAGGACGTGAAGTTTGTTTTGGGTCAAGATCAAGAGAAAGCTATTGAGGAGCTAAAGGTAAGGTTGACTCAGGCTCCTGTCTTGTCGTTACCCGACGGAAGCGAAGACTTGGTGGTCTATTCAGATGCTTCTTACTCAGGGTTGGGTTGCGTGTTGATGCAACGAGGAAAGGTTATAGCATACGCATCCCGACAATTGAAAGTTCATGAGGTTAACTATCCTACTCATGACTAGGAGTTAGCAGTTGTGGTCTTTGCATTAAAGATTTGGAGACACTACCTATACGGGACAAAGTGCACCATCTTCAACGACCACAAGAGCTTGAAGTACTTCTTTGAGCAGAAAGATTTGAATATGAGGCAGTGGCGATGGTTGAAGCTCATAAAGGATTATGATTGCGAGATCCATTACCATCCGGGCAAGGCCAACGTGATGGCAGATGCCCTTAGCCGAAAGGAGAGACCCGAGCCGATTCGGGTGAAGACTTATCAGTTTATTATGACCTATGATGTGATGATGCAGGTTAAGGAGTTTCAAGATGAGGCCTTGAAGGAAGATCATCTTAACTTCGAAAGGATGAGAGGTCTAGTCGCGGAGTTTGGTGAAAACACACTCGGTGTTAGAACCCGATTCGGGAGGATGTGGATTCCTCGTTATGGGGATCTACGTGGAAAAATTATGGATGAAGCTCATAAGACTCGATACTCCATTCATCCCGATGCTACAAACATGTATCAGGATATGAAGAAAGATTATTGGTGGCCGGGTATGAAGCGCGATGTAGTGGAGTATGTGAGTAAATGCCTTACTTGCTTGCAAGTGAAGGCGGAGCATCAGAAGCCATACGGGAAAATCCAACCTTTGGATATACCCGAGTGGAAGTGGGAGCATATCACCATGGACTTTATTACGAAGTTGCCGTGTACCGTGAAAGGGTATGATGTCATATGGGTGATAGTTGATCGTTTGATGAAGAGTGCTCACTTCCTCCCGATCCGCGAGACGTATTCATCCAAAAGATTAGCGGATCTCTTCATCAAGGAGATTGTAAGTCGCCATGGTGTACCGGTGTCTATTGTGTTCGATCGTGACACTCGGTTTACATTCAAGTTTTTGAAGAGATTCCACGATGCTATGGGGACGAGGTTACATATCAGCACGGCTTATCATCCCCAAACAGATGGTCAGTCAGAAAGGACCATTCAGACGCTGGAGGATATGCTTCGGGCATGCGTTATTGATTTTGGAGGAAGTTGGGATGACCACTTACCGTTAGCCGAGTTCTCATATAACAATAGCTACCATGCCAGCATTGGCATGCCTCCTTATGAGATGCTATACGGTAGGAGATGTAGAACACCCGCTTGTTGGGGTGATATGGCCATAAAGAGTTAGGGAGCGTCGAGGTGGTCGAGGCTACAACTGAGAAGCTGGAAAGGATCAAAGCCTTTATGAAGGCAGCTAAAGATAGGCAAAAGTCGTACGCCGATAAACGATGTATACCGATTGAGTTCGAGGTGGGTGACAGAGTTTTGTTGAAAGTCTCACCTTGGAAGGGCATCATTCGGTTAGGGAAGCGGGGCAAGTTGAGCCCAAGATACATAGGGCCTTTCTGAATTATTGCTCGAGTAGGAGAGGTGGCCTATAGGGTGGAGTTGCCCAGTGAGTTAAGTGGAATTATCCGACATTCCATGTTTCTCACTTAAGAAAATGCTTAGCCGAGGAGGATATGGTGGTACCACTGGAGGATATTGAAGTGGACGAACAACTCAATTATGTGGAGCAACCTGTGGTGATCATTGATCGCAAGGAGAAGAGGCTAAGGAATAAAGTGGTTCCACTTGTGCGAGTACAGTGGAAGCACATGAAGGGATCAGAGTCCACTTGGGAAGCTGAGGAGGAGATGAGGCAGCATTACCCTCAACTATATAGTGATTAACAGGTTTCGAGGACGAAACATAAAATAAGGGGGGTGGACTTGTAACGCTCGGAATAAAGTCAAAACGGGCCAATTAATAATAATAGGCCTAGCCGGGACTATTTAAAGAAAATAAGCTGGTAATGGAGTATGGACCGGGTAGACCTTGCGGGTTATGTGTTTGGCAAGTTTAAGGTCCCGAGAACGCCCGGTATATATAAACGGATCAGCTGGAGCAAACTCTCATTTGCAACTCAACACCCCAAATTCTAGAGAGAGAGTGTAGAGAGAGAAAGTGGAGAGAATTGAAGATTTAAGGCTCGGTTGATCACGGGATTGAAGATCGGTGTTCGTGGGCATCCAAACAACAAGAAAACACCAAGAATCCAGGTAAGAAACATCATTTAATCGTTCCTTTTGATGTAAATATGGATTCTAGGGCTTGGGTTTTTGAAAGTGGCAAAGATTCGCCCAAAAATCACGTTTTTGTTTAAGAAAACATGTAAAAAGCTTAAATATAGCTTCATGGATGATAAACCAAGGTTTTGGATGTAAAAGATTGAAGTTTTGGGTCAAAAATGTGTTGGTTTGTAATTTCAGCCCGTTCTGCGAAATTGGGTGTTCATACAGTGAAATTATGTATTCGTCTAGCGAAACTATGGGTCTTCCTGCGAAACTATAGTTTCGCAGGTAGTTTCGCAGACATGGTAATCCAACGAAAGTTGAGTGAAACTGACAGCGAAACTGGCAGCGAAGATCCCAGCGAAACTACCAGCGAAACTGCTGGTGAAACTAGCAGCGAAACTACTGGCAAAACTAGCAGCGAAAGTGCTGATCTTGCAGCGAAATTAGGCAGAAATTAACTCCTTTGAGTGTTAACTTATATGCAGGCTGTGTAGTGTGACCCTTGCTTAGAAAGCTTGATTTAGAAGCTACTCACTGAGTCAAGGTGAGTTCTAGATCCCCTATTTTAAAGGTTTAAACTTGTTTGGGGCTGGAAATGCATACTAAATATACGTTTCTAACTGACCAAGATTTTAAGAGGTTTTAACAAGAAGATTGATTTTTCTATAAGGAAATGTGCTATTTAAAAGTGTTAAAATAAAAAAAATTTTCGCGCTGACCTAGTTGCCCGGCCCCAGCCAGAGGTGTTACCCCTTGAACCCCACTAGGGGCTGCTGCCCCTAGGACCCCGCTGTCAGGGGTTGCCGGCCCCAAACCCCCACTGTTCCGTGGAGGGTCGGTTATGTTCTATGATGACTTGTGCTTGTTATATATGTGTATGTGTATGTGAGGGGATGATATGTGATGATTATATGATGATGTGTGATGATGTTATGTATGAATATGTTATGTTTTCTTTATGTTTCTTATACGTATTATTGTGTAGCTTTCCTTGGTGTGATTATTGTGTGTTCCCGGTTTGAACGTGAACGTTGAGCATGGATCTTAGGATTCATATTGATAAGGACAAAGCTTGAATGATTAGATGCTAAAATATACAATAATGATGAACATGATGAAGAACACAAACTTGTTTAATGATTGATGAGCACCAACATGTTTAATGTTTGATGTTTATTGATATATTGTTGAAATCATCATTCAAAAGAATGATGATATATTGTTGTTGATGATGAACTTAATTCACCCTAACAAGTGGTGAATTAGTCACCCTGTACAATGATAATATGTGCTAATATATATACTAGTCTAGCAATACAAATAATTACAATATAAACCCTAGACTAATATTTTTGTTGATTTCATGCTTCAAGTCTTCAACTTTAATAATATTGAAATCTTCAATTTCTTCCAAGGTAGAATACCCAACAATACTCACCCTAAATTGTAGATTTCCAATGTGAATTGAAGTTTAATGTTGATTTTTTTGAATAGTTGTTCAAAGCTAAGAACTTTGTTGTTGATGAGGAAGCGAGGCTTCAAAACTTTGGAACAACCATTTTTTTTTGTTTTTGTTTTTGATGTTGGAGGCCCAAACAATTAAGTCCAAGTCCACGTTTTCTTTTTGATGTTGGCGGCCCAAACAATTAAGTCCAAGTCCACCTTTTCTTTTTGATGTTGTCGGTCCAAACAAATAAGTCCAAGTCCACCTTTTCTTTTTGATGTTGGCGGTCCAAACAAATAAGTCCAAGTCCACCTTTTCTTTTGATGTTGGTGGTCCAAACAAATAAGTCCAAGTCCACCTTTTCTTTTTGTTTTAATGATGGAGCCCAAGAAACAAAACCCAATGGTGTTCACGAGCCCATTTTGCAACCCTAGGTTGCAAACCCTAATTTTGCCTCCCTAAGGTGGCCGCAAAGAAACTTTGGTTCGGCAACCCTAATTAGGGCGTCCCTAATGTGGCCGCACAAGCCACTTGCGGCAGCCTCTTAGTCGCACAAGCCACTTTGTTCGGCAGCCCTATTTGAGTCCCTATTCGGCCGAAACACTTGGTTCGCATGGCATCCTCATTCGGCTTCCCTAATGTAGGCATCTCCATTCGGTCGAAACCCTAATGAGCATGAAACCCTAGTTTGTTTGAAGCTTGAGGCAACCGCAAACATGAATGTTGAATTGATTGTTGATGAAGTTGATTTCTTCAAATCTTCAATAATTTCAGCGATCTAAACATAAAATCTTATCAAAATCAATATGAATCCATCAACTCCGGCTCTGATACCAATTGTGTGTTCCCGGTTTGAACGTGAACGTTGAGCATGAATCTTAGGATTCATATTGATAAGGACAAAACTTGAATGATTAGATGCTAAAATATACAATAATGATGAACATGATGAAGAACACAAACTTGTTAAATGATTGATGAGCACCAACGTGTTTAATGTTTGATGTTTATTGATATATTGTTGAAATCATCATTCAAAAGAATGATGATATATTGTTGTTGATGATGAACTTAATTCACCCTAACAAGTGGTGAATTAGTCACCCTGTACAATGATAATATGTGCTAATATAAATACTAGTCTAGCAATACAAATAATTACAATATAAACCCTAGACTAATATTTTTGTTGATTTCGTGCTTCAAGTCTTCAACTTCAATAATATTGAAATCTTCAATTTCTTCCAAGGTAGAATACCCAACAATTATAATAATGAATGAAAAGTATTATGTAATGAAAAGCGGAAGTAAGTGATAATGTTAAGTGGAACGTAAAGAAAGATGAATGCATGCATTGATAAACGAACGAAGGTAAGAAAAGTCTTGCAAGCAATGTATGGAGGTTCACACCCAATGAAGGGTGTTAGCTCAACTGTGTGTGGGTTAGCTACCCCGGAAGGATGCACACTGGGGTCTATTCCTTGTGATTGACCATACGTATGGGATTCTTGCCACTTACCCCGGTACTGTGGTCAGGCCACCGGGCGCAATGTATGGGAGACTATTTATAGACTTCGGCCCAGTACCCGGTTTTTGCATGAAGGTGGGGTGTAGCACATGGCATTGGTCCGAATGAATGTAAAGGATAATGATGTATGTGCGGAATGAACGATACGAAAGAGAAGGAATGAGTGATTGATAATGAATAACGTACGACGGCGAATGATGATAAAAAATAATAATAAGATTATCTATGTATACGTATGATGTATGATCGCGAATGAAAGTAATGAACGGTTTTAAACAAAGTAAAGTATTTTATTCATAAAACTAGAACTCACTCAGCAACCCTGAGTTTTATGTGTTTCCAGTTGGCAGGTAAAGGTTGCTGAGGATGGCACGGGGCGACTACTTGGCATTTTGGATGGCATCCATTTGTATAACTATGACGTTTTTATGATGTAATGCAAACGATAATATTTTTTAGCTGTTAACAATTATGTATTATTTTGCAAAAGCAGTCATTAATATATGAAATGGTTTTAAATTATTCCGCTGCAATGTTTTTCATAGATGTAAATGTATATTTTATGTTTTATGTGCGATGACTGTCCAACTGTGAGCGTCCTTGGAACGGGGCCTTACAATCTTCTTGTTCAATTCCTCATTTGTGTATTTCAATTCCAAGATGTTCATCTCTGTAACAAGTTACATAAACCTATGGAGTTGTTAAGGAATTGATTCACCCTCAATATGATGAAAAGTTTCATATTATGAACGAAGGGTGTCCTTCCTAATGCTTCGGATTTCATCACTGCCTTCACAGAGTGTATGAAGAATCTTCCACAAGGAATTAACTGTTTTGTAATTTTCACACCTGATTAATATTTCCTCTGGTAAAGGCATACTAAGCAAGTTGTATGCTTTAATATCAACTTTAACCTTTTTAATATCATCAGGTGACAGATCTTTTGTACTTATAGGTTGATTATTGTCATTATAATCCGGCCCAAGAGTGGGTGGGATATAAGGACCTTCTGTTATTGAAACCCGTAAGTCAGAATCTGTAAAATTTACATGATTCATTAACTTAATTTTCCAGGATTTAAAATCTGCTTTTGTTTCAAACTTTGGAGGTTGGTAAGACGATCCACCAAAGTTGCTCATGATTTGTTAAGATCTAAGGCTTTAACTAATGAATTTGTTCAATGGATATGAACAATTTATTGATGTTGATCAATAACTAAGATATGCTATTCAATTGATTTGAATATAGATCCAAGTTAATCAAACTATGTACTTGCTGAATGACAAATCACTGATCACACACAAAAACTATTTGCTTAAAAGAAAAACAATAGATCTGATCAATAAAAACTGACAAATCTAGAGAATTCAGTAAACAATTAAACACAATTAACACTGATAGATCAATCGATTTAAATCAATGAACACTTGGCTCTGATACTGCAGGACCGTTTAAGGGCTTTAACACAATTACAACACAACAACACAATGAGGAGATTAACTAAACTTTAATCAAACAGTGAACTGGGTTAACCAAAGTGATACAAAGAACAGAAGTAAAGCAAAGAGACAGAACAAGAGAGTATGGGTTTCAAGGAGGCAGTATATTCTTTTCTCAAGTTCTTTTACAAGTGCTACAAAGCATAAAGAAAGATACAAGAACTTGAAATACTTATACTACAACCTACAGCCGGCTATACTTTGAAAGCCAGCTGGATACAATTGACTAGACACTAACAAAATCAATTGTAGGATCAAAAGGCATATCTGCCTTTTGACCTTGTGACTATGACATGCCATAGCTTACATCCTTATACATTACAAAAAGGATAAAGTACATAAAGTGGAAAGTTACAGACTCAAGACCTCAATGTACAGTTACCAAAAGCATGGACCTTTTCACCAACTCATGTAAGTTGGTGACTTTACAGAGATGCAGCGGAAAAGGTGCTTTATGGAACAGTACATCAGATAAAACATGTGTACTAAAAGTCTTCGGAAGAAATCTGTCTTCATATGTTGAAGCTTCGGAAGACTTTGTCTCTGAGGCTTCGGAAGACTTCATGTTTGGCTTCGGAAGATATTGGTCTTGCCTTCGGAAGATTTTACACTTAGAGTATTTTCTAATGTATTGTGTAAAACTTCCGAAGCATTCTTCACTTCAGTACTTAGTGCATGTTGTAGAGACACTTTGGATGTTTTGGGTTGCATCAGACTTAAGGAATCCTTACAAACTCCCCCTAGGCTGATGCTACCAAAACACTTAGAAGATCTTCAGATGTTGGTAGTCTTCAGTACAATCAAAACCATTCTTTTCTTCATTAGATGGTCAGGATCATCAAGACTCTCATAGTATCTTCTCATCTCAAAGAGATCATGCAGAGGTAAGTTGATTATGTCTTGCCAGGAGTAGACATTCTCAACACCTTGATCTCTGATAACATGCCATCTTTTTGGATTAGTAGAGTAAGTCCAGGACAAGATGGGTGTCTCAGTTGTTAGAGGAGCCACTTGCATAGGAGTTGATTGGGCTGCCTCATCATGCACTTCCTCAGGTTGATCTAATTCAGCCTGAGGTGTAGAGGTAGATGACTTTGGCTTCTTCTTCTTAGTCTTTGGTTTAGAAGTCTCCTTCCGGAGAATCCATATAGCTTCAAGAAGCTCATCATTCTTTGTCTGTCAGCAGACTTCTTTGCATTCTTTTGAATGATGGCTCTTGACTTTGCAGCTTCTTCCCTTAGCTTCCTTTTGGTTGTCTTTCTTTCTTTGACTAGCTCAAGCTCAAGTTGCTTTAGGTACTCGAACTCAATGAAGTCATAGGACAGGGGAAGAAGTGCATCTGCCTGATAGAAGCCTGTGGCACTCAGGTAGTTGATCATCTTGATCCTATCTTCTTCTTTATCTACCTGAGGTTCTTGTGGAGCCACATCTTCCTGTGCAGGACTTTCTTGAACTGGAGAGAGAGTGGGAGCATGCTTGTAAAGTCTTTTCTGTCTCTTCTCCTCTTTGAATTGGAGAAGTAACCTTGCATCCTCTTTCTCCTTCATCTTTCTTGACACTTCCATGTCAGCCAGTTCATTTAACTCTTCTAAGGGGAGGGAGATGATTTCATCAATATCATAGTTCCTGGTCTGTAAGTAGGTAATCCTGACTGCCCTTAACTCATCATTTTGAGTATTTGGTCTGGGGGCAGCCCTGATTGCAGCTTGCATGAAGCTAGATGACCCAGTAGAACTTTCTTCCCTTAGTCTCCTTTTCCTCTCTCTCTCTTCCTTCTCAATTTCCTCAGGAGTCATTATCATTTTCCCTTTGTCACCAACAGACCTTTGTGACTCAGGGTGGATTGAGGCTTGGCCTTCATTGCTTGGTGTAGCTTCCATGCTCTGGCCAGAGAGAGGCTGAGAAACACCTTCACCAGCAGGTGTCTCAGAGGGAGTTTGGACCTCTGCAGCAGTTGTTGATGATGAGACAAGGGTCTCAGGTTCTGCCACTGGGCCTTCAGTCAAGGTTTCCCCTATGAAACTAATCTTGGATTCTTTGAGCCAGCCTGTCAGCTTGTCTTGAATTGCTTGGATTGACAAGTGGCATATTGACTAAATCCAGTCTTTCATAGAAGCTCAGGCTTTGGAAATGAAAAACTTCTTGTTGGCCTTGAACTCTGTGAAGTATAAGGGCTCTTCTGTCATCATCATACCTCCACCTTATGATGTAGTTGCCAGTTCCTTGTGGTGGAGATGAGACAGCCCTTGGTATACCTTCCTCAAAGAGACTCCTGATGATTGAGTCTATAGAGTCCACATTAATGTGAACTTGAGGAAGTTGCTGAGAATGCACAACAGCAAGTGAGGATGGTGAGTCCTCTATGTCCATTCTCTGTGAAGAACTCCCAGGTTTTGTGGTTGTAATAACTTTCTCCCCCTTTTTGGTAGCATCACCCACTTGCATAGGTGAGCTGGAGGATAAGTCAATCACTTCCACAGGTTCTTGTGTTCCTGGTTGAGCTCTCCTTAAAGGTCTCCCAGCTAGTTTTTCCTTTAGATATGAAATCTGAAGTTGCTGATCATTGACCCTGTTATGTAAGGTAGTCACCTGAGATTCCAAGTGACTAACCTTAGAGACTAAATAGGTGCATGTTT
This sequence comes from Flaveria ramosissima, assembly GCA_025215565.1. Classification (NCBI taxonomy): domain Eukaryota; kingdom Viridiplantae; phylum Streptophyta; class Magnoliopsida; order Asterales; family Asteraceae; genus Flaveria; species Flaveria ramosissima. The sequence goes on from CM046036.1 coordinate 71,858,962, forward strand.
TTGACAATTTCTGCACCTTTAGTCTCAAATTCCCCTCATCTTCATCAGAAGAATCATTGGGGGATGAGATGATTGGACCAAAGTCCTCTCTCTCACCACCAGCTTGAGTTTCTTGGCTGCTGGTTTTCCTCTGCTCACTGGCAGCCTCAGTTGAGATGCCAGTGGGCTGAGTTGCCATGGTTGAGGTCTTAATGATGTAATCACTTTCAAAAGTGAGAGCCTCTTCCATATGGACATCCTGAACATGTTCAGAGTGTCCACCTCAGTAATAGGTGACTGATGTGGGATAGACTGAGGAGAGTCAGAGGTACTCATCTCTCTTTGAGTAGGGGAAGAGAAGAGAGACTCATGGTACTCACTGAATCCTAAGTCTTCATCAGTATAGAAGGATAGGTTGGGAATTGGTTGGTTGAGATCTAAAGGCTGGGGATGGTAGCTGTCCCCTGAAGGTTGTTCACTTGAGTGTTGAGACTCAGAGTGAAGGCTTAAGGCTGTTGGGCTAGTGAGCTCATCAGGGTGAGCATGAGGAACCTCAGCCCTGATAGGTGAAGAGATGGGAGTGGTTTGCTCCTCAGGAGAAGTGGGAGCTCTAGTGTCCACTTCTTCCTGTAAGGTTGAGTATATGGGGGCCTGCACAGACTCAATAGCCTGAGCAGGGGTTCGTTTGGATTTTCTTTGGTAGGTGAGGGTGATTTCTGGTCCTTTTAGAGGTAAGGATAAAAGAGGTGTGGGTTAACACTAGCTTGTGTTGCTAGGTTGTCACCTTGAGCAATGAGCTCTAACATTTTTGGGACTAGGGCTGTTTCTACCCCTGAGAAGCCTACAGTTGGCTTCTTCATTATTTTAAAGATGCTGGGCTTCATCTGTCCCAATTTAAGAATATTACTTGTTTCCCTCAACTGTGAGCCCAGTTCACAGTTGAGAATGTGTTGAACATATCTAGGAAACATGTAATACTCTAAGGAGTCTAAGTTTGCAAGTAAATTAGTATAAACAAATTGTGAATACCTGAACTTGACCCCCTGAACCATTCCATGAACTATAAAGGAGAGATCCTCAGGAATCTGGTCCCATCCACCATGCTTGTTTGATAAGCTGTGGATAACCACATGGAGCAGGTATTTCCACTGGGATGAGACCTTCCCTTTCCTGAAGGTCTTTACAGAGAAATCTCCCTCATAGCCCATCTGCTCAAAGGAATGATTAACAGCTTCCTTTGGGAAGGACACCTCACCTTCTTCATCATCCAGCTGCAAGTGTTGGTTAATGATGGCCGGAGTGATGAAGATTGTCCTCCCTTGCACTGTGGCAGACAGTGCCTTCTCCCCATCCATAATGACCTCTTGGCAGGTCTTCCAGAATTCAAGCAAGTGATCCTCATATAGAGTAGGATCAATGGTCAGGGAGGTGAAATAGTTTGACAGAGTCAAGAATTGGCAAATCTCTGAGAAACTTGCATCTTTCTCAGAGCTTAACAGAGCAACTTGATTATGTTGCCTGTGAAGTTGCATGGAGAAATCTGGGTTGTTTCTGCGGTTAAGGTTGGCCATTTCAGAAGCTTAAGGGTGAAGAAAGGTAGAAAGCAAAGGCGGTTTAGAGAATTAGGTTAAAGAAATAGTAGAATTGAGGAAGATAGTGGGAAAGAGGGGGAACCGTTGGGTATTTATGTGAAAAGGGATTTGAACCAAAGTTAATGAAAGAGGATAAACTTTGAAATCCGGAAGTCGGTCCCACCTCTGAAAAGGTAGTTTACTTTTGCTCAAAAAGTAGTTTTCTTGGAATTCGAAAAGCTTCCGAAGGTAATTTGTCTTCGGAAGTTTTGATTAAAAGCTTCCGAAGCTAAAATGGCTTCGGAAGATTTTCCTGAGAGTCTTGAAAATTTATGCTTCGGAAGAGAAATAAACCCTTGGATGCTTTGTATAAGAATAACAAAGCTTCCGAAGGTTAATTTTGCTTCGGAAGGAAAAAGTCCTTAAAAATGAATAAGTGTCTGAGATAAGAATTTTAAGCTTCGGAAGATGAGTTTTGACTTCTTCCGAAGGTAAAATCTCTTAGACAGTTATTTATTTTGAAGACATGATTTTCTTCCGAAGATAAAACTTTATCTTCCGAAGTATCAGAAAATTTTCAAGAATCTAAGAAAGTCTTCAAAAAGAATTTTACATCCAAAGAAAACATGAGCTTATGAAAGTGATGAACTAGACAACTTAGGACACACATATTTTAAGAAGAAATAATTAGAATTAGTTTTAAGAAAAAGTCTACTCAAAGTTAATCATCCCAATAGCTGATATCAGATACTTAAATCTCTGTTCATCAAAAGCTTTTGTGAACAGATCAGCATATTGTTCATCTGTATGAACTTTGACTAGTTTAATTAATCCCTTTTCATAGTTATCTCTTATTAAATGATACCTGATGTTGATGTGTTTGGTCCTTGAGTGCTGCACAGGGTTCTCAGTGATAGAGATAGCACTATTGTTGTCTATGTGGATAGGAGTCTCTTTGAAGTTAAATCCATAGTCCAGCATCTGATTTTGAATCCAAAGCACTTGAGCACAGCAGCTTGCAGCAGCAATGTATTCAGCCTCAGCAGTTGATGCAGACACACAGGATTGTTTCTTGCATTGCCATGAGACAACCCTTCCACCAAGGAATTGACATCCCCCAGATGTAGACTTTGCAGTCATGTTGCAACCACCATAATCACTATCTGTATAGGCATACAGATTGAAATTAGGATTCTTTGGATACCATAGACCAAGTGTTGAAGCACCTTTGAGGTATCTTAAAATCCTTTTCACAGTGATTAAGTGAGACATCTTAGGGTTGGCTTGATATCTTGCACAAATACATGTAGCAAACATGATATCAGGCCTGCTAGCTGTAAGATACATAAGAGACCCAATCATAGCCCTGTATAGATGTTCATCTACACACTCCCCCTCAAGATCAGGTCCAAGGGAGTGGTTTCTGGCTATGGGTGTCTTAGCAATCTTACAATCAGTCATGTTGAACCTCTTGAGTATGTCTTGAACATACTTTGACTGACTTATGAAGATGCCATCTTCAACCTGCTTCACTTGAATTCCCAGAAAGAAGTTGAGTTCTCCCATTGAACTCATTTCAAATCTGTCTTTCATCAGCTTCTCAAAGTCTTTGCAGAGCTTTGGATTAGTTGAACCAAAGATGATGTCATCTACATATACTTGAACCAGCAATAAGTCATTTCCCTGTCCTTTGATGAAGAGAGTTCCATCTATAGTACCTCTCCTGTATCCATGTTTACAAAGATACTCAGATAGTGTCTCATACCACTTCCTGGGTGCCTGATGCAGCCCATAAAGAGCTTTGTCAAGCTTGCAGACATAATCAGGATGATCAGGGTCTACAAAACCAGGTGGCTGTTTGACATAAACCTCTTCATCAATCACTCCATATAAGAAAGCACACTTTACATCAAGTTGATAGACCTTGAAGTTCTTGGATGCAGCAAATGCCAGGAATATCCTAACAGCTTCTAGTCTTGCTACAGGAGCAAAGACATCAGTGTAGTCAATCCCTTCTTCTTGTGTGTATCCTTGAACAACTAGTCTTGCCTTGTTCTTGATGATGATTCCTCTATCATCCTTCTTATTCCTAAAAACCCATTTGGTTCCAATGGTAGTCTTCCCATGAGGAAGAGGACAAAGGTTCCAAACTTTCTGCCTTTTGAATTGAAGCAGCTCTTGTTGCATAGCTTCAACCCAACTTCCATCCTTTAGAGCTTCATCAACTTTCTTTGGCTCTATCTGAGATAAGAAACAAGAGTGAAGACAAACATTTGCTTCATGGGTTTGTCCTCTTGTTCTTACCCCTGTGACAACATCTCCAATGATGTTTGTGGTGGGGTGAGACTTGTGGATCCTTAGCTGAGGGATCACAGCAAGTTGCTGAGAAAGATCCAAATTTGAGAAATTTAGATCTGGTCTGGAAGATTCACCCTCCACATTATCACACTTATCAAGATTAACTTGATCCAATGAGTGTGTGACATCATTGATGTTGTCATCTATGGTGTGGTTATTAGCATCAAGGAATTCCTGATCACTATCACCATCACCATTGTTGTCTTCTACAATTGAGGTATCTTTATCTGGTTGAGAAGCCTCTGAGCTGGAATTTGAAGGCATACCAGATGTATCAGCTGAATTTGTCATTGTTGTGCTGATAGAAACCTCATTTGCTGAAGTAGTTCCAACTGGAGCTGAAGATGTATGAGTTGAGGGTCTTCCTAGCTCAAATCTTGGATCAGGATCACCTGTATTTAAATTTTCTGCAGATCCTGAAACATGCTCACAAGATTTGTTAAAACAGTTGGTAACTAAATCAAGATCAAACAGCCAATCCGGACCAGAACCAGCAACACAGGGTGTGTGCTCATTGAAAGTCACATTGGCTGACTCCTCAACAATTCTAGTTCTGAGATTGTATACTCTATAAGCTTTAGCTTGAGAAGAGTATCCAATGAAGTGTCCATCATCTGATTTCTCAGCAAACTTGGCAATTTGATCTTTGGTATTCAAGATGGTGCAGGGACATCCAAATGACCTGAGAAAACCAATGAAAGGTTTCCTCTTGTGCCAAAGTTCATAAGGAGTCTTACCATGTGTCTTAACTACTAAAACTCTGTTTTGCACATAGCAAGCAGTATTAACTGCCTCTGCCCAGAAGGTGATAGGCAGTTTAGAGTCAGACAACATAGTTCTTGCAGCTTCAATAAGTGTCCTGTTTCTCCTCTCAGCAACTCCGTTTTGCTGAGGAGTCCTGGGAGCACTATATTGTCTTGTAATACCTTTTTCATCACAAAATGTATCAAGGATTTGGTTCTTGAATTCAGTTCCTTGATCACATCTTATGGTTTTGACCTTGTGATCACATTGATTCTCAACTTTTAAGATGAAATTCTTCAGAATCTCAGGGGTTTCATCCTTAGTTCTAAGGAAGAAGACCCAAGTGAATCTTGTAAAATCATCTGTGATCACCAAACAGTAAGAGGTCCTTCCTAAACTCATTACACTGGTGGGGCCAAAGAGATCCATATGTAACAAGTGTAGGGGAGTAGTGATGGAGTTCTTTTCCTTAGGCTTGTGAGATACCTTGTGTTGCTTCCCTTTCAGGCATGCAACACAATGATCATCACTTGTAAACTCTTTCTTTGGCATTCCAGTTACCAGATCATGTTTAATTAATTTATTCATGTTCTTAAAGTTTACATGGCACATTCTTTTATGCCATAGGAAAGACTCATCACTATTTGCTTTAGATAGAAAGCATGAAACTTCTCCAGAGGGAGATGTTTCTTGCAAATCCATCTTGTACATGTTCCCTTTCCTGGGGGCTCTGAGCAGGATATGCTCATGAGGAATGACCACTCCAGGCTTGAGAACAATGCACTCATGCTCAGTAAAGAGCATGTTATGACTCTGATCACAAAATTGGGATACACTCAGAAGATTGTACCCAAGCTCCTTAACAAAGTTTACCTTCTCAATGCTGAGCTTACCATTTGTGACCTTGCCCCTTCCAGAAATGTAACCACCTTCATCTCCTCCAAAAGCAACTGGTCCTCCATCAATTCTCTCAAAATTATGGAGTAGAGACCTATTGCCTGTCATGTGCCTGGAACAGCCACTGTCAATTATCCAGACATTCCTGTTTGTCTTGAGCTGTTCCTGCACAAAGAAAATGATTAGTTACATTTGGAAACCCAAGCCTTACTTGTCTTGGGCTCACTAAGTGTAATAGAAGGTAATGCAACAGTAATAGATCCTATGGTTGTACTATGGGGATCTTCAGCTGTTGTTGATGGAGAAACTTCAGTCATTTGGTCTTTCTTAGACTTCCACACCACCTTTGGAGTCTTGGACTTGACCTTCAAAACCTTAGAAGCTTTTGGGACTTCACAAGTTTTGATGACTGAACCTTCGGAAGATTCTACAGTCACTGCAGCAGACTTCAGTGCTTCGGAAGAACTCCTTTCTTCCGAGACCAATTTTGCTTCCGAAGGTAATTTTCCATTTACCTTCTTCTTTGATTTGGAGCTTCCGAAGGAAACAGACTTTCCTTCCGAAGCTTGAGACTTCTTGAGACTCTTTGAAGTCTTTGTATTGGTCATGTGGACAGTACTTTTAGGATTGTATGGGCAATCCTTAGCAATGTGAGAAGTACTTTCACACATGACACACAACATTTTCTTCTTCAAACAAGTCTCCTTTTGAGAGCAAGACTGGCTTTGGTCACATCCCTTCTCCACCTTCATCTTGGTAGATGCTGAGACAGTTCTTTTGGGCTGTGAACTGTTCTTGGAGTTTGATGGTCCAGGCTGTGCAGCAGTGGTACACAGCAGCTCAGTCTTCTTCTTTGCACTGAGATGATTTGAACATGAACCAGGACTCTTAGCTGAGGAGTCTTGGTTGATGTCTTCAGTCCTTACTACTTTGAAACCTGCAGAGATAAAAACTTGTTTCTGCTTAGCATCAAAAGTAGCCTTGATTTCTTGAGCCTTCTTTGCTTTCCTTTTGCTCTTCCTGATCAAGTTCTTTCTCTTGGACTTGATCATCACAGTTGATTTCTTCTCCTCAGAAGGATAGTGGCCCTTGGAAGAATCCTCTTCTTCACTCTTCTCAGAGGAATTCTTCACTATCACTTCTTCATCTGTATGTTCATGTTTTAGTACTGAAATAGTTTTCTCCAAGTCCTCTATCTTTAACTTGTAATCATTTTCAGACTTTCTAAAATCAGATTTTAATATGTTTAATGACTCAAGATCAGATCTCATCTAAATTCTAGGACCTGTATCTATTTACTTTAGCAATGCATTCAGGAGTACAGAGATGTTCCAATACCTTGGCTTCATCATGGTCAGCCATCAGTGCTTGGTTTGGAGAAGCATCTTCCACCTGAAAGCTCCAGTCAAAGCCTCCCTCTTCAACAGCAACAGCAGCAGCATGTTGCTTTGGCTTCTCAGACTGAGGGGCTTTGTCAGTGTAGTTTGGTCTGGGTTGTGTTTGGCCCCCATTTGCTTTAGGTGCCTTACACTCCCTAGCAAAGTGACCCATAAGGTTACAGTTGTAACACTTAACTTTGCTTTTATCCAGCCCAAACTTTCCACTGGTAGCATTGCTTGGAAATCTTCTTCCTGTTCTCTTGTAGAACTTCTTGGCTCTGTGAGTGAGGAAGAGCCATCTGCTGAACTATCTCCATGTATTCCAGGTCATCTGGATGGATACAGTCCAGGTCTTCAAGAGTAAAGAGATAATTCCCACAGCTTTCATCAGTAGACACAAAGGCTTGAGAAGAACTTGTCTCTTGGAATGGGCTTCCTTGAGTAAAGTTCTCCCTTGGTGTCTCCGGGAAGGTGATGAAAGGACCCTTTTGTGAGTTGTCAGGGTAGCATATGAGATGATGTTGGGGTTCTATGCTGTCCCTTTCAACCACATGAAGGGCTGAACCCATTTGATTGTTGGAGTTGCCAGATGAACCTTGCATGTTCATCTCCATCTGGTATCCACTGAGAATCCCATACAACTCTGTAAGAGTAAGAGTTTTAAGGTTCTCAGTCCTCTTGATCACCACACAATAGTGTGTCCATTGCCTAGGAAGTGAGGACATGAACTTCCTTACAATGTCCCTGTTCTCAAGAGGAACTCCTCCATCCACTAGGGTATCCACAATCTCAACATACCTGAAGTATTGTTGGGTCATGGTTTCACCTGCTTTGAAGGTGAAATTTTCAAACTGCTGCTTCAGAAGATCTTTCTTGTTCTCCTTGGCTTCAGAGGAGCCTTCATACATCAGCTTCAGTGCATCCCACAGCTGTTTGGCTGTCTTGCACTTCTTAAAACCTCTGTATACAGAGTTTGGGAGAGCAGTCTGAAGAGCAGTCATGGCCTTCTATCAATCTCTACTCTTTTTCTATCTTCATCTGAGTAGTTGGCCACATCTTTAGGAATCATACCAGCACCAGTAGCAGAGGGGGTGCTGGGTATGAAAGGTCCATTCTCAACAGATTCCCACATTCTTGAATCAAGAGACCTGATGAAGCCTTCCATCCTCATGCACCAGGTGTCAAAATCATCAAGAGTGATCAGTGGGGATTTGTTCATGGTTCCAGTCTCCATATCAGTCTTTGAGATGGAAGCCATTTGAAAGGTTTAGTTTTTTTTGTGTGTGTGAGGGATCTTAAGATGGTTAGATCTTATATCAAGAGCCTGGAAAGCTCTGATACCAATTGCAGGACCGTTTAAGGGCTTTAACACAATTACAACACAACAACACAATGAGGAGATTAACTAAACTTTAATCAAACAGTGAACTGGGTTAACCAAAGTGATACAAAGAACACAAGTAAAGCAAAGAGACAGAACAAGAGAGTATGGGTTTCAAGGAGGCAGTATATTGCTTTCTCAAGTTCTTTTACAAGTGTTACAAAGCATAAAGAAAGATACAAGAACTTGAAATACTTATACTACAACCTACAGCCGGCTATACTTTGAAAGCCAGCTGGATACAATTGACTAGACACTAACAAAATCAATTGTAGGATCAAAAGGCATATCTGCCTTTTGACCTTGTGACTATGACATGCCATAGCTCACATCCTTATACATTACAAAAAGGATAAAGTACATAAAGTGGAAAGTTACAGACTCAAGACCTCAATGTACAGTTACCAAAAGCAGGACCTTTTCACCAACTCATGTAAGTTGGTGACTTTACAGAGATGCAGCGGAAAAGGTGCTTTATGGAACAGTACATCAGATAAAGCATGTGTACTAAAAGTCTTCGGAAGAAATCTGTCTTCATAGGTTGATGCTTCGGAAGACTTTGTCTCTGAGCTTCGGAAGACTTCATGTTTGGCTTCGGAAGATATTGGTCTTGGCTTCGGAAGATTTTACACAGAGTATTTTCTAATGCATTGTGTAAAACTTCCGAAGCATTCTTCACTTAAGTACTTAGTGCATGTTGTAGAGACACTTTGGATGTTTTGGGTTGCATCAGACTTAAGGAATCCTTACAGATACCACCTATGAATCCTAGGATCGCAATCAGGAATTATCAGTGTTAATTCAAGTCAAGTCAACGTTTACAGAATCAACGTTAACTTAGTTCAATTGTTTGTATTAATTTCGAAATCAATAATTATTAATGAAAAGGATGAACCCAATGAATGGAACACAATTAATGATCAGTCAAATATTCAATTCAAACGTATTTCACTAAAACATGTTAATGATTACAGATGAATAAACAATGAATGAATGAATGAATGATATTGATTTGAATGTTTGATGATGTGACGGCTGCTAGGGTTTTGATTTGTGTGATTTGATGTGATGTTTGGTGATTGTAATGTTGCTTGGATGTTTGCCGTCGAAGCCACCCCTTGATGTGAAACCTAGTATCCATATATATAGACACGTGTGTTTCTGTTAAGGAAACACCAGATTTCTTGGGATTCGCATAGCTGTATTGTTGACTTGTTGACTTGTAACACTTTGTATTATTAAATACAAGTGTTTGGACTCCGCAGGACTATGGTCTTCCGTAGCTGTTTGTTCTTCCGCAGGAGGCTTGTTCTTCCGAAGTTATCTTGTTCTTCCGAAGCAATCTTGTTCTTCCGAAGCAATCTTCACTTTCATCCTCAAAGCATGTTGTTTATCCGTAGAAGATCTTTGGATGTTTTTTACTTGTAAGAAACATATCTACAGAAGAACAAAATGTTCATTCGTATATTTTTTTCTTACACTTGGTCAATTTCAGAAATTCACCAATTATAATGTTTTATCTGCAAACATACATAAATCAACACACATATATGGGTTAACCTATATTTAATGCATAAATAATAATGAATTACAAGTATTCATTACAAATATTAATTAAAGTTCTAAGCCTATACAAAATGGACTAGATCTATTGACCCTAGATCTAACACATATTATATTCCAAGAGTTATGTAATTCTAGTAGGAGACCCCCACGATGCGGCGTTGACGACCATTTACAACGCGGTATTA